>JAQQRF010000430.1:0-347506 GCA_030523145.1 Trissolcus brochymenae
TATCTATGAAAAGTTTAGACCAATTGCAACATTTTGATTTGTCCGAGTGACCTTATCGCGATATACGGGTGGGGAAAAAAATTCGAACAAACTGCACGAAGCTTCGAGAAACGATTCCCAGGCAGATAAAGTATCGAAAAGAAAATAAAACGGGGGAGAAAGAGCGGCGGGATTTAATTAGTTATAAACTCGGTTTTATGTCCGCGGTCGTACGGGCAAAAAAGGTCGATGAATTTTTTTCCAAATTCCCTCTTGTGGCAAGAGAGTCATGATTCAAAAGAATCGAATTACAATATTTTATTCTTACGATAGCACCAGCTTTCGACATAGTTTTAAGCAGATAATTAAAACCTGATACACCCTGCTGCGGTGTGTTTCAGAATGTCAGGTGTATTTATTGATACAAGAAAAAACAATAACAATATAGTTATTAAAAAAACGTGTTACATTATTTTGGACTGCAAAAGCATCCAACAGAGATAGAAATATATATTTAGGAAAAGTCATGTGTAATTTAATGTGTACAAAGTATATATATTTGAAATAAATTTTGTCCAGGTAGATAGACAGTAATAAAAATTGACGTGGGATGGAAGTTCGAACAAGTATCAAATAAAGGCAATTAGCGTGTCCAAATTGGTGCGCGATTGCAAAACAAATGAAAGCAATAAAAACATAATTGTTATTTATTTATTTTACACCATGACGTTATAATGGGTACATCAACGTGCCTATTATTCTGGCATAATTTAGTGGCTGATGCAAAGTATCCGCGATCACCAATGGCATTTAGCAGATACGATGTGCTGTCGTTACACATTTCATTCAACTCGACTTTTCAACGCGATATTGTTTCTTATAATTAGCTCGTGTTTTGTTAATACGACGTTACGGGTTAACGCATAATGACAAAGACGAGGTAATTTCCGGCGATAATGAATGGGTGATATGATCTCTTCTGTAATTGCAAATTATAGTTTTTTTTTTATCATAACCAAGTTAACGTCCGAGAGGAAAATCGGTTGTCCTTTTATAGAAATATCTTTATTGGATATTCATTAAAAGCTGATACTATCGTTACACGATAAATAATCAAATAATGTAAAAATGGCATAATCATAAAAAGCAAATGACATACATTTAAAAATTCATTATAAAGCAAGACATATAAACTTGTTGAATGAAAATGAATACGAATGAAATGCAAATGAATAAAAAGAATTTTCAAATACATAAATGAATGGATGAAAATAATGATTCGGTCTAAGTTTTGATTAATTATAGATCAAAAGCATCATGTTTTTTGGTTGCGATAAATGAAACGTCGATTGGTTCATTAGCGGTAAGAAGACACTCGGCTGTGATTCGTTCGCGACGGTGAATTGACGAAGAGCTATTATTTAATTAAATGATTTGCGTGGTGTTAATAATGCAGCGTCAGTCAATGCGTTTCAACAACGAGTAACTGAACGTAAGAGACACAGCATCGAATGAAACTGCGCTAAATGTTTCACAACTTGACGGTACTACATTGCGGGTCGTGTCTCATTACGTACGAAAATTAGTAAAAATCATTCTAATAAATTTTATATTCATCTACAAAATCCACTGCGAATTTTCATCACCAGGTTGAAATCGATTGGATTATAAAAAGTTGAACTGGGACTGAAATAATGATTGCTCGTTTCAGTTCTTTCTGACACAATTCGTCGATAATTTATTCAATGAATCAATTTCCGAGAGGTAAAAAGTATGAAATGCTATCCAAACATACTTAAAACATCGTCGCGACATTGATGCAACAATCGTTCCTCGGTAAACTCGATTCTTGGAGACAAAACGACGAAATTAAAGTATTATTGCGACATAATTAAATCGTTAAAAGCGTCGATTCAGCCTTTGTCCCTCTCTATGCTTCGTTCTGTTCCTTTTTCCATAAATAGCCAGCGCGCAATTTGTGCGAGTAAATTGTTTAATTAATTTCCGCTCACGTTCGAACGGACAAAAAAAGGAGGGTACTTTAAATAATTGCACACGTGATATCGAAAGCACCGCGCGCGTTGTACAATTATTTTTTGCACGAGGCAGAATTTTCTGATCCCCCCTGGAATCTTTTCTTATTATGTTTGCAGAACGCGTGAATAATTGAGGTTCGCGAAACCGGGCTGTAATAATGTATACGAAGCTGTGCACGTACACCGGGTCTTGGAAATCCAACGCCGAAAATCTGAGACCGTTAACTATATTCATGGGCGCTCAAGTTAACATGTAGCGTTGCCGTCATCTATCATTCAACGATAATGCCGAGTGATAAAAGTGATTTGGTTAATACTTTTTACTTGCCAGCGCGCGAGTTACGTTTCATCGAATAGAAATGTTGAACAGAAGAGTCAATCAAAAAGCAGAGATAAAGAGATTTTTGATGAGCGACGTGATCCTTTAAAATTTCAGAGATTATTTATTAATCTCCATTCATATGCAAAAATTATAACAATTCTTTTTATTCGTCAAATCTTTATTGAAATGATATTTATATTCTTTTTGTAAATAATACAAATAGATAAATAAATGAAGTTTGAAATTGAAAATGATTTGATATAACGCAAAGTTGGCTCGTTTTATTGCAATTTCATTGGTTGAAATTTAACGGAACCCTGATGGCATTTGATCTATACAGTACAACACAAATTATAGCGCTAAAAGTGTGCTCGACTGACAGACAACGATGGCGAGAAAAAGAGAAAACTGTATTAACGAAATGAGCGTAATTTATTTACCGGTGATACTTGACGTGATTAATTTACATAGTAATTTAGTCATAAATGCGCAGCTTTTATATGCGAGCACACATTTTTGTCGACAGGCGCGTGTCCCGCGTTATATTTATGACAAGTGCCTCTCGAAGCGCGCACTCATAACATATTAAGCCCTAATTAATGATCCCCTCATGAAAAGTTTAATTGAATACGGCGCTAGAAAAACTATACTCGGATATAAATCGTACGTTCAATTATCTTGATCATTCTTTTAATCGAGGCACAATACGCCGCTCGATTGTAGCTCTTAATTATCATCCACTTCTGTTTGATAATTTTCTCAGCCCCTTTTTCTCATTTCATCCGGCAGTACATCGTTTGAAATTAAAAAAATCGTGAAAATAAAATTGCACCGGTAATAAAATTCGAACGCCGGATTGCTTTTTTTTTTTTCGTCCGGAAGCTTTGTCCGGTGTAAATGAAGAACAAATAAAACAGGACTAAAAAAATAGAAATAACGCAAGCGAATATTTTACAAGCGATAATCATATTTTTCGATGGAAATATTGGATACGAGCGTGAAAAACGAAAGGCGGGGCTTTTTCAAAAGTAAACACTTAATAAGGCGTCACGAATTGCGGGGTGGCTTAGGCGGGGAGAGGGAGAGCCAGATTGGAAAACAAGTAGTTCAAATTATTCCATAGCGCGACAATTTTGAATATAGCGGATCAGCATCTCTCCCGGCGCTTAATTATCTTATTCAGAGAGTATACCGGGGAACGTTTAACGCGCAACGAAAACATAATGTAGAGGTCGCACGAAATTGCCACCGCATCGAAAGTCCAACTACCTAAGTGTGCGCAATCATTACACCGCATTAAATTATTTAAACAGACTGGAGGGCTTTTAGTGTTTAACAATGTACTGACCTAACGAATGTTTAACCGATCGTGTAAACTCGATTGTAAAAAATGACCAATTTGATACTTAAACAAGATTTTAAATTAGCTCAAGAAAAAGATTTAGTTATGTTCTATTTGAATAATACATCAACATTAAAATGGACAGTTTTTTTATTCAATTTTTTTTTCTTACTAGGAAATAATCTCGGAACAAGATTTTTGTCAAGATGGAAAAGTTTTCGGCGTTCTATATCATATTTACGAGCGGACCGGATGAAGTACGTTTTCGCTGAAATTGAAAAAAAATTCAACAAAAACGTTCGTGACCGTTCCATGACGGGGTATTTTCGAAGACGAATCGGCTGCTTTGCATATTGACTCGCATGAGTGCACATACGTCTTATTCGTGAGAGGCTTTTGTCATTGCAATATTCGAGTCGTGCCAGGTTGATTGTAATGAAGATTATACCACGCTCTCAGAGCATGAACGAAAATATAGCCTGCGTGTATTTTATGGAACAAAGTTGTGATTATCATAATTGTAAGAGAATTTCTTGTAATTTAATACGGTCAAATTATATATATAATATTTGGCGAAATGAATGTTGCACGAGTACGATTACTGATCAAAATTAATTAACTCACCATCAAAGTGATCGGGAGATGTATTGTGAATGAAAAATCGATGTATGTTACTTGATTCGGATATTAATCTTCATCGAGCCACTCCAAAATAATTAACCAAATCCAAACTATTATCATGTTGATATTGAACGTTAAATTAGCATTGAAATAATGCAATTTTCAAAGAGAAACAGTTATTTGTATAAACATAATATAAAAATAATCAAACAAGAATATTGAATCACTGAAAACGGTATTTTTCGAACGCTTTGTTTGACAAAATGTTCAAGTTAATAAAAAATGATTTTCGATCCACAAATTGTTTTCAACTCATTTTTGTTTGTTTTTCAAGAACAATAAGAAATTCATTTTTTCATCAACCAGATTTTTATCCTATTTTTAAAAGTTCTTTGTTTTTTGTTTATAAATAATTTGTCAGTCGTTTTGTGAATCAGTTTTCGAAAAAGTGTCCGATTTGATGTGTATACTAAATAAATAAATGACAACGTAATCGGTTTCAATGGTTGATAAAATATGCACACTACGACTATCCCCAAGAGAGCTCACGGCGTCAGGAATTTATAAGGCGCCATGAACTCATTGTCGAGCGACAAAACGTGTGATTTTCGTGGATATATACATACTTTCAGATTATAAACTTAAATTTTTATATTGTCTTTAGCAAGGCCCATTCGTTCGGTTCACTGCTGTGAACCGTTTGAGAATAATGGAATAATGAAACGTGAAAAGCAGTTTGTTTGAAATTCATCGGACAAAAATACTTGTTCATTATTCTGTTGATCATTTATCTTTCATATTCACGTGTGACTCGCCAAGAAAGTGTCTTTTTTTGTTCTTGCCCATTAATTACTCAGTCGGTTACTTAATTTAAAAGTGGTTTTACCCGAAATGCTTCATCTTTAATGATAAAACGTTCCTCGTGCGCAACCAAGATTTTTAATAAAGTTGCTTCAACGGTATATTCTTAAATTTTAACTAAATAATTAATATATTAAAATTGGCTATTCGCACCACAGAGTCTGCGAGAGTGTATGAGAGTGTACGGATGTGCACAAAAGTTCAAAGTGCAACAAGTTTTTTTTTGCAGAAGGTTTTGTTTTATTTAAAGTTATCGAAAGATTTTTTTATTTATTTAACCAATCATGTAATATTCAACAGAATCCGCTGTTTTTGTTTTGTTCTTTTTTTTCAATATTAATTAGAATTTACCAACAAAACAGTCCGTCGGAACCTTTTTAGTAATTATTGAATGAGTATTAAATATTACGCTACTCTTTTACGAACGGTTTTATGCTATTTTTGTTATTTTCAAGATAATGAAAAAAACTTTACACATAAACTTATTCATGTTCTTTTATGCACTCTGCGGTGTGATTAGCTTCGTCCTAGTATAGTATAATTATGAAAATTATTATAAAAAAAGGAAAATAACGAATGAAAAGCTGATTTCGAATTTCAAAAGTAATATATATATATATATATTATATATATATATATTTTGTCCTGGCCAAACATATTAATGCATATCAATTTCTTACGCGCCTAATAACTTTTTCAGTTGTCCTATCTAAATTGAAAATCAGAATTTAATTTCTCTTATCTAAATGAAAAAAACGTCACATTAAAAAGTACGTTTAATTCAATATATCAGAGCATGAATATATTCATGTTTTACAGCGCGCAGTTATATACAACGCCGAGCGGAAAGAAGTTTCTGCGAATGAAACACGTTTTGCAGTCAGTTTTGAAATATTTCGATGCAGTTTGGCCGCAGTAAAGAATTTCCATTCAAAGGAAATTGTCAACTATAAAACATTTGATAAGATTTTGTCGAACGTTTATTATTTTTTTTTTTTTTCATGTCACGAGCATAAAAATTGCATTTTTCTGTTTCGCTTTTTTCCTTTTCTCTCTCTTTGAATTCATCTTTTTTCACTTTCCGTTGCACGGAGTGAAGAAACTTGAGAACACATTGGAAAAGCTAGCGGGATACCGCGCTCATTGGAAAATAATGGAATCTTTAAAATTCAAAAACCGTCGGCAAGGCGGGCCACTGAATTATGAAACGCTTGCAAAATGTCAGCTGAAATGAAACATTCGGAGTCGCACAAATAATGGAACACGAGTAAGCATATATAGATGTGACAACGTTTCTAAGATTCGTAGCGTTATTAGTGCAAAGGAATTTTTTTTTGATGGGCTCATTTGATTATGGGTACGTGATCAGATTTCGCGGCAACAATCTTGCTATAATTCAAGCGATTAGCCTAAGGGCACTTAGGGGTGTAACAGGTGGTTCTACCCCTCGAACACGATGCAGACATAAAAAGTGCGGGGGTGAAAGTAGAAAAAAAAAGTGCCGGCCAAATATGAGCCTTTGAATGTAGGCCAGGAATAATTAGCCTGACTATAAATTAAACCTCGGACAGCTTTATTGGCGTATTACTCGTACGAGAGGTCATTTCCACGCTAACGACACCTCGCGTGCGAAATTCGCCGCGATACAATGGCGCCAGTTTTCTTTCCTCGCGAGGTTTCATTAAACGCAAATTCGAATGTTAACACCCGGCCTGTGCGTTATCGAACATTTTCGACCGGTACATAAATTCTGCGCCATTTTTCTCAGACATTCTTCATTCTGTTCAACATTTTATTTTTGTTTTCTTCTTTTCGTTCGTGTTTTTAGAATTTCGTTTCAAAATTTTTTCATTTCAATTTTGAATAGAAAGGTAATATATATTAAAATTATGTAGGCAAGAGGGTGGGGGGCGTCAACATCCTGACGAAAATATATAAAAGGAACTGTAGGTTGAATATTTAAAGTCAGACGAGCATACGTGCCAGGGCGTTTTTAATAATGTACCGAAACTGAAGTTTTCGGCGCGCAAACTTTGCGAGTTACTTAAAAGTCCGCTTACGATATTCGCCAACTTTACGGTAACTGCAATTTTTTTTAACCGAGCCGCGTTAACAAGATATTTGTATAATTATGTGTTTTCGGGTGTTAAAGCCGGGTAAAATAGAACCAAAGAAAAAAAAAAACGAAGCCCTAAAAAGTAAGTTAATTGAGTTTGTTACAAGTTTGTATTTTTTTGTTAGCCCGATTTTTCAATGATTCATTTGAACGGACTTTTTTTATTCGATCGGATTATTTCGTTGGCGAGACATTGATGGCTGAGTGACTGGCTTGATGTATTCCATTAACATCGCCGGATCAATCCCACGTATTTAATTATAACGACAAAAATTGTTTTTGCATTTGAAATGACTTTCTTACAAGCGTTACGTGGAATGTATAATTGAAACTCACATTCGACGCCTGTCAAAGCAAATCGGAAACAAAACGATCCACCAAAATGGAATGCAAATAAAATTTCACGATTACTATTGCCATTAGTTGTCCGTGCATTTGTAAATATGCGTTTCATTAACAGAATCCGAAAGCAAATCGTGAAATCAGAAACGATTTTTTTTTTTTCAAATCAAAAACGCAGTACAAATTCGATTTTGGACGATTATAAAAGCTGATGACATGAGGAAACACACCCTGTAACACCGATTGTTTGATAACTTTCACTCCGAATGGGAATGCACATCTGCATTCTTTTTCATTAACGCAAATGCAACGGTGAAAAATGTAAAACAATAAGTTTGCTCGACACCAAATCGACGCGCGATAAATTCGCCAACCAATCATTTTTGGCGTTGATTTTTCGCCCATTTCATTTTTCGAACATTTCATATTTGTCGATTGGAATTCGTTGCCCTTTCACATGTTCACGAAATGATGTGCGTTTAATTAAAATATACAGTTGCACATATATAATTGAAACATTTCCATTTATTTTTTCTTTTTTATTTTTCATTGTTTTCTTACTTTTTTATCACATCTTTTTTTATTTTACTCCTCTGCAAAATAATTTTAGCTAGATTACACGTATTTTACACGATAGAGAGATTAAACTGAGCTAATTTTAGCAAACCTCCTGAAAACAATTTCGTAATTCAAATTACAAAGTGCAAAGGGTATAACAAACTTGGTCTTTTATTTATCCGAGAGATACACTCTTGTAGCGACATATATATTCTCCTGTCGAAAAACGTGTAACGAAAAAAGTGTACGAAACATATATTCAACAACGAAATACTCTTCACGAAGAAACAAATTATGTGGAGATTGCCACAACTTTCGTATAACTTGTTTGCTGACGTGTGTATATTTTATTTTTTACTCCTTTGTGCTTAATCATTTATTTATGCATTCGTCCTTTTTAAAATCAATCCAACCTAGTAAAACTCCACGGCAATTTGTCGGCATACACTCTGAGACGTTTATTAAACATGTATAATGGACAAACAATACCGTCTATCTTAATATCGATCGAGGTGATAAATATACTGACGCTTCACGACCCCCTTTTCTTTTAATCGTCGACAATTTGCATGATTTCGAAATAAATATATGAGCGTACGGGTAATCTTTTACTTAGCAATTTATCGCTGAATGTACAAACCAAATTTTCAACGAGGGCAAAAACGATTTGTCTTGGAGGGTTTATCAGAATGGGGCTGTTTCAGGGGGAGAGAAAAAAAATTGCTTCTAAAAAGGACATTAATAGTTTTATCAATCATGACCGCGTTTTTGAGAATGTATTTAGAAACGGCGATAAACTTCTGGGCCAAAGGATAATCTCTGGATATATTAACGTTGAAATCAAACCAAAACGTTGAATATAATAGTTACGAGAGGAAATTATACAGTTATTTAACGATATTCCGTTTTATCTACCGGGACAAATCTGCAACTACTGGGCGACACATTATAACTATCGTACATTCGAATTGCGACCGATTAATCATTCATTAATTCCAAAACTTGCGGAAAAGGTTTTGCAATATCAGATGAGGTATAAATATTTGTTCGTTTCACAGTCAAAGATATAAATGACGATTTTCTTTTTGAAATCAGAATGATGCAACCCGAATCGAAATTAAGGGCGCGAGATTGCAATGATGGTTTCCTTGTTAGATACGGAAAGTTTCGCCCGAGAGGAAAAAGAAAAAGTGATGAGAATGTAAATAATCACTTTCTGATTGATGCATTAAATTACCATCCAAGATCGTTAGTTTAACGATCCACATCAATAATCACGCGATTCTCGCTTACCCTGACGTTTACAAAGTTTGGCTTCCCTTAGAGATTTATAAACCTGGGAATAATATTCGACGATAATATTCGTTGTTAGTACCTCGAAACGCGTGATCGTATGCCACAAATGATGAGACTACTTTTTGTTATTGCCCAACCGGTTTTAAGAACATTTGGCAAAACTCAATTCACCTACAGCAAAATTAAATTACAACATTTTTTTCTATTCAATGTTTCGACTCAAGTACATTTACATTTTTAGGTCACAAGTTTTGTGATAACTTTCAGATAAGTTGCCAGAAATCTTTGAAGAATATTTTCAAACAGATCATTTGATTTGCTTTTGTTATGAAATACAGAAATTTACTTGAGTATATTCAAAAGTGTCTCATTGGATTTAACTTTGTAAACATATTTATAATTATTATGTTCCGTTTATTTTAATATTAAATTACGTAAAATGATTAATTGATCCAAGAATGAGACTTCTTTTTCTGGGATAGAAAGTTTTGTTATTTGTGTTGTTAAAATGTGTTGATTGTAATGAAAAGTTGGTGGGATATTATGAGCAACGGCAGCAGCGAAACTGATAAAGGATCGGGGCGATAATTAGCGATCAATATCTGCAACGACTTGGGCCTCGGTGTCATCAATTTAAGTTGAACAAGGTCGAGATTGACGTGTCGACGATCAGATGCACACGCGGCCAATTCGAACGTCTATTTGAAGGATCCGTCTCGGGCGTAAAGTCTTCATTTGCGGCTCATTCTTTAGTGCTCTCTTCTCACGCTTTTCACTTTCCATTATCCTTTGGCGTCTCCTTCCATTACGTCTGTTGCGGGAATTTGGGTCGAAGGGTGGTTTGACACGACAGGGCGGTACTAATCTCGCGGTTCGTTTTATTCCCTCGGCGATTTGTTCGCGAAGCTATCTCAGGAACGCCAAATCCGCTGAGGCAATTTGGATATTGCCTCTGTCGGACGTGAGCTATGTTGATTTCCGCTACAAAAGCCTAGCGTCGATCGGCCGAACCGACTGCGCAAGATGTACAGATTGATATGCAACCGAAAGAGAGAATTCAACTCGGCCGAAAGACATTTTATAAGTGATGAGAAAATTTGAGAGAGAACCCGTTGACTCACGCTATTATCCTGATACATCCGCTACCTCACGATTCTCAATATCAATCATTTCACTCTTCAATTTATTTAAGTCGCTTCTTTCGTCACGCACGTCAACACAGATTTTAAACATCGATAATACTTTTTTTTTTATTTCCTTTTTTTTTGTATCAATTTCACCGTCTTGAGCTATCAAACAATCACGTTATCATATATTGTTCCTGTTCCTCTTTTCTGATCGATTCTTTTTCCGTGTCGCATTTTTGCTCTGACGAGAAATTAATTTTGCTATCTCGATATGAACGTCTAAAAAGATTCATTTTTATTTTATTTTATTTTATTTTTTTTTTTTTTTTTTGAGACAACTGAAAAAGTTCACGAAACCTGCCAATCAATTTTCTATTCCAATTTCTATATTTATACGAAGTAAAAATTTATCAATGTTTGCAAATTACGACCCTGGACGTATTATTGATTGAAAATTGTCTGAAAATAAACGTTAACTCATTATTGATTATTGATGCTAATTCGTCATGAATTTATCATGAGAAATTAATATCACTTTACAATGACTATTTTCGTAGATAGAATTGCTTACTTTTTCATTCGTGAATATTAATGAGTATTTTCATACGTGATTAGAAGTCGTGAATTACAGTTTAAATAATATATTTAAAAAATGACGAAATATTGTATTTAAAAAAATTAATAAAAGAAAAATTAAAAAACAGATAAAAAATAGAAAACTAATTGAAGTATAGTTATAATTAAAAAAAAAAAAAAGCAAAACGTTCAAAACTGATGAATTTTGTAGAGGAAATTGTACTAAAAAAATTAACAACCGATAATTTGAAACTAATCAAATTTAATTAAAACAAAAAAAAATTGAAACACTGAAAATGGAT
This sequence comes from Trissolcus brochymenae, assembly GCA_030523145.1. Lineage (NCBI taxonomy): Eukaryota > Metazoa > Arthropoda > Insecta > Hymenoptera > Scelionidae > Trissolcus > Trissolcus brochymenae. Next base: position 11,479 of record JAQQRF010000430.1, read on the forward strand.
CATATATTCAGTGAAAACATAAAAGAAACAAAACAATTCATTTTTCGTTTGTACTAAAAATAAAAAATGTATTTTAACGTACTTTGAACTCAAAATAATGAAATTTTGAATACATAAATATTTTTCCGAATAAATTTTCGAAGAATTCAGAAATACAATTTTGTAAATTGACCAGCCCTGCATATATATAATTCTCATCTTGAAATACCCTCGACTGGACAGTGAGTTACGAAACGAGTGGTTCGATATTAAAATTATTCCGGCCAACTTTCACAATCTTAATTAAACTGCACTTTGATAATATTTGGCGAGTTAAGCGCCATGCGATTAAGCTATATAGTAACATTAACGCCAGGCGCGAGAGTGTGAAACAAAATAAAACGTCGTAAATTCGTTGCGGACCAACTTTTCGCACTGGCCGATTTCCCGGGGATAAATTTATCGTGTCCCATTTTGAAAATATATACTCCCTCGATGTTTTATTTATCTCATTCTTTTTTTATATATAAAACATTCAACGGCAATTTCATTTTCCGTAATACGAGACACTTAGCGGACCGTACGAAGAGAGCCGCCGTTGAAAACGGAAATTCAATTTAGAACGCGGCGGTAAAAGTATTACAAATATCTCTTAGTTTTCGGCCTTTTTCCTGCACCCTTGAGCGCCGAATGCATTTTTCATTCAAATCATCGCTCTCAAAGCCATAAATTTTATCTTCCCAGACAGCATTTTATAGGAAATAATTTCGAAAATCTCGTCGTGCAAAGCCATCCACAAAATCAACACTTTTACATCGTTTTGCAAAGGACAAATGATACGAAAACTGACAAATCCAGAAGCACGAAAATTAGACGAGCGCCAGTCTTTCAAAAACTCACGAAAATGTTTCAAGTTTTGGCGCTTCTGTTGAAATTTCGACTTTGAAACCGCGACTCTCGTTTCCATTCATACAAACAATAAAAGTTTCGTCCAAAATCGAGCGCCAAAATGCGCGTCTTGATTGTATCAGAAACGTGGCTTGGAAGAAAAAAGTCTCGGCTGCATTATTTATTTTGCACGGCTCTTTTTCATGTCGATCCGACGAAAAGGCGAAGACAAAGGTATAACGCGCCGACGACGTGCTTCGCGCGAGAAACTTTGCGAGTTTCGTCGCTCTTAATAGCAGCAACGCGAGAAAACGGAAAGAAAAGTCGGTGAGAAGTAATGTAAGCAAATTCAATATGTTTTATAAATAACTTAACAATCTGAAAAAAAGGAGCGCGAAAGTTTTTAAGCGCCGCAGAATCTCGCCACTGAATAGGACAAAGTGAATTGCAAGCTTTCCTTTCATAAAAGTCAAATGCTGTCATAGAGGACGGGCGTTAAGAAATAAATATAAAGTGGATGGATGCTTTAAAATCCGATATAACTTTTGTAGAGTGCCCTGAAACTGCGCTAATGGATGGAGGATTTTTTTTTTTTTTTTTTTTTTTCGAACCACCGAAAGTTACGATATGTCAATCGGGTAAAGCAAAAATTAAAATGTTTGTTCAATCTAGCATACAAAGACATAAATACATGTGAATTATGTATTTTGTCATATAAGCAATGTAATGTTAACATTTAAATGAAAGTTTAATTGAAAATTATTTCGAACATATTTCGAAATATATTTTTGTCCGCATGAGCATGTCAACGTGATGGCGAATAATTTCCTATTTGCGTAGATTAATTTTCGCCGGCTTCTCGTTTTAAAACAATTTTTCTAGTTTTTATGACAAAGTTTTTTCTCACAAATGAGAAAGTTTTTGTTTGATAAAAAAAAATGACGTTTTGTTGAATACTAACAGAATATCGAGTAGTCGAGTTTTATATGAATTTATGAAGGGATGGACCGAAATCAACAAAATCAATTATTAACAGACAAAATTCATGAAACATTTATTAAGTAAACGTTCGACTTCATTTTGTATTGTAAACAAATCGTATTTGTTCTACTCTTCAATAAGAGACAAACTTTAAAAAAATGTATTTTTGTCGAATCAAGATCGGTTATAAATAAATTCGTTAACGAAAATACTACTGATGAAACAAAATTAGCTGGATTGCCATTGAACAATATATTTTTGTTATGTAATTTTGTAGCTTTTTTTATGATCAAAATCGTTCGAAATGTTGTAAATGAAATTGTTTATTTAATACGTTTGTAAAAAGCGTTAGAGGAAATCGTGTTGTAATCAGGAATAACAGATATTTGTTCAGCGAAGAAGAAACAAAGCTTCATCCGAATAATGAAAAAGCGCACGTCAAAAAGACATTAAATTGATGAGAAGTGAGATTTAATTAGAACGGGAGTTCGAAATTGACATAATTCACTGGGACGTCTTCGTCCGTGAAATGATTATCTTCTTCGCAGCTTGTAATACAATTCTTAGTTAAGTACATAAGAAACTTAGGTTACAATTATAAATTATACTTTATGACATGAGAGAGCATGCTTGGTGAAATACTTGTGCTTGTAAGTTGCATGCGTCTCTTTGTGCTCTCTCGTATATTTGAGCAAGTTCTGCATGTCGATGTGAGACCGCATTCACCGTACCAAATATCTCCTCTCCCTTTGGCATCAACTCTTACAAAAGATTACTCGCGTCGAATCACGCCGGATTTAGCGAGCGAAAAGTGGCGTCGCATTTCAGCGCGAATCTCAACCCCAAGCGGAAGCTCTCGAGACGTTTGAATTAAATATTTATCGTACAATTATGAACGCCCCGATGAAACTGGGACACTCGGTTGAACAAAATCACACGACCGCGATTTATCAGTCGCTTTACAATTTGATCAATTTTGTAAAATCGGCTTTGGATAATCAATGTCTGAACATTTTTTTTTTTTTTTTTTTTTTTAACAAAACAACTCTTTTCGCGATCGCCCGTACGGAAAATCGTTGCTGGAGTTGTCTGTAAATTTGCTCGAGTTCAGTTGATGCTGGCGAAAGTATTGTAATTCAATATGCCCGAAAAAAAAGCTCAAAGCGACCGGCCGAAGAACAAAAAAGTTTACAACAGAAAATTTACTTTTCGCGTGCCAATGAAAATTGACGCAAAATATAAACGAGATTGTGTTTTAAATATGTCGGACGAATTTCTCCGCAAGGTGATGCTTTTTGTGGCAAACTTCCGAGATTGTTTTTTGATTTGAATATGAATCGCGCGCCCGCACGATGTGATGAAAAAAAAAAGTTTTCGAGAATAGATGACTTGTTTTTTTAGGACGAAAAGTTATTTGAAAAGCGGCGTTTCTCATACGGGAAGAAATTAAAAAGTGAAATTACGGTTGCACCTTGTCGTCTGTTCGAAAGCGCGAAATAAATATTTGAATACAATTTCCAGGTCGTTTGGGAAAAGTTTGGCGGGCAAAATATTTGTTCACAAATACTTTCTGTATTGTTCAAAAATGGAAGCCCTTTTTTCGAAACAAATTTCAAAATTAATTATAAAATGTCAAATCAATTTTAAAAAAGCTTGTATTAAACAATTTGTTATAATTCTTGCTTTATTCATAATATAAATAATCTATAATTAACAATACTTGTTTTTATTTCTTGAAGTTATATAAACCCTTTTATGAAATTTCAATTTGGGCAACTGGAATCAGGTACACAAAGTTCCACAGAATTACAAACAAACTTAACTTGTTTATTTATTTCCATTAAAGACAAAGAGTCAGCTTCCCAGTTACAATAAATTGAATTAATAAATTGTAATTCTTTTTAATTGCCATTCACTTTGCTGGAACATTTGTTGGACAACTGATGTGTATTTGATGATGAAAAGTGAATTTAATTTGAACAATGTGTTCGCTCAATAACGTTAAAGCAAGGCAAACTCGACTGTGCCAGCCATCATCAGTTCTCTTCTCTTGATTTTATACGCTGAACGGAAATCATGCTGGTAGCACTGTCAGAGAGAAAGACGGAAAGAGCAATAGAAAAAGAAGTTCTCGAAACGCAAAACAATGTGAAACTGTCGATTACTGTAGGTGATCGTGTTACACGTTCTCCAACACACATCAGTCCCGACAGTTTAATTTAATTTACGTTCCCTATTGAACCGGAAACATCTCTGTTTTTTTAAACCTACAATATTTATCAAAAGAAAATGTTGTACAAAAAAATGCAACCTGTTGAAGGAAGGCATCCGAGCAACTTAGTCAACAATCTGGCTCCACGTTGATTAATTGAAAGAATGAAAGCATCCGGAGCCTTAGGCAAAAAAAAACAGCAAAATGAAAAATTAGATCAATTTTCGTAAATATCAGATTCCAATTTCAGAGGTTGTCTCAATATGAAACAAATTTGGGTACCGTTATTTTATTCTTTTTTCTATCCAAAACAAATCATCAACTTTGATTTGATATTTCGAATGAAAAAAAAAATGTTGAATCGTCAGATTTGCTAAACGAATCAAAAGCTCAAATCACGATGGCGCAAAGCCGAAAGCAACGCAAAATAGTCCGATAGCCGATTCGGACTAAAATAAAATAGCAACAGAGAATCGACAGAACCAAAAAAAAATACAGCTTTGGAATATACTGGTATATTGAGTTGCAATATCAAGTATGAAGCTAGAAAAACAAATGGGAAAATATAGCAAACATGAGTCATAAGTTCAATTAAGAAGATTATTGGATCCACAAAGTCAAAAAGTCGGAAAAAAGTAACGAAAAATGGAAACAAAATCTGATGCATGCCTTTTTTGATTACGATACAGAAAAAAAAAATGCGTACGATGATGAAATTGGATCTCATATTCCAATACCCAGCCGCAATTCTGAAAAACGATTCTGTTTATCTGCGAGACGTACAACTCTGCTTTTGTGCCGGAGCAAGAGGCGAACGCGAAAAAATAACTCGTGAGCGGAAAAGCGTGGCAAAAGAAAACGATGAGAGAAGGCAAGCGAAAAAGAAAGCGCGATCGCAAAATTTGATACACGTTTCGCGGCAGGTTAGAGAGTTGGCGCGCAAGTATTATTCGGCACGATGCGGCACACGTCATTTGGGATATCGAAACGACGAGATGCAATTCATTTTGATCGAAAAATGAGCGCGCCAGATCGTTCGTTTTAATCAGGGCCGAATATCAGTGCACCATTACAGAGCTTTCGATTCGGTTTTGCACACCCCCTCCCCTCATCCCTTTCCGCAAAAGGCTGTTAAATAATTTCGCTACGAAATAGGACAAGCACGTTTTCCCTGGGCATTTATTTTTCCTCGCAGCGATTCATTTTTGTTATTTTCTCGTCATTATTCTTTCAGAGTCGACACCTTCCGTGTTTGGTCCAGTGTTCATTGCACCCGTTGGGAATCAGACAGCTGCAATGGGTAAAGAAGCAGTTTTCTCATGCAGCGTTGGCAATATCGGAAAATACAAGGTACGAGTTGCGATTTATATCTTGTCCTCTATCCGCCGCAACATCTTTTACATATTTCGTTTTAAATAACAGTTTCATGTTTGCACGCCATCATCGCGCGCGCTCTCTCCGAGCGACATTTTCATCGTCGAGTGCTCGTCGGGGCACAAACTTAAACATTCTTTTATTTTGAGCGCGACAGAAGAGTCGATACACGACGCTAATTAGTCCACTGCGACAAACATTTGCTTTCATTACGTAATTTTGCGCGGCCCACTGTCCCGCTAATTGTGCTGCGATTGATCAAAGCCACTGACGAGATCCAATAGGATTAACGGTATTCAATCTGATCGGATCAGTTTTCTTTCTCCGGGCAAAATTCATTTTCAATTTCTTTATCAACGTTTTTGGTCATGATATATTTTGCATTTCCATATATTTCCGTTTCTATATTTTTTTTAATTTCATTTTTCAATAAAATAGCAAATTCAAGATTATGGAAGTGAAATGGTTTTTGTTGAGCTTAAGGTTGAATTCGTGTTCGTTCGCTTGGGATTTTGTTCGTTTCGCGTTTAAATCGTAAACTGACAAATTTATTGTGTTTATTCAAATATAATTAATACATTACACACTCATAATTAAAAAACATACAATACAATACAATACAATACAATAATTAGTTTGATCAGAATTGGCATTGCCGAGCGGGGTTTCAAACTATTGTACATAATAAAGTGAATAAAGATTCACTTCATTATGATCTTATATGCAGATTTGATTTAATTTCATTTTATTCATTACAATCATAATTAAATCATCACCGACCTCATTGAATATGATAATTTTAATATTAAAAAGTGAACTTATTATTCGTTTCATTTCAGATTCCGTTCAATATTTATTTTTATTTTGTTTAGATCATATGCTAATAAATTTATTGGATTTACAGAGAATTATTACTAATAAAATAATATTATTAATTTGATTTCGTGTTTGTATTTGGTTAAATATTTTTTCGATAAAATTCACGTTAACGATCAATATAAAATATTTTCTTTTACTCGAACTTATAATCTCAGAAATGTACTGACAAATTTTATATTTTAAAATTTTATTATTTTAAATATTGGTGGAAAAAATTAATCCTTAATGTAATAATGAGCTTGTTATCATTTTATTTTAGCACTCTGTTGGGTCCGCGATATTTTGATAAAATGTACATTTTGTACTGCTTTCATGTAACATGTTTATAATGAATTCATTTTGTATCGAATCTTATCGGATTTCACGTGGTATCCAATAAACTCATTCATTAACTCTAATAATAAAATTATTCATTTTATAAATCAAAGGAGAAATATAATCGAATTGCACTGCACAAATTTCTATTTACAGATGTCTGGAATTAGGTCATTTTAGTCCAGAAAACATCAGATTTCTGAAGCCTTAGAATCGTGAATAAATCGTCTGATTTTTATTCAAACTAAGTCTGCAAGATTAAAAAACTTTGAAATGCATTTGAAATTTTATTTTTGCCGTATCGTAGTTATATTTTTCTTTGTCAATCAGATATTAAAGTATCCTTACATTATGAAACAAATGTCATCCTAATTTGAGATTAAAATTTATGCAGCGTGATGTAGCATTTTAGTATTTATTTCAAATTTATTTCAGAAACTATTTTTGTAACTCGGTTCTTAAAGTGCATTTTTTTTCGTTGATTTTTGTTTCTATGAGGCGAAAAATAAAGGATGAAATGTTTGAGAGTAATGGAACGGTACATAAATTCAAGCCGGGTATGAAAAATACGAGCAGCGGAAGAAAAAACTCGCTACGGAAACACGTGGCAATTATGTAATTCGCCGGTGCGCCAACCGCACCCCGACTAATCTCGAAATAAATTCAACGGCACTGGCCTTTGCCTCGGTTCGGTCATAATTTTTGTCGCCGCAAGTAAGGAAACGATTTCCACTGTGTTCTACTCTGCGCCTTGTAAACTTATTTGACAAACATGAGGGCGTATATGCGACGTGTAATTTCCGAAAGTTTCGTGAAAAATTGTCCCGACTGGATAAGAGTGTCGCGATAAATCATTCGCCTGGCTAAATTTCGTAAAACGTTTCACTCAACTATTGTAATTTTGATCGCTGGCTTTTCGCCACCACTTTTTTGTTTAATTTTTCACTTTTTTTTTTATATTTTCAATAAAATGATAAAAGCATATTTTTAATAATTTATTTAAAAACTTAGATTCTGTATTAGAAACGAATACAACAACAATGGGTGCTATTGATCTCCGGTAATCAAACATTCATCTCCAGAGAAATATGTGCCGAGTTAATGATTAAACAATTGTCCGATGTACGTTGCAAAAATGCGAGATAAAATCGAGAGAAGATTGGATGTTCCGTCTGTTTGGACAGAATGTTTTTCCAAATTGAAATACCATCCAACTGTAACATAATGAAACAACAAATCTCGTTTGAAATCTTTAAAATTAGAAAACAGAAAAAACGTTTACAAACAAAAGTTCCTAACGAGAACATATCGAGTTGAAAAACAGGAATCATTCTAAATTTCTGGGCATCAGTATTTCATAATCAAAATTTTTCATGTATCACGAACAAAAGTAACAGAAAAAAAGTAACAGTTTTAGTAACAGAAAGTTGATCTGAATGCTCAATGAATATTTCAAATATTCAATCCTACACTATTTCAGATAATTAAATTGAATCAATTTCATAGCGAAATGCTAAAAATCAACTTTTAACAGAGAATACATTTTCGCAAATAGAGCGTGAATTTTTTAAATAATCCACAAAAAACTGGAATGAGAATTTCAAATTAAAAAGTGTTTACATATTTGATATTCGTGGTATCAATTTTCCACGAGGGTTACATTTTACAATTTCAAATCCCAATCGCCAAGTTGGAAAAGTTACAAATCAAGACCCTCGTTTTTTGTGACACATCAACGCAGAGGTTCGACAATAGACTTGTTTGCTTTCGATTTCAATTTGCTACTAATCTACGACTGTCTCCCCCCCTCCCGAATCCTCTGGAACATTTTTATCTCGCGGGGGTAAGGGGGAATTGAAACGCGACATCAAATGCATTTTTGTTGCCGATACAACGGGCTTGCCAGAAGCGACGAAACACACTCACGTCTCTTGCAAGGAGAATCATTTTCCTCGATAATGAATGCTCCACTCGAACGGAAGAAGTAACTCTCAGAAACATTTTCCCTCGTACTTATATTTTCGATTGCTTCTAAAGGCGAAATATGAAACGAGAGAAAAACGAAAATAAAAGGAGGAAAAAAATCCGAAACGAGAGATTTCCATAATCGCTTAATGTAAGACGATGAATATGCAAGCGAGGAGCTAAAATATATGTCGCGAAAATAATTGCGAGGCATCACATTTATTTCGCCGTGAATAAAGCACTCAGGGTTTAAAAACATAAACATTTATTTGGATCCATCTCGCAGCTGCATTAAGGTGCGGCCCGCCCATAATGTCATCCTTTCTAGAATATCGAACGCTCTGTCTATAACAAAAAAATGTGAATAAATTAAAAATCGAATCGCTTCGGGCTAGAGTCGACGCTTCCGCGCGCTTTCTCTCTCTCCCTCTCTCTCTTTCATTTGCATAATCAATTTATATCAACCACGTAATTGCTATTGTTATTCGCACTGCATTTCCAACCTCAGAAAATGCAATTTAGTTCGATATAATTGACTTTTATTACAAATTAACGTTTACTTACAAAGGTCTAAAAATATTTAAGACAAAAATACATTTAATTTGGAGGACAGAAATAACGATCGACACCCAATTTGGTCACATTTGACAAGATCATATTGTTGAAAAAAAAAAAAAAAAAATCATTAGACGATGAAAATCTAAGCATAAACTTTTGTTCCTTTTTAATTCGCTGACTATATGTTTGGAAATATGATTTATATCCCGGATCGAAAAAAAAAGCACGACAAGAAAGCAGTATTTTAAGATATTGCACACAGGAAGTCTCAAAGGACAAAAAAGCCACATGATCCAAGCTCGTCTCAAAGCGGCGACTTAATTTTTTTTGTCCGTCTTTTTCCATCCACTTCAATTAATTAAAATTGTTATTGAAAAATAGAAGTTGATAGTAGGTCGTAGCTACATTTGATTTATCGCGAAATCATATATCGAGTTTTGTTTTGCGCCCGGGTGTACAAGCACGTTGATTAAAAACTCTCTGTGTATAATAGGAAATTTAAAAAAAGATGAAAAACTTTTTGATACGTAAGTCGTCGTTATTAATATATATCTCAACAAGTTTTCAACCCGGTCTTGTGAGCGAAGGGTCTGCTTTTTACAGCTAACAAACTCTGACGGATCGACGTGATTATTTATTATTAGGATAACGCATTACGACAGTTAACTCGAATTTAGTAAAGTGTCGTTCATCTCTTTCGTCTTTTTTTGTGTGAGGAGGAAAAAAAAGTTGAAGTCATCCGCTGGCAAAAAAAAAGTTGAAAAATCGATGAAAGGGGACGAGGATCCGACGAGATGAGAAGTCTGGCAGAAGCTGCTGAAGAAGTTATAAGAAATTAAAGAAAAAGTTGCGCGACACGAAGGAGACGCGCGTAACCTGACATAATTTAGTGCACCCGCTGTTTTTCAGGGAATCGCGCGTCGCGGGTTAAAATTTAATTGATAAATATTTTACTGTCATTGTTCGTTTATCAAAAAAAGTCTTTCACCGGGGAGATATATTCCATAATGTCTATTTTGAATTTTTTATTCTTTGCGGTTGAAGTTACAGAATTGGATAAATAAATATAATTTTCATAATTTTGTTCTGTGACAGTTTAAATTGAATTTTAAGAAAATCAAGTTTCAATATATTGTCTTCTACATCATTTAAAACTGAATGATGTAAAATACCAACAATGTTTTGTAAATAAAACATAAACTGTAAAACTTTTCAGTAAAAAAGGTTTTAAACTGAGAATAAAAAATACATCGAAGAACAAGTCGCAGGATAAATTGCAATTATTTGTTCAAATATTTTTTAATGTCTTCAAACATCTTAACTTTGAATGATTTGCCAGAAAATAAAAGTATATGTAAAAAGATTTTTGTTCATAATAAAATTCTTCTCAAGAATGAAATACTCAAACGTTTTCAGTTTTATCGTTTAAATGGATTTACAATTGTGATGAAAAACAACAAGCAACGTTTCGGTTTTCGTCGGTTCTTTGAACGTTTTGCTTGCCAATATATGATTCAACAATTACCAAAAAAAAAAATTGTTTTCATGAGATTTTTATCAGCGGTATGGGTTTCCAACATTTGCCATTATTTATCGGACAGACATGCGTTTATAATTACACTGCCAGTTATATCTTTTGCCTTTTCAGTTCATTATTCGATCTTCCATTGCTGTAATCCGATTACTTTTAGAAGAGAAAGACAAAGGACCGTGAGCTTCTAAAGAGTGTATCTTTTTTTTTAACAGAAAAGCCATTTTTTGACTCTTTGTTTCGAATTGAATTTGTGTTTCCTACAAAAATAGCATGTTTTCTTCAGTTTGAATTCTTTTCCTTGAAAACTTTCGAGTAATGAGAGCAAAAAATTGTCTGGAAAAAATGTGCTTAATATCGAAAAAGTGAAGCGAAAATATTTCTAAACGAGCGAAATAAAAAATGTAAAAACCCAGCCAATCATATTACGTAACACGATTTTCAAAAAAAAAATCCATTCCTATTTTTGAATAGACATGCAGTAAAAAACTGCGAGTTGTTCTCCTTTTTTTTTCATACACTTACTTCTCAGCTAGAAAAAAATTGTACAAAATCGTCGCAAACAAGTGACCATCGAACAGCAAAAATCGATTCTAATCAATGTTTGACGGAAAACAAAAGCGATACTTTTCACGACTCTTCAAATAAATGTAACTATTACGGACTCGTACGTCTTTTTTATCCATGAAATGGCATACAGCATGTACATTGTTATTCTCGGTGTTCAAATTTCAGTTATATATTCCATGTTTTATGTATACAAAAATGAAGCTAAAACTAAACAAAAAATATATTTCTGCTATTGAAAAATATTTTGCATTTGTTTTATAGAAAAAAAAAAATTTCATTTTGCCTACCATCGATCAATCGTTGAGCAATAACATTATTGTCACTCGAGATTCTTAACTTTTTTTTCTTTCTCTCTCATTCGCAGTTGAGAAATATCATGAAGGGCAATTTTTCAAGTGATCGTATAAAGAACAGATGTGTTTGATCAGCAACGACAAATAACGTCACAGCCAAACGTAAAGTGAAAATTGTTCGCAGGTCGGCTGGCTGCGGGGCTCAGATCAAACGGTGCTCTCACTGGGCAAAAAGACCCTGATACAGAACGCGCGCTACGCGGTCACCTACGAGCCTGGCGGAAATTCCGCCACGATTGGCAACCCCGGAAACTACGGCGTCACCGGAAGCAGCCAGGAGGACGTCATCAATGGCACGTGGAAGCTCCACATTCGACACCTCAAGGAGTCCGATAAAGGCTGTTACATGTGTCAGGTCAACACCGACCCCATGACGGCCCAGGTCGGCTGCTTGGATATTCTCGGTATGTTTCACCGTTGCGTTCAATATTGCCTTTTGTTATTCTTCAATTTCGAAAAAGAGGTTTTATAACCAAGGGGAATACATTAACTTGGCTGACCATAGTTATTTTTTCATCTCAACCTCGCACACCTACATCAACTATGTTTATAGAAAAATAGAATTCAGCACGTCCAATAACCGGGGCTAATTGTCCTGATCGAATTTGCAAAAGAGTTTCGAGTCGGGTTTAAAGACTGTTTAAACTTGTTGTTCAAACATTTTGCACAAACTGAAACAAAAATAACAAAAATAAATAATAATCCTTGAAAAAAAAGTTCCATGTTTGAAAATAAATGATTGAACGAAATTTTGCAGATTCAGATTTATAATCATAATCGTAAATAATTGAATAAACTGAAATTATAATTAATTTGAAAAGAATTCGCTTTGTTTGTTTGTTTGAAGTTAAATCTAGTTAGACACTCTCTGACAATTTTAAGTGGAGTTTTGTTAAACTTGATAAACCTTACGTTGAAAAAACGACGTACAATGCTTCAATTGATTAAATTCACATGTTCAATGCAATTCTAAAGTAAATACTTTCGATTGTTTTAAAATCACGTTAAAAAGTCATACACCATTTAAAATTGCATTCAATTTTGTTTATTAGACATTTGATGAATAAATAACATTCCAAATTGCATCAATATGCATTATTTATTTCAGTTAATCTCAATTTCCAGATTCGATTAAACCAATTTGTTTGTTCCCGCTCAAGTTTTAGACGTGTGGCGTTTTATCCCGTGGAAGTTTAATTTTGTTTATAACAAATATGTTTAAATAATTGAAACCTGTTCTCATGATTACCATTGTATATATATAAGTGTGTATATATATATATATATATATATATATATATATATATATATATATATATATATATATACATTTACTTCACTTATATATATACATTTGTAAATATAAAACGACATTGTTTTCTGTGATTCGTCTCGCTGATTAACATTTATTCTGTATTCTGGTTACATTATTGTCATATCCATTAATATTCCGATTTGAATTATTATACACAAGCTGATGAATTATGTCCTTAGTTGAAAAATGTCTGATTATTATTGAATCCACGATATGTTCTGGATATTGACAATTTATTACGACGCAATTGTAATGAACTTGTAAATTCGTATCTGTTCGGCTATGTTATTAATGAATGATTTTTTGCATTAAAATTTAACTAATCTAACTGTATTTGCAGATGATACTGTTACTAACTCCAGCAGATAGTTTCGTAGTCATTATGTGAATTGCTTTTGCGGGTTAACGTGATTGTTGAATTCTGTGATGTGTATCCTATTATTGTTCTATATTCTATTAATGAAGACGAACAACAAAACCTTACATTTATAATTTTATTATAATTTCCATTCGTCATGGTGAAATTCAACGCACAATTTTGGAGCAATGAATTAAATAAAATAAAATGAATGACATACATTCAATTAAAAATTACAAATAGATAAACGAAGGAGAAAAAACTAATAAGTGTATTAATATATATTTTTCATCATAATTTCTACCAGGCTTTATTGATCAAAAGAATAATAACCCTCGAGAAAATCACGTTAGGGGAGGCAAAAAACGAATTCATGCCGAGGTTGTTAACAAAAAGCAGAAAACACACTCTTCTTATAACAAAAATTGACTTGGTAGCAACGTGTGTGTTTAATTCCGAGATCAATATTTGATTAACTGTCAAAGTTTTTTGCACACGCTGAAAAATGAACACGCTCTGATTCAAGCGACGTTAAATTTTCATAAACCCGTCGGCTTTTCTTGCACCTTCGAGTTTTGTTATTTGTCAGATACACCTCCCGAATAAATTATGATCATAAACTACGGGTCGGCAAATCAACTCGATTGAATTTCGTAGAGGAGAAAACATGACACGAAGGCATGCTCCTCGTCTTAGTTTTTATTGTTTCCATTCTCACTTGCTTTTTGAGCCCATTTGTCCCACAAGTTTAGGAACCAAGTTCTCCGGGCTAATACTTTAATAAACGTATAGAAAACACGCGATACAACGCTCCTTCTTTTTTTCACCTGCGATTCAAAGTTGAAATTAAAAGAGGCCGGTGCTGAAATTATGCTGAGCACGTAATTTGATGAATAGTGCAAGTGCAGAAATAGAAAAAAAAATGTTTTTAATTTTGGATAAAAAAGGAGAGCCCTTTTTTTATTTTGAGGAATGCATTCAGTGTCTATTATAATGAAATTTCTTTCATCGCTCGTAATAAATCAAGACGTTGAAAATATAAGATGTAACATAAATTTTTTATTCCCGTCAATTAAAATGATTCGCCCGGAACTAAATGAAAAGGAACTTTCCATCTCGTCGTAGGAAAAATTTTGTGCGAGTAAAATTGTGGACTGATATAATTGTGAAAAAAAAAGACGAGGTTGGTCGGGATGTTTAAGCTGCCTCAAAAGCTGGAATAAAGTGGTCAGTGAATTAGCTCGGAGCTTTTTCAAGCGATGCAAGAGGCCGAAAGAAATGTGGCGAGTCATAATGCTCTGGAGCATCGTTAAGGGAATCCACTTAGCTCAAACCATCATTTATATTGTTTTCTAGTACCGCCGGATATAGTTGATGGGGATGTTACCAGCACGGATCTATCGGTGCAGGAAGGGGAAAATGCGACGCTGACTTGCAACGCGACTGGCAGACCCACGCCGAGGATCTCCTGGAAACGAGAAGACAGTAAAAAAATTTTAATCCGAACAGGTACGCTTGCAGCAAACAGATATGCTCAAATCAAACTCTGGAATCAGAGAAACGATAATTAATCTCAAATCCATTTCACGATACAGATTTTTCATTTAGATATTTTTGCTTATTTCAAATAGAAATTTAATCTTGAATTCTTTTTGAACAAAAAAGTAAAATAAAAATGAATGCATTCGATTTACTAAATTGAATTTGAAAAATTTGTTAAGATTACTTTTTAAATGCATTTAATCGTTTTTGGAGTTTTCATCTTACATGAAAAAGCTTGGATTTATTTTAAAGAAGATCAAACTTTTGTAATGGAGAGAGAGAGAGAGAGAGAGAAAAAAAAATAAAGAGGAATCCGAAAAACATTCAAGTGGATGATATGACAAACCTTTTATGTAGGTCACATAGGTATTTATGCCATATCAATGAAACCTACGGAATACTCGTACGACCAAGAAGTATCCTCGCGCGGGAAAAAAAATTTACGGATTAAGCGAACAATAACTCTGTTAAATCCGGCCAACTATTCTGATCGTTGTATTATTGACAAACACATACACGAAACGAGCCCAAGTCGTTTCAACTGCAACTCGCTTGCTAACACAAAACGTATTCCTTTTACTCGGCTCCTCCTTCTTCCTGTTACACTTTTCTTAACAAGTAGTCGAGATCCAGATATGATCGGACGTGTAAGGAGTTTTTCACTCTAAATCATTTTCACACTTGTTTC
Source organism: Trissolcus brochymenae (assembly GCA_030523145.1). Taxonomy (NCBI): domain Eukaryota; kingdom Metazoa; phylum Arthropoda; class Insecta; order Hymenoptera; family Scelionidae; genus Trissolcus; species Trissolcus brochymenae. The sequence continues at coordinate 26,987 of JAQQRF010000430.1, forward strand.
AAATGGTTGTTTTGTTCAAACTGTGGAATTGAAATTCATAACTTTTGTACAACTAGAAGAGACCCAAAATGAGGTCTAATGTAGAAAATTATCTTGAAGACTTTGAAATTACTTTTAATAACATTTTCAACTTTTTTTTGTGATTATCATTCTTCACGTTACACTTTTTTAAACTTTTTAAATCTTCTCATTTGTAAGTAATAGAGGTCAAGATATTATCAGACGTACGAGTTTTTCATCCTAAATCATTTTTACACTTTTTTCTGTAATTGTGTTGTCCAGATTATGTAACTGAAATGCATTTTTACAAGTAGTAGAGGTCAATATACAGTTTGACGTATATCATTTCATTTTAAAATGACTCTCAATAAATATAGTTCACGTTTTTTTTTGTCAAATCTCAATGTTACTGCAACACTCTCTTAACTGCTTGATCTTCTCATTAGCAAGTAGTAGAGAGTGAGATATCATCAAATATCTAAAGTTTTTTGCTTTAAATCTTTGTTACACTTGGTTCAATTCATTCTACACCATTAGAATTCAAATTTTTTGTCTCTTCACAATTAGGAGAGATTAATATGAGGTCGAACATTATAAATTCAACCTTTTTTGTGTTCCCAACAACAAGTTGAAGATTAATTCTAAAAAATAAATGGAACAGCCATAAATCAAAGAAATGAAAATTTGTTACAGCTGAACTTGAGTTGCCTTAATAACTCGGTCTATGCTCATTTAAAACTACGACGATGATGAACAATTAGGTGCATAACTTGTGCGGTTACTCGAGCGAGTTGGTGCGTGAGTGGGCGGCCGCTTAGACACGTGCTTGAACTTTAGTTATTTCACCTACAGGATATCGATGTTGTACTCGTCGTGTCTACGACCTAGACAAACACAGACGCTGCTTGTACATATATTAATCAACATAGTTATGGCCCTTTCAAACGCGGACATATGTTTTGTGAATAACAATCGCGCGTTAACAATACCAGTCGTACTGAACAGAACACTGCCAAAGATCCTCATTTAACTCTTCATCATTTCGATTCACTTTGCATAACAAAATTAAAAGCATCAAAAATCTTCAATTTTTATGGGGGCCAACAAAAGTTGGAAAATGTCTTTTCATTTGGAGATTGAATCTTTTTATCAGGAGTAATAAAATTTCACCGAGGACACATCTTGGTCTTAGATGAGATCGGATAAAAGTAATGGCGCGGGATCAAAAGACATGTATCTATATTCGCACATAAAGGAAATAGTTTCTCAGGAAACTGGGCCAATTTGCGGTAATAGAAATTCCTATAAATACTCTCCCCCCCTCTCTCTCTCTCTCTCTCTCTCTCAAGCCGAATTTAACACTGGCATTTTTTTTGGCCCTCACTATCGTTTAATCGACGCATTCAAGCCCGGTCATTGGTTGTCTTCAAAGTTTGAAATTTACGTCCGCCGATCTCGATGAAACTACCGAGTCGTTTCAGTGCACAAAATTTGAAAACATCTCAGGAAGCGATCCTTCTTTTCATAAACTTTATTTTCATGAACGTATATGTGACATATATGTCTAATATTATTTTACATGGGATTGTTTCAATTTTGTTCGTGATTTAAGTCGTGGAAAAATTGTCACTTAAGTTGTTGCAATTTCAAAATAACCAATTTGAAAGTTGAGTACTGAAACCTGACATACGATTCGATACATTCTTATGCAGCGCAAACACTGTCGTGCTAAACAACACCGAAGACGTTACGAGCGCTCTTCCGCCGAACCGTGCAAAAATCCATAAGTGGTTTACTCCCGGAATTGCTTGTTGATCTTTCGGGAGATTAACGCGGATCGTGAAAATCGCGTGTTCATGTTCCCCACGAACAATGCGCTGCCTGCAGTGGAGATTGATTTTTCTTGCTTCTGAATTCTTTTGTTACAACTCAAATATAACCGGGCGCACATATTAATAATCCATTTAAAAACAAATTCATCATCGGACCTTCGCCTTTTCTCTCAACCTTTATTTCCTTTATTTTTTTCAAACTTAAATAAATAGAAGGAAAAAAAATGTCCCAGTTCGTTGTACCTTCCAATATTTTTTGACGTTGAGATACACTTCACTTCTGCACAACGTTTTACCCATCTCTTGTATTCCAAAACATCAAAATATTACATCGACTTGAACGAAATTCAATAAAAATAAGACAAGATAGACGTTTAAAACCACAATCGCGTACTAAACAGTCATCCGGCAAAACTTTCCTATAAACAAACTGTCACGAAATGTAAATAGCGCGCCGTGTTTATCTCAGAGAATAGAAATATTTCGCGAGATCGAAGGCGGAGACGGAAAAGACATGGGCACAAAGGATGGCGCGAGGGTGGAAGAGTTGAAAAAAAAGGAAGGTCTGGGTAAAAAAGTTGAAAAAAAGAAGAAGACGCGGAGTAGAAAAGTGAAAAAAAAAGAAAGAAAAAGGTAAAGCGGATCCGAGGAGTAGGTGCTTATAGAGATGTTTGGCGGGGTATATTTATCGGGACACTTTGCGAAGATAAGAAGCGGAAGCTCGGATGCGGGATCGCGGTCTGAATACAAATTTGACGACAATAAATGATTCGATGGCATACGTGGTTCGATGCAAAATATGTTTGATTAGTCGGAGGTTGGAAGGAGTACGACCTGTACAATGGCTCGTCGTTGCAATTCCACCGCGTCGAACGACAGCAAATGGGCACATACCTTTGTATAGCCAGTAACGACGTGCCTCCTGCGGTGAGCAGACGGGTCACCCTTGCAGTGAATTGTAAGTGTGTATTATAATGCGCCTTACTTTGCGCTCGGCTTTCAGCCAACGCCAATGAATTACTCTTTAACATTCCCAGTTGAGCCGGTCGTGCAGGCGGTGAATCAGCTCTTAGGTGCACCACCAGGAAGCGACGTCAAATTGCAGTGCTTCGTCGAGGCACACCCAAATACCATCAATTATTGGACCAAGAATTCGTCGGACATGCTGCCCGAGGGGTGAGCTTTTACATCTGTCTCTCTCGCTCGTTTGTCCGTCTCTTTTATTTTCCTAGCTCTTTCCTATCGCTTTTATCTGTCTGTCTGCACTTCCTTCCTCTTCGACTCAGCCGTTTCCCCTCATCCTTCCTGCCTTCCTTATCTTCGGTACCTTGCCAAGGAAACTGTTTAAATTAGTTAGGATGTTTTGAATCACCGGTCAACCACTTTTGCCACCACGATACCGCATCGGTGACATGATTTATCGCGCAGATGACGCATGTGCAGAGGCCCACGATACCGTCACCGCAACCGTCACCTTTCCATCGAAATTTTCATGTCACGATGATACGCTTATTCGGTGCTCAAAAGATTTTCGGCTCACCTCACTTCACTCAAGTGAAAATTAAAATCCAACCGGCTGAGCTTTTGAGCACTATTTTTTAATTGATGTGATGCATCTAACACAGTGAATCTTGATTAAGGTGGGGCAACATCATCGTACCTTTTTCTTTTTTTTATCGAAAAAATAATTATTTCAAGCGTTCAAGAACTAAGAGCGAAATGATAACGTTTTTTTTTACAAGTAGAAGAGGTCAATATGATCTCTGACGTGAAAAATTATTCTTGAGATTGTTAAGTGATTTTTTAAGTTTATAATGAGTATAAAATGATATAAAAATATATTGCATGAAATTTAATCAATGAAAATATAGGATTTTTCAGAGATATTTATTTATTTGTCCAGAATGAATTGCAATATTTATTTATACTCTTGCATCATTGCTGTTTGCTGTTTAGAGAAAATTTTGTCCAAGTGTATAACCGGTGCGGTTCCCGAGACGAGCGCTATTTCATTTGTAAACACAACAAGCTCGCGTCAGACTTTTATCAAAATTTAAAGCAAGTAAAGTTATGTGAAAAATTTTCAATTTTCTTCATACCGGATGTTATTCTCTGTTTATGTAAAAGCTACAATGTTAATTTTTTTTCTCATCGCTATCATACTACGTTATTATTTTTATTTTCTGTAATTTTTATTTATTTTCTGCACATGGACGGCTTTTTGAGTATATATATATATATATTTCAGAGCGAAAGTATAAAACAAAACTTATAATACACACGCGATTCTTAAAAATAATTTTAAACGCGTTGACTGTTTTGTACACAGATTTTAATTATCTGCAACGTTGGTGTACGGTTTTGCCTGGCTCTGAAACTCTCTTGAAAATATGATTCTCTAGATTTCGTGCTTAGCTTGTTTCTCACAAAAACTTTTTCATACCGCAAGTAGAGTCAAAGGAATAAGGTTTTTTTTTCAAATTTTCATGTCCTTAAAAGGTATAACAATCTTTGAAAAATTAAACGTGCCAATGTTTCATATTAATTTCGATCAATTTCACGTTTATTATTTTAGCTCTAGAATAAATTCAATTTTAAGTTTCAATGAAAATAATTTCAAAAAATAACTAATTCAAATTCATGTAATTGAGCTGGAAAAACATCATCACCACTCGGGTAAACAATCAGGAACGCTAATAAAATATTGTATCATCAACATTGCCGTACAAAATTGTTAAAAGCTATCTCAATTGAAGATAATGGATGGCTGTTGATTTATTACAAAATTAAATTCATTCGAACGAGCAAATTTAATGTGTCGATAAAACTACATCGCAAATTAATATTTGAAATTGGATGTAAAACGTTACGTGAATTAGTTTATTTTTCAGCGCCAACTTTTTATCACCGTTCATTTGCAACTTGATACACGCGACGGTAAATTTGATTGACTTAATCAGATTGCGTTCGGTACAACTTATTAATCAATTATTGTACGAGCGAACGATCTGCTCAAATTGCTTGTCAATTCCCTGAAGGGGGATCGGAGGCATATGCGATAACTCTTTATTTACTAAATTAATGAATTCGGGTGAAATTAAAAAACACACACACACGAAAAGTTACAAAATAAGGACCAAATATGAAGAATTAGTCAGACATTTCCATTAAATTATGACGCGAGAGAAATTTTGAATGGTTTCATGAATGTCGCTGGAGGGATTAAAATTAAAGCGATATGAAGATTTTACATGGGAGTATCCGCAAAAAACGGATAAATCATGGACATATATAATGCAGGGAATTTTTCGTGCGACGCAATTCAGCCACGCGGGTAAATCAAAAGCTCTTTGAATCCGTCACATTAAAGCAACGCGATTCAATTGAGCACGTTTCAATCGCTCTTATAAACGCGACGCTGACATTTGTCCGAATATGCATCTTTTTTTCAAAGACAAAATAACAAAAAATGATCTTTTTTATTAGCACACAAATTTATTATTTTAACGAGCATTGTTCAAAAAGTGAAAACAAAAAGTTCGATCAAATTAATTAAACAAAAATAATAGCAGGGAGAAAAGCAACAAATCTTTTGATTGGTGAAAATGAAAATGAATTGCCTTTCAATTTTGATTGTTCTTGTTTGAAAAATAATAGCGACAGAAAAAAAAAGAGAGGAACTATAATGACAGCGAGATGAAAAATGAAAAGCCGCAGCTTTTATTGGACTATCAAATATGAATATATTTTGATTATCGGAGAATCCGAAAGAACGATGGAAAGTGTATGATGATGTATTAAGTTGACTCCGATAGGTATAGATATTTTGTGCAGCTTGCGCGGTGCACGACACATCATGCATAAAGGGGTTAAAGCGAAGAAATAACGTCTCGATCCTCCACTGTAGCCGCGCTGAAAGAAAAATGGACTGTCTCGGCTAAACATTTAATCCGTCACGACAGAATGGAGGAAATGAAGTTGATGATTAAAACGCGCTTGTCAATCATCAAGATATCGAGTCAATTGAAATATGTTTTTTTTTTTAAAAACGCGTTAATTAAATTTCTAACCAACCAGATAATTTTAACATTGTAAAAAAATATTAAAAAACATTAAATGAATTAACAAAATAAATAGAATAAGCAGATAAAAAAATACGAAAAAAAATGAACTGCAAATTTTATTATCCCTGTAAAAGTTCAATTTATTCGATTACCCAAAATAAAAGCGCGGGAGGAAAAAAAAACAATAAATGATCGTGTGAATCTCGATAGACAAAACGACGACATGATTGCGCCACGTGCGCGTTATCATTTTCCGTCGGAGAGAACAAGTTGCGTTTGTTTGGCGATGTGAAAAGCCCGGCCGTCTCGAGTGTCGCGTTTACAGCACACGTACGCCTGCTGACACTTAATGATTTTCGTCTTACACGTTGTTTCATGGGATCCTCGTGCCCCGCATCAATCTTGAGCCTCTCAGCGCAGTACCCACATTAATTTTCATCTCTGCAATTTTTCGATGACAATTCAGCGACGGTGAAATCAATTGAGCGAAAAAAAACAAAGAAAGAAAAAGCATCAGCCGCACTCAAGAGCTTTTTGCCACCAGATTAATTTTACCAACGACGAGAGAAATTGCTATAAGCAGTTGTAAATTTGACGACAGATTATAACCTATTTTAGTGATTGTCCTTAGCACTAAAATGTAACTGCTGTTGATTTTCTGCTATATTTAGTATACGAATTACACTTTAGAGAGCGTCGAACATCGTACCAGCATGTTCCAACTTTGTTTTGACGAGATGGTTCGAGATACACATTTTCCATCACGGATATATATTTCTCAATGGAAGAGAACCGCTTGAAGATAAATTTTAACCGGAGATTTTGTTGCAAATACGTTTTTCAGGATATTTCAACCAGAAAATTTGAGCACTTCTACTTACATCGCGAAATTAATCATTTAAAATTAAACATCAACAGTTCCGCAAACTGTTAACGATGCAAATTAATACAAAAAAATAATAAATACAAAGTTTTCAGAAAATCAAAAGGGGCGGATGAAAAAAAAAACGTGATCTCGAAACAACTCGGATGAATTTCAGTAAACCTTTATGAGTGTAAACATTCGAACACAATACTGGATTAAAGACCGGTCGGGAAAAAAATGTGACCGTGTCGGTTGCCGCACATTGTTAACTTTTAATCCCCCCCTGGATAGTAGGAACGAAATTGACATTTCGCACTTTTATATTCGTAGGAGCATTTTTGTTACCCTGCTTTAAACAACGCTCGTAAACAAACAAACGCCGATCGCCATTCTTCGTCTTCCGAACGAATCGCTCTTTTTTTTTACTACGTCGCTTTATCTCTGACAGAATACATCTCGTTACAATTATTATTTGTTATCGTCACAAAAGATGATTTTGTACTCAAACATTCCTCTGTTCTCCAATAAAAAAAAAAACACACAAAATTTTAATTGCATAAGGTTTTTCCTACGATAGATTTTAATTGTGAAACATTTTATTTTCATTGAAATTTATCTTAGTTTGGATTGGAATTTTTAATAATAAATTTCAATTAGAACAAAAATTTTCAAATAAATCAAAACATGTCTTAATGAATGGACAACATTATTCACAGTGTCTTTTTTATTGTTATTTACTTTTAAACATCGTGTTTTTTTCAATTACGATCTGGCTGGATGGCATAGATACAAAAGATATAGAAGAATCGAGAATTAAAATGCGGAAAACTGACTTGTTAATATCACAAGCTATTTGAACCGAAGCTCTTCCGTGTTCACGAAAAGGCAATTTTTGTTAACGACCACTCTACGAAACTACTCAAATCGAATAGTTTAAAGATCTAATTCAATCAGTTCCTATCGATTTGATTTCATTTCACACCGTAAACGCTTTACCATTCGCATTATCAAACAAATGCAAAAAAAAAAAGGGAAAAAAAAACACTCACAGTGTGTCTCCCTAACAGAACAAACAAAAAAAACCGAACAAAAAAAATCTGCATTTTTGTGCGCCGTGAAACATACAATGTTGGTGTCTATCCAGTTATTCATTCAAACAGTCTGGAATTATTCCGTCACAAGTTCGGACTACACTTTATTAAAATGACTAATAAGACTGAAGTTCCGGATGCAAATTCGACACGCAGCGATTTGGACGGATATGTTTGTCCAATTAATTTGCAACGGCGTGCATGAATAAAAGTTCATTTCATAATCCTCGAACGAATATGTTTGGAAGCGTGTATTTTATGCTAATTAATGGCGAGCTATTACGCTAATAACCGCTGATTCGTCGAACAAATCATTTCGCCATTATTAAATGTTAATCGAAAATAGCCTGTCGCAATTTGTTTAACAGGTTGCGAGCCGCGAGGCAATCGTCGTATGTTAATCGCGACGAGAAATCAAGCGAAGGTTTCAAAACAAAAAAAGAAGGGAGAAGAAAAAATGCAACCTTTATGTAAAATAAATGTGTATTGTGTTCTGTGAGAGAAAAAGGAAGAATGTTAAAGTTGTGCGAAGATCCATCCGACGTTATCGTTCCTCAGGGGCAGGTGTATACATATAAAAGTGGAATTTAATGCAGAGCGAACGTGCCTCGAAAAATCTACGACCCCCGGACTACTCGAGAGTGAGCTAATTTTATTTCAGTAAATTGCGTCTGTGCCGAAAATTACGTCTCATCGGGCGAAAGCAATTTGTCGTCGCAATTATATGGGCATGCAAATAACGAGCGATTTTGAAAGAGTGGATGAGGCGCTTGTATCACACGCGTTATAGGGCAAGCCAAACCCCGGGCATTGATTAAACATTAGCGTTATCAATATTTCATGTATCACGAAACTTAAATCAAATTTAAATTCATCCGCGCAAATTTATTAAGGTTTCCCAGTCGATGCAACATTTACATATCGCTGCTGATTCATGCACGCTCGCCCACACCTAGAACTAAAAAAGTATCCCATCCTTTTCTAAAGCATAAATGCTGTAATGGAAGGTGAAGCAATTCATCAAAAAGAAAAAATCGAGGGAAATAATAATGCCTTTGAACTGAAAAATTATTTTCTACAGATGATCAGTCTCTTGTACTTGGACTTTAGTTGAATCAGAAGATAAATTTCAAATAAAAAAATTAAATTTTGACATTTTATAAATTGGATTTAGTTTTTGTAACAAATAATATATCCAGGTTTAAAATATCAAAATTAAAAGATCATTTTTTCGCAAGACGAAGTTGAGAAATGGCAAGTTTTAATTGTAGTTACAAATGAAAAGGGATGTTTGACTGTACTATAAGTTGAAATTATCTCAGCGGAGAGCCGAATCGAACCCTAAATTGAACTATATAAATTGGCCTAGTAAATGCACTGTGCTGACTTGAGCTCAATTTAGTATAGCTATACTAACTTTGGCTCTGTGTGCTAGCCACTGGCTACTGAGCTAAGCTGAGTCGTACAAAAGTTGTTAGTATCATGTGTGAATTAGTAATTGATTACATCTGAATAAAATATGAACCGGACTTGACAAATCTGTTGTTCCAGATACAAATCTTCCATATCTCATTGTTGAGAAAACTTTGAATTAAAAATATATATAAGTTATTAAATAATAAAAATTTTAACATGATAGATCGAAAGAAATTTTTCATACTTCATTTTATTCGGAAAACCTATCATTATAAAAATGAGAAATATTTTTCTTAACAATAATAATTTTAGGATGATAGTCTATTTTACATTACAAGATTTTATATCGACTTTGTCATAAAAAATTGATTGAAAAGCAGTCGAGTAAAAATTTTCTAGAGAAGTAAACCGCGAACATCACTTCATATCAGTTCACATTTATGCGCGGTAATTATACAAAACAGATTTCCAATAAGCTCTCATTTAAGAATCTTATCGAAAATATTCAACAGGAGGAAAAAATAATAACAAAGAGATATTTGTGAAAGCATTGTTTAATCGAGAGCTTGATACATATAAAACACAAATTTTCAGCTGATTGCGAAAAGTGCATTATTACACGAATTAGAGTATTTTTTATTAAACTTATCGGATCAGCTTCAGAAAGTAACTAAAATAGTTAAAGGATGGAATTTTTAACAAAGAGGTATATAATTAATGTTTTACTTTGTAATTGTTTGATGTTCTATAAGAAAAAGAAGCAAATAAAAATTTCAGTTTCAAATTAGATCAAACAATTTCTTACAAAAGGCTTAAAAAAAAGTCTTCATTAAAAAAAAAAGAAAAAAACAATTCGCTCATACTCAAAGCACCTAAATTAAAGCTCTAGCACACTTTCGCAATCTTGAAGCAAAGAATTTGTTCACTACAACTTTTTTATCTGAACGATTTTCTTTGCTCATAGTTTCCTACTCGTCGTTGGCTACGCAAATCTTGCAAATGATCGATTCGCACGATGAAAAAGTCAATACGACTATGCCGTGAGCAAGTTGGCCGTTTGCATTATTTTCAACAAAAATAATCGAAAGTAATTGAAAAAGAGGAGAGAGAAACGAACGGAAAAAGGAAAGAAAGTGGAAGAAATTTGTCCACGCTTAATCAAATCGAAGACTTCTATTACAAGTCAATTTACGAAATGATTGAAACGAAATTTCAGTCTTTGAAAATAAAACGTTATCATAAGCTCACGAAATCCGAATGCCAATATCTCGGAAATAACATTTTGATAGACAAATACGTGACGAAATTTCTTATTTTTAATTTCCCATCGTCGAGCAGTCAAAGACAACTCTTCTTTTCTCTTGCTTCAATTTTGCGATTTTCTTTTCCTTTTTTTCCCCTTTTTATTTTTTATTTTTTTTTATGTCGTCGACTCCATTTTACAAAGATTATTTGATTTTGAATTTCAACGCTTTTCCGCTTTTTTCGCGGTTTTCGATTTACGTCGAGTCAAGCGTGAATATTTTTGCATATTTATTTAGCGCAAAATGTCAATCGTACGCAGATTCAATAGGATTTGAATTCGTTTGTGCAGGAAAAAGTACGAGGTCCGCGAGAGGCGCGAGGGATACAAGGTGTGGATGTCGCTAATCATCAAGCATTTCACAGTCGACGACGTCGGCAACTACAGGTGCATCTCAACAAATAGCATCGGATCCGTTGAACGTTCCATACGACTTTATGGTAAGATTTCATCAAATTATTTTAAATTATTGCAACGTAACATTTTCTGAAAAAAAAATAAATGTTGGCACAAATAAAATCGAACGAAAATTCTTCTGACAAACAAAAAAAAGGATGAAAATTCTTTTAACGGCAAAATTTATTGAACAAAAACCTAACGACCGGGATTAAAGTCGCAGAAATATGAGCGAGAATATAAACGGTCGCGCGAAAAATTAAAGTTTCATTTTTACAGAGACAAACGGCGTTGCATATTTATTATAAAACAAATAACAACGCGCGACACGGAGTATTTCCCCAAAGTTCATCGCAATTCATCCTACCAGCCAGGTAGTCGCCGATTATACCGAACGAATTCCAGATCGATAACTGGCTGGGCTTCTCGCGTAATTCAAAGTAAAAAAAGAGAGCCGGCAGAGAGTGAAATAAATAAAACGTGGAGGGAGATCGAAAAAAAACCCCTCAGGTCGGTGAAAGGAAGGAAAAATAAAGAAATATTTCGGAGAAAATGCATTCCAACCGTTGACTACTACCTAGGCATTAAACTAGCACCGCGCTGCATCCCGAGCAGAAATTGTCATGACATGTCCTTACTAAATTTCACCCTGGCGGAATATCAACGTTGAAGCAACGTAGCCGGAATATCGCACGATTGTCCAGGATTAACGTTACCCGAAAATGTCGCCAGTATTTCCTAATATCGCCCAGGCAAATAAAAATAAGACGTATTCAATTGAAAAATTCAATTTTCGTCTTGCGACAAGTGCGCCTCTTTCGTTTGACCTTTTCAGTGCCACGTCCGATGCGTGAAATAACAAAATTCATCAAAAAGAGATGTATTTCATTAAGGTGGTTCAAATGTTATCATTTATTTTGCAAGATAATAAAAGTATGGAAACTTGTTCAACAAATTATTTATTTAATTAATGATTCAAATTTTTATTATGTTTCAAGAAATCACCATGAGTGGCAACGAAGGATTATTGGGCCATGGAAAAAATCACGCATCAATCATCGGAGGTAAAAATAATAGTGTGAACATTTTATCTATTAGAATTGTTTGACGGTTTTAAATTTAATTTGATTTTCTCACGTTGTTTGATGTTCAAATATTTGTTTGAAATTTTTGTGGTCGGTCGAATTTCGTTACCGACTAATGCGCAACGATGTTTCGCCGTGTTTCTGCACCGTTTAGCGCACCCATAACATACACAATTGGAATTTGATTTTTCGGCCAATTGTCAAATAGCACTGAACTGTTGACACAATAGAAACACACAAATCGCCACAAGAAGACAGACTCTCTTGCAACCACCGCACTGTGCACTTACCAACACTATCACACAACGCTGGGGTAATGACACGAATTAATTATTCCAATCTATACATCACTCGCATTGTTTATTACGTTGCATTGCTGTGGAAACTATCCTGCGTTCCTCGCCATCATTTATCTTTTTCCATTATAAATGTTCCCATAAATCTTTTACTACAAATTAGGATTCTCAGTTAATCACTCTTTAATAGTGATTAACTGATTTTTTTTTCTGTTTGTTTTTCAAGTCAACAACTTTAAAACTTTGTTTTCGAATAATAATTTTAAAACAACAAAGAACATTTTGATTGAACAGTATAAAAATAAAAGTTTTTGAAATAAATAAAAAGTTTGATATAAAAATAGATGATCCAGTATTGTAATTTTCGTTGCAATTTTTTCCCTGGATGGAATTTGTATACAAAAGTTTGCATGCAAATGTATACTCCCTCAGCTCTAAAATCAGCATGGATTAACAAAAAAAGTTTTTTTTTTTGCATGTAATCACCGTTGTCTTCCCAGATAAAACCTGAGATAAAGTAAAACAGAACGGATCGTTTGATATCGAAGTAATGTTATGTACATGATGCATAATATATCGGTATATCGCAGGTTCATATCTTCGCGTTTGTGCGTAAGTTTTATCTGGGTTAATGCCGTAACGAATTACTACGAGAAAAAGAGATTCATATCGCACCGATACATAACTCTGAAGGCGCCCGATCCAATAATCGACATCTTCAACTTAGCAATCGAACGATTTATCTTTCGCTATATCGAAATGATAATATCATTATGAAACCGATCATTCGAGTATTACCTATCCGTTATTACAGTCATATTTTATACCCCAATATTTTACCCTCTGTGTATAACGCTCCGAAAAAACTTTTGTTTTTTTGTTTTTTTTTTTTTGGAGCTATTTTATTTCTAATCAACACGACACTAAGAAATTTTGAAAAAAAAAATTTTTTTTAATACAAATTATTATTTAAAAAAAAATATAAATGAATATTATTTTCCACAAAAATGTGCAAAAACAACGTGCACAAATTTATCACATTTTAACAGGATGTTTTCAACATCAAAATCTAAAACATCCAAAAGTTACAATTTTCGGTTTAAAGTTTATAAATGTTAGGAAGGTAAAATTCCCGGATAAACGTTTATCAAGAATTGTATGCTAATAACGTTATTCCCAGTCTATTGTACAATTATTTCAGTAATCCCTTAGTTTTCGTGTAAATTGTAGCAAAATAGACAGGAAATTTCGAATGCCTTGGAAAACGTGATGATGGACAGACTTTGTTAACTTTCACAACGTTACAAACTTTATTCAGACTAAAGTTCTGACTATATGATGTTAAATAAATTACATCTCATAATAATATAATTCTACATTTTTTTGTGGCATAAAAAATTCTAGAGGGAAAATAACGCGTGATTTAATCCAAACTTTCAATTATACGATTCGAATCTCTTTCTGTCGCAGAAGAAAAATCTGTGAGTTTTAATTTAAATCTTGTTTTAAGAATAAAAGAAAAAAAAATGAAAAAAAAAACTGTTGTTTGCAGGCTTAGCTGAGGCTGCCCGAGGGTCCGGGAGCAGCGGTCGTAATTTTCGCGACACGAAGCTCTACGCTCTGGTTTTTTACACCATATCGTTAATAATTCCGCTTTTCGAACTTCGGCCGCGGTGAATGAGGCATTTGTTTCCGGTCGCAACGGGATAACACATTGCGGATTGCCGCCGGAATCGATGACTTACTGTGCCAAAATAATAAAAGAGAGGACGAGAGCGAACGAGTGAGAGGATCAAACAAAAATGTATAAATAACGTGTGCAAGAGTGAACGAGCAGAGCAAAAAATAAATGACAAAAAAACGTGTGTAAGGAAATATTGATACGAGATGTAAGCGACGGGTGGCAGTTTTTTTGCTTCTTTTTAAACCGCAACGTATCATCTCCTGTGCGAACGTTTTTTTTCTTCTTTTTCTCCCCCTCGTTCAGAACATTTTCACATAAAGCGCATAGATCATTGAGTGTTGTCAATTTAAGAATTGATGTAGAACCGCGAGTGGGCTGTTTTTGTCGCGCCAACTATCACTTTCGTTTTAAACTTTTTCCGGTTTTTATTTTGCTTCTGTAAGCGCAGCCGACTATAACAAAAATCTTAAAACGGTATTACCGGCGACAACAAATTGCAAAAAAAAAAAAAAAAAACACGAACATAGATTTTAGAGGACATTTCCAAATAAATGATTAAAAATGAATCTTCTTGTGTTTGTTTTTTCACTAACCCTCCAAAAAAACTTACCCTGAAAAGTGTCTTTCCTCCCTAGGAATAAAAACGAGAGAGCAAATGTTATCAGAAATGTGACTTCTCGTTTGTTTCTCGTGGAAAAGTGAAATGCTGAGAGGGAATGAAAAAAAATGCAAAAAATAGATCTCCATCTCGCAACGATACGGTTATTTTTAAGAAACACGATGAATAAAGTAATTTCGCTTTTTTGTGACGAGAATGAATGCCTGATACAATAAACGGTTAGCGTTCATTTAATCTGACGCAGTTTTATTCTAACAAGCGCGCTTCTCTCTTCTTTTCGTCGCAATTCTTGTATTGTTATGGTAAACGACTAAACTGTGTGAGCTACATGAATAGTGAACAATCTGCGAGCTAGTGGCAAAAGCTTTCAAGTGTAAAATAGGCGAAATGGTTATACCGCTAATACGTCAGATACGCTAAGACGCTAAAAAAATATACTTATTTCAACGCCAAGCGAGACGGTCTTGTTATTGATGGATTCATCCGCTGAAAAATTACAGATGGAAGCGCTCGGATGGTATTTCATAAACTAGACCATCACTGTCGTTTAAAATATGACAGGGAACCACTTTTTTTTCGAACTTTCATTTTGAAACTAAGTCAAACATTTTGACGTTTTGACATGTCTACTTTTTTATTTTATTAATAATAAATTTATTAATTCTTTTTTTTATAAACTATACAAATATTTGTACATTTATTACAGTTTCACCTATTCATGTTTCATAAGTACATACATGCTTTTACATGAATGTTGTTTTCCCCGCCGAGTCTAGTTCACTATTACACTGTTACAATGATCAGTTAACAGATTATTAAACTGCTCTGATTTGTGTAAACAGTATTTATTAAACACGTCAATTAAAATCATCGAAAACTCATGGACGAAACTTAATCATGGCTATTGCAATTTTAATTGGACATGTAAAATGACTATCAAATGGAAATACTGATTGCTATGCAATATTCAGATACTGAATGTAATTTAAATTTGTATAACGCGTATAAATAAATGAAATTGCACCTTACGAAATAGAACCGATGAGAGATCAATGCTATGGTTGGAAATGAGGGAGGGGGAGGGGGGTGGGTTGAAAGCACGCTTCAGTTGCACTAATAAAACGTTATCCAAGTTGAAGACACATTCGCGGTGTATTTACGAACAAGTTTCTAGTCTCGGGAAATTGTCACACCAGTCGTATTTGGTCGGAACTCTTGCCTTTGTAAATCAGAAACAAAGATAACTGAAACGCGGATAAAACACAGCCAATCAAATTGGGCGTCTGAATAAAAGGGTCGCCTAAAAGGTATCCGTACAAAAACCACTGACAAGATACGACGAACGTAGAAACTATTATGGGGTAAGGTAAGTGTTCGCAGCTTTTCGTTCTTATTACGTTAGCCTGAAACAAAAAAAAATATTTGATTTAAACAAAAAAAAAAAAAAGAAAACAATGGAAAACAATAAAAATGAAATTCAATTTCATTTTGTTTAAAACTTTAATTTTGATTTTTATTTGAACTTACCAGAATACTCAAAGGGGATGCAAAAAATATGATTGTTAATGAACAACTAATTAGTCCGAGTCTGTGTGTGGCCAACGTTTTGTCCTGTTCATGGTTACAGTAAAAATAAATTGTCACTACAAAAAGGAGGGCGAAGAAAAATTGTCGAAAGACCACCGACTTTTTGACACTGTAAACTGCAAAGATGTAGACATAGAAGGCTTGTAGGGTTGCTCCAAAAACGTTCACAATCACGATGAAAGTGTCGTCAATAAAAAATCCGTACCTCAGCCACAAACTGGTACTAAAAACGGAAATCAACGTGTTTTGATAACAAAATAAAGACGTAAGGATGAGAGAAAATGAAATGCAAATTGGAACAAGTTCTTACGACATGAAACACGTGACGAAGGGCAGAACCGAGGCATCGCCTGTGCTTTTGTTTGCCACGTACTTTCTGCATACAAGGCTGAAAAAAAAAAGAATTAAGTATAAAAGAGCTTAAAACAAAGAGTCAGAGTTGACAAGCGCTGCAAGAGGAAAATCAGATCTGCGGATTATTAGATGAGGTTCAGTTGTAATTCCGTTGATTAACTCTTTTACGTTTGAAACAATACTGGCCATTTAAATGCACGAGCCATTATAAACGAATTATTTTGATTTTCAAGCGAAACAGAGAGTAAATATGAAAGTCGGGATTAATTCTCTCATTAATTCTTGTTTCTCCATTAACTTGCACAATACGGTTACAAGAGGTGACGCAAAGTGATAACAATTCCAAAACCATGAAACCTGGCCCTTCGTCATGTGAAACGAGAATAATCGTATCGTGACAATAGGGCCACCCGCATATATAAGTTCAAACAATCCAAAATACCTGATCAGTCCTAATTAAAATGTACATTTTAAAGAATAAATTCAAGGTTGAGTAATTCGAGTATTAAGATACATTATTTAATTACTTAAAAAAGGATCAAATATATTGCCAATTGAAAAAACAGCTAACTGCAAAAAAATATACCATTTTCAAAATTCATTAGTTTTATGCGTTCATTTTAATTTTGCGTTTAAAAAATCTTGGGAATTCACAATTAGTTTTCGGCCAAGTTGTATGTGGAATTTCGTTTTATCGTGTCGCGTTTCACTTGCGGCCACAATAAAATGTTTGAAACAAATATGACGTTACTTCTTGAGCCACGCTTGTTTGCCGAGATAATGCTCTTTGTAACATCAACTTTTATATTAAACATAACTCTTGATAAAACTGGCGCACTTTTGCAACTTGAAAGCCAGACACAAAAGGAGACGATATGGTGTGTGTTCATATTTATCATTGTCCAGGAGATCTTGTTACCGGTTTTTGAATGCATAAAATGGAGCGGAATTTAATTGCTACAGCATACTAATTTCCTTTAGTAATAAGTGCCTATTTGCGAAAAACAACCAAATTCCTGCACTTATTTCCAACACGAACGGCTTTGATCAAATTTAATTAAGCATTAATTATTAACTTTTCTTCAATAAATACGTTTAAAAATAAACATGAATGATTGTTTATATATTTGTAAAGGATTAAATTATTCATCATTTTAATTTGTGATATTTTCATTGGTATAAAACGTTGGAATAAAGTGAATGGAAGGAAAATGTTGAAAGTACATCTAATTTGCAACGACATTCTTGTATTTGTTTAATGAAAATTTAGTGCTAAGAGAGCCAGAGCGAGGAAAACCTCAAAGTGAATTTTAAACTGCTGGAATATACTTTTTGAAGAGCCTTTCTCTTTTTTTAAAGTATTGTTTTTACATTTTTGTTTTCATTCAATTTTATTCATTCGAATTTATTTTGGTTTAATAATTTAGTTTATTAGAAATCTGCAGGTGAATATAATTGGTTGAGTTATTTTGTACGATTATTCGAAAGTTGATAAGACAATTTACTTACGAGCCAGATAAAAATTGAAGGACTGTGCAGATCGAGGCCGACGTTGCTAAAATGTTTTTAAACAAAATTACATCCATGTTATAGCCTGTCTACGACATTCTTTCAAACGAAACACCCACGTTCAACTTTTTCGAAAAATCGTTTCACTTGCAAAAGCTGAATTCACGTTTATATGTCAAATTTCAAACGGAAGTTAATTTGACGTTTAATAACCTCCAATATGTCATTTCTTTAGAGGTTAAGTTTAACTTTGACAGCACACAACCGGTGGCAATACTGAACCATCTTTTACCAACATGAAAACACTGAATTATAAAAAAACTGAAACTTTTCTAGTTTAACTTTTAATTAACTTTTTTAAAAAGTTAATGAATCACTTTTAGATATTGAATTTAAACAAATTACTTTTGAAACATAAAACATTACTAGTTTTGAATGATTGTTCGTACTTTTGAATCACTTTTTTTGCCGGCTTGACTATTCGTCAGCAAAGTTTGGTGTTGAGAAAAAAACTTGTTATTTTTAATTCAAATCGGATATAGATGTAATTTGCCGTACGAATCGTTTCATATTCGTCGAACGTGTTTAGTCAGGCCGTTCATAGGCAGAGTCCCAAGAGGAACTTGTGCAACTCCCTCTGAATGTTGCTCAAATCCCTGGATCAAGCTTCATCCACCTTAAAGGATATACGAAAATGTTCTATCTCCAAATGCCTCAGTGCAACTGAGGTGCACTCTAATTTGACGGCGTAATCATTTTTCATTTGATCACTGAAAAGAGATGACATTTTTCATCGGTAATAAGAGACCATCATTTCGGATAAGAACGCTCTATATTTACAATGAAAAAAAGTACCTTGTATACATAAATAAGCATCTCATTCAAACTTTTTGCTGCAAAGTCGCTTGGAAACAAAAAAATTGCAGTATTTTTTTAGTTTCAGCAAAAAAAGACATTCGTTTTCAACTTAAAATACTTTCGCATTAATTTGTTTGACTTAAAATTGATTGAGCCTATTCTCTGTAGAGGAGCATTGTTTGCACGCACTGCGCGCCTACAAACGAAGCATACTGTTTGACTTCTTTCTCGTCGTTCACGCGGGACCGAGGCCGATACATTCTGTAGGGCATAGCTCGTTCTCTGTACAAGACTAAAACCTAAAACAAATCCAAAAGTTAGACAAAGGAAATTAACAATATTTATTTGATATTGAAATCGCTACCTGTTCAATATCAACTACGCTATCTTCGTCGATTGCATCGGGGTCCTCGTTAAGTCTGGAATACTTTTGTTTGTCTAACTTCGGAATACATTTGTCTATATCGAACCATTCGTAGGTTTCTGGACAGAGCAATTTCGAAGGTCGCATTTTAGCTTTGTATATCATTTTTGGACATGAGTGGATATAAAATCCCATGTAATAGAACTTTATATCTGATACGGCCTTGTTTAGTTGTCGCGTCAGATAAACTTCTCGTAGAGAACTGAAAATCATAACATAGTAATGAGTTGTAATAAAATGGGAAATAAAATACGTCATGTCAATTTTGTGGATGTTACCTAAACGTTCCCAATGATAAAGAGGAATATGCCGGATCGTAAAACAAATAAACACTTGATATACAAGCTGGTAAAATGTCCAATACCCCAACAGCTATGAGTTTCCCATCCAACCAGTATTGATCGTGAAAAGACCCGTAACCTCTAGGCGGACCATCTTCAGGGTCCCACGCCTACGAAAATTTGCCAATATATTAGCGATTTTGTTCATTTTATACATAATTTTAAATATGAATTATCACACTTTTGAAAAGTATTTATACCCGCAAGGGACTCTTCACAAGAAAATTTATAAACGATTTCCTTTCGCACTCTCCAGGCTCGCTTCGATGAACAGCCATTTGATACTTCTTATAAAGAGCCGCCGACTCGTCTAATGTTTCAAGAAATTCATCCGAAAATACTCGAACCACTTTGTTCTGCAAATGAAACTGTAATTAAACTTCTTATCCAGACTTTATTTGTTTGTTTTTTTAATTTCCAGGCCTTTATAAGAAAAACTAAAATTTAATTTAAAAACTTTTAATTACTTGCAGCCTATCCTTGAAAAAATAAATCTCGTCCATGTATTGTTCCAAATTCTTGACGCTACTTTTTTTTCGGTGCTCCTCGAACGCGGCATCGATCTCTTCTCCCGACATGCCCTGGGCAATCATCTTATTTCTCTTCCGCTCGCGGCGAAAGATTTTTCGTTTTGTAAAACCGGAACTTTGTTCAGGCATTGGTCTGCTGCACTTTTTTTGGTTGACTTTATCAGGTACATTGCTTGTTGACACTGACGCTTCACTGCCAACTTTCTTTGTTACCTTTGGTTCCGATTCTGTCTTGGCAAACGATACTTCCATCTCAGAATTCTCGTCCATTTCCAAACTCACGTTCATGTTTTCAATCATCTCTTTGTCACGAAACCGATCAGGAATCACGTTCACTTCTGACTCTTTTTCATCTAAAACAATTTTCAACGTTATAAATGAAATCTTGTTTCTTTTTTTAATAATTTTTTCCATCACTATTATTAAATGTTTATTTTAAAACAAAATTACCTTTGTGACGCGACTTTTTCAAATCTTCTATCTTCATTTTATTCTTTAAAAATTTCTTCATTCTTTTTAGTACTTTTCTTTGAGATCTGCTAAGAATAAAATTAAGAGCTTCGCATCTGAAATGCATTATATCACAATTATTCGATGACATCAGATAAGCTGAAGAATTTAAAGAAAAATAAACAATTTTACCCACTTGACTTATGTTACTTACTTGATAGTATAAGTTGGACAACAAATCTGATTCATTGTAGGTTTGTAACAATAACAACCACTTCTCCTCCAGCCTCTGTCAATGATTCTTTGATAGTCTTGAACTGTCATGGTGTGAGCCCACATGCCTAAAATAGACAATCAAAAATCTATTAATTCAATCGTTCGCAAAATAAAAACATAACCTCTCAATAAAGCCACAAACCTGTCTTTAAGGATTTCTCTGAAAAATAAAAAAGCGAGATGATTTTTGCCAACTGTCACACATTGCTCTTCGCCTTATTGTTATTGAACTTGAACTTGCAGATTTGAATTGCAAAATGGAGTGCATAATGGAATGAAGACAAAGGAAAGCAGTTTAACGTGAATGAGTATACCAAAAATTGCAATAACAAAAACAAATCTTTTGACGTTTTTTTTTTTTTTTCAAAATTACAAAATTCATTTATTTTGTACAATTACTTGACTCACCATGACTGAAACTGGTGAATAGGTTCTTGCAGTAGCCACACTTTTGTTTCTCCTGTTCGGAAAAATATTCGACGATGCTGTAGTTTTGCGACATCGTTTTGTTTTGTCTTGGACTCGGATCTTTAACGATCTCCAATCGAGTCGAGGTCAAATTTCATCGACACACTTTTGCATTTCACTTTTTTTTCATGCGAACGGTTTTCGAATCACTGAGAAACACATTTTATAAAAACAAAGTTAATCAATCGTTGCGGTTGACGTGCCGTTTTTCCGTGGTTCCAGTGCAATCAGCTTGGTTCACGACGGTCGTTCTGATTGTTTACATCACCGATGTACATTCTGGAACAGTGGGAAAAAATATGAAATATGAACCTAACGTGGGTGTTGGCCAGTTTTCCTATCATATGAATACAAATTTTTTAATTTTGCTGATACAAAACCGTTTTTTTTTCTTTTCATATTTTCTTTTTGGTGATGCTATTTAATAAAAAGTTTCATTTTAAGAAATATAAACAATACAAAATTGTATTTTTTGACATATTATTTTAATATTATGTCAAAGTTGAATGGAAATTTCATTTTCAGGAAAAAATGTAAATTTTGAGATGACTGAAGAAGAATAAAATGGAATGAATCATTTTGATATTTTGATAAATAAAAAAATTTATAAGGCTCAAATAATAATGAAGGTATTTTCTTAAACGTTTAAATTTGAAAGTTATCAAAATTGACACTTACACTTTCGCACTGCTGCACAACACGTTTTCAGCGAAAGGCACATTTGTTAATCGCATGGTGGGGGCGAATTGGCGATCTTACCTGACAACTTTTGTTACGATCGCATGGAAGGAGTAGCTCGAAGTGGTGGAAGAAAGCGACGGAGATCTTTGCCGAAACATCTCGTAGGAGTTTTTAAACAAGCTCAAATTCATCATCCTGTTTAGTTGAAAGTGGTATCGTGCAAAAATGTTCCATCTCTGGCGGTGCTTCTGCTGCCGCGAAAATCACCACTAAACTGTCGCGGATCTGTCAACATTGCCTACGTTGTAGAGATATTTCAACATCTCGGAACAAAAATATGTTGCTCTTAGTTGTTATCGCAACTTTGTCAGTTTGTTATTTCGATTGTTTCGTCGAGGGTAACCGGCTAAGCGGCTTGTACGTGGACAATGGACTTGACCAGACCATAGTCCAACGAGTGATCACACAGCAGGAAAAGAAGGACGTTGAAGAGGAGCTGCTGAACCTGTTGGGACTGCCTGACAGGCCGCCTTTACATCCAAACAAACAAGTTAAGAAATCCGCCCCCCAATTTCTCATCGATATTTATGAGAATGCCCTTCACGAGGATGTCAATCACCATCACAAACTTTTCGTCAAGGACGAATTCGGACTTAGTGGACAGGATTTGCAAGCCATCGATCAAAGTGACGTCATAATGACGTTTTCTGCAAGAAGTAAGAATACTGCCTATGTTCAAAATGCCAAGAAATTTCTATAATTACAATTAGTTCAGAATTTTTAACAAATGTGACACAGACATTTCTTAAGTGTTCTTTAAAATCAATTAGGGTATTTAAAATAATAAACTAAAAGATTTTCATCATTCTTAACTTCTAAAAACTAATTGTTTAAATTAGGAATTTATGATCGTTTTAAACACAGTCGTGGAATGCGACTTTCTCAATTTTCTTTTTCTTTCATTGTGATTTTGATCTTCATTTCATGTTGCAGATCATCATGTACCTGGTGTAAGACACGAGAGAGGAAAACGGTTGTGGTTTGACGTTTCGGATGTACCACCTGGGGAATTTATCATCGGAGCGGAGCTTAGACTTTATAGAGATACCAATCAAGTCAAGAAACCAAAATACAAGGGCGATTTTGCTGTTACGGTTTATCGAGTTCTCACTGAAGACGGGTAAGTTGGAACGTGAAGGTTTATGGATTTTATTTTTATAACATGAATGTTTTATAGTTGGAAACTAAATAAGACAAGTTTTTGTAGAGAAAAAGAGTTGCAATATATTGATTCAGTAAACACTACTGCTGGGCAGGAAGGATGGTTGACTTTAAATATGAGCGAACCGCTTCATCACTGGATCAATAATTTCAACCAGAATCAAGGCATCTATTTGTCAGTACATCCTGCCGATAAAAATGGTAAGTCTTCATAAAGAAAGGGAATCCAACTCAAAAAATGATCTTCAATTAAAGAAATAAATCTTTGATAGAGTATATTGTTAAAACCAGGAGGAAAAGATAGAAATAGTTGTGAAATTGAGAAACGATGCAAATAATGAAATTTGCCTTGTTTTCAGTACACGAGATCAAGCCTGAGGATATTGGACTGATTACATTCAAAGGCCATAGTGACAAACAACCATTCATGGTTGGATTTTTCAAAAGTTCTGGCACGCGGGAGAAGAAAGTCCGCCAAAAGAGAGATGCCAGGAGAAAAAAGAAAAGTGACACGTCCACGTTAGATTATAGAAATTTGTATACGGGTATGTGTGGATGATAATCATCAAACTTTTTGCCTAATATTCTATAAAGCATGAAAATTAATCTTGTTACAACTTTCAGATCCTGCAATTCAATATAATTCTAGGACATGCAAACTCCAAAATTTGTACGTCAGTTTTAAAGATCTTCAGTGGCAGGTATTTGAAGATTTTTGCAATTGCAATTTTAAAGTTAAATTGAAATTTCTTCTATTTATTACTTATTTTTGTAGGACTGGATTATCGCTCCTGATGGATACGACGCGTATTATTGCAGCGGAGAATGTAACTTCCCTCTGAATGCTCACATGAATGCAACAAATCATGCCATAGTACAAACCTTAGTACACCTTGTCAGCCCTGGCAAAGTGCCAAAGCCCTGTTGTGCGCCTACGAAATTGTCTGCCATATCTGTACTGTATTTCCTCGACGAGAGCAATGTTATTTTAAAGAAATATAAAAATATGGTTGTTAAAAGTTGCGGTTGCCATTGAATACAAATCAATCATCGATTGAAATCCGAACGAAATGTGATTTCAAAAAATGCGATCAAAATGTAGTTTCAAACACAAGTTGAAATGTAATGTAAGGAACCGAATGTGATGTTAATTAAATAAGGTTTTTGATTCTCTGTGCATGTAATAAATAAAAAAACAATTCTTTTTCAAAACAAAAGTAGTTTTATTTCAGTAAAAGTTTCTGTGCCAAGCCCCACCGCCAATACATTTTTAAATTGACGAATTTTAGAGGAAATTAGATTATTTTGTATCATTTTGTACTAAACTAAGTAATATTCTAAACTAAGTTGTACCTAATTTATACACTTTTATGGCACAACGACGGACCTTAAAATTAGAATAAATAACAACAAAAATGAGTTGACAGTTTTTTAAGAAAATAAATACATCTTGCTTGATGATAAGTTTTGTCCAAACATCTTAGTGACACCCACAACTTTTGACTACCATGTTTTTGTATTTTTTCAAAATTACATTACTCTCATCAAGGAAATACAAAACTGATATTGACGTTAATTTTGTCGGCGCGCAACACGGTTTGGGTACTTTTCCAGGGCTTAATAAATGAACAAGAGTTTGCACGATTGCATGATTTGTTGCATTCATGTGAGCGTTCAATGGAAAATTGCATTCGCCACTGCAAAAATAAGCATCGTAGCCATCAGGTGCTATTATCCAATCCTAAAACATCGATAATTTCAAGGTGAAAAGTTAATTTCCAAAAGCTAATTAATTACTTTATCAGAACATAAAAAAATTACATCTCACCTGCCATTGGAGATCTTTGAAACTGACATACAAATTTTGGAGTTTACAAGTTCTCGAATTGTAACGAATCGCTGGATCTAAGATAAAAAAAAATAAAATAGGATGAAAATTAAATTGAAAAAAAAAAACTTGATTTAAAATTGAATTACAAAAACATTTTCAACATAAATTTTTAATCTTGTTCAAATTTTACCTGTGTAGGGATTTCTGTATTCATACATGGAAAAACTTTTTCTTCTTCGTTTAGCTTCCCGTTTCTGCCTTGACTTTTTTTCATGGTTTCCCGAGTTCTTTATGTAAGCGACCATAAAAGGCTGTTTGTTCACATCGTTTTTGAATCCAATCAATCCGATATCTCTAGGCTTGATTTCATGCTCTAAAAAAATAATTTCACCCCATTAATCAATACAACAAAGGTTTAAAAAAGTAAAATAATACATTTCATTATTATTTTTTCTTTGAGCAAAAAAAAGCTTTTTAATTATACCTGGCAACGTTTTACTTACGAATATCATCATGCAAATGGACCGTATAATATAGACCCTTATTGTCGCCGGGATTGTTAATCCAGTGCTGAATAGGTTCTGTCACATTTATTGAGATCCAGCCTTGCTTCGTTGTTATATTAACAGAATCCACGAACTGCAGTTCCCTTTCTCTACAATCAAATCTCGTGCTTTAGTTTCATCCAAGAACGAATATAAAATAAAACTCATTCATTTTTTGAATGAGAATAAAAAAGAACAGTATATTTTTAATGTAAAACAATGTTTTTTAATATAGTATCAGTGTGATAAGTTGGTATTTACCGCACTGGTTCTGAAAACGATAATTTTCTGCACTAAGTAATATTGATAACAATCTTACCCGTCACTCATCCGCAAAACTCGATAAACCGAAACCGAAAAGAGATTCCGCGAATGAATTTTCTTAGTCGCATTTCCATCTCGGTACAATCGTAATTCCGCTCCAAGGATCATCTCTCCCGGCATAATTTCTGAAACATCAAACGATAGTCTTTTTCCTCGTCCATGTCTAATTCCATTTACTTTTTTTTCTGCAAATAAAAAAGATTACAATTAACAAACCTTGAAACTCTTAAATATATTTTGTATTGGTATATAAAAAGTATATTTCAGTTTTTACTAGTGTGGAAAGTTCTCGATCGAATCTCGAGTGCGGTAAATATACATTATTTACACTGGTGTTGGAAGTTTGTATTTTTCGCACTAGTACTGTAAATAATAACTTTCCACACTGACACTCTAAAAATACATTTTTTTAATATACATATTTTCATTTGTCTTATTCTCACTTTTTGCAGAAAAAGTCATGATAACATCGCTCTCATCGATGGCTCTTAGGTCCTGACTGCTCAATCCAAATTGATCCTTGGGGTCATTGCGAGTTTCTCCCTCATGTTGTAGGGCATTTTCATAGATGTCGAGCAAAAACTGTGGCGCAGATTTCTGCACTTGTCTGGCCGGTTTTCGCACGCTCCTAGGAGGTCTATCCGGGAGGCCGAGGAGATTCAACAGTTCGTCCTCGACGTCCCTCTTCTCCCGCATGGTTGCAAGTCTCTGCACGACCGTCTGGTCCAGACCATTGTCCACGTAAAGTCCGCTGGGCTTTGTCGCACTTGCACTTAAGTTGCCGCACAAAATCGCAGTCAAAAGACAAAACCACAGATTCATCTTCTTGCACCAACACTTTTCTATTTTTTTTATTCTTATTTTTCAATTTTTATTCTTTTTTTCTTATTTTTTATAGTCTTCTCCAAATTGGGATGAGAAGTTCTGACTAATGGTCAGATAATTTTCTCATCCAAGACGGTCATTCTGAGGCGAATGAGATGGTACAAGAAAATGGTACCAAAGTGGAGGGCCAAGTGAGCTAAGCTTTGTTTTAGAAGAGGTTCTGGAGTTGGGCTCTCCTTCTCTTCTTCTCCTCCTCCATTCCTAGGCCCCTCCACCCAAATCTTTATCTCGTTCACTTTCGTTTCGTGAACGATTTTTCTTTTGTTCCCTTTTTAATGGGTCCTTCCACTGTTGTGGGTGAGCTTCATTTATTTGTCAAAGCTCTCTAACTTCTTGATCCGCCAAAGAAGATCTGCATCTTTGATCTCACCGAAATTCGCACGACTAAAACAAGAAAACTAAAATACACAAACCTGAGATAATTCCGTTTCATTTGAAAGACATCGATTACATAAATTTAAATAAATCAAAACAAATTTTCTTCTTCTTCTTTGAAATATTTTTGTTTTCAAGCGAATATAAATTTCGTGATTTCCATAACTTTTGGTACGAGTTTTTTTTATTTTTTTTTTTTTCAGTTTGTGAAAAATAGTTCAACGATTTTTTGAATAACTGATTTTTAATTGTAATATTTTGACAGATGGGAGAACGTAATTTTTTAAATTCTCAATTTGATGAAATTTCAACTGCGAGACAAGAGAGACCGTTTGGTAAATAACCGAGATGGGAACGATTGTATCTGTGTGTCTGTATTGGAAGAATGCGCGGTGGGTCCAAACAACGGTCAATTCCTTCCGCTCTTTTTCTACCTGAATATGATTAAGAGCTCAAGAGTAGAGGGTCCGCTGATAAGTGAGTCAGCAGCATCTTGGACACAAATATACTACCGTCTTTCTTCATTCCGATTGAAATCGTATTAATGTGCGTTAATCTTCGCATAAATAATACAAATTACAACTTCATTTACTATTATTTTACATCAACTAAAAAAGTAAAAAATATACAAAGTAAGTTAAAAGAAATTAAATTTAATATTACATTTTATTAAAGTAAATAGTTAAAATCAAATTAACAAAAAAAAGAAAAAATTGATTTAATCTCTTTAAATTGTTTAAAAACAGGAAACCTTTTTGAAATCATTGAAAGCTAAATTGTAAAAAGTTTTTCTTTCATTGAATTTTTTGCGTAGAAAAAAAAGATTCCAAGTGGATACAAACTGCACTTCGGTGTAATTTCGCTTAATATTATCTGCAGAAGAGATCTGTGGTTTTTCAACGGACTTCTCAAAGGGCTCATGGTAATCGATGTAAACGATCTTTTAAACATTTTTTTTTTTTTTTGGTTCTCTCAGTGTACTAATCGAGATTTAAACTTTTTTGTCATGCAGTAATTAAATTAGTATGTCTTTTTGTTATACGATGTAATTGAAAACTTGAAAAATTGTTAAACAAGGTGTTTCAGTTTAATTCTAAATTCTTTTCACTAAGAAATTAAATTAACAAATTGCGAACACGTCGCTGTCCACACATATTTATTATAAAATAAATAACTGTCTTACACATGTATACACAACGATTCAACATGAATAACTATAACGTTTGATGGAATTCATAACTTAGTAGAACCTTGTTCAGTTTATATCTTGTTTAGACAACGATCACGAATATTTGAGAAAATTGAAAATTAAATTGATTATTGAAAATTATTGAATTAAATTACATTAGTATCTTTAAAGTTGTAATTAATTATTCGAATGATAGAAGTTCTACCCAAATAAGTAAAAATTGCAAGTATGGTAGCGGTGAAAAAAGGCAAGGTTCAAAAACATCTGATACGAACAAATGAAAATTAATACTATATAAAATCCAACACTGACAAGTTTATTTTGATTTGGTTGCCATTTTCGTACTTCTATTTTTCATGTTCACGACAAGTACCGTGATGTTATCCAATGAGCCTCTGTAAGATAAATTAATTTATTGTATCTATTTTGTTTTTTTATTGTATATACTTTCTGATTTTTATAATAATCTTTCATCAAATACCTATAGTAACTTTGAAGAGCGATACTCTTTGCTCCAAAGTAAGGTTCATCAATACGTTCTTTGATAAATGAAACAGCCTCTTCATTGCTAAATGTATCCCATAAACCGTCAGTCGCAAGAACCAAAAATAAAGGATTATGGTCTTTCAGATCAAAAGTGAGAATGTCTGGTTCAGCAATCACGAGCTTCTTATCCTTCAAAGGATAATCCCCGAGAGCTCGAGAGGTAGCCAAAATGCCAGCAACCCGCCATACTCCGTTGAATGTTACCAAACCACCTGCTTTGTTTATCCTCATTTTTTCTCTTTGCTGGAAATTAAAACAAAAAAACATACAAATTAAACTTGTATGAAATGTGTCAGACTGTAAAACCGCATGTATTGTAATAATTACTATGTACACAGTAAGGAATACAATATCATATTGCAATAATAGTTACGATATAATTGAAAGGTACACGATGCATATAATAAGATTATCCATATTGTACGATGTCATTTTGTCAGTATAATCATAAACTATCTATATGTTGTTTTAATCAGTACCTGCTGTGGCTTGTGATCAAAAGAAAGAGGAATAGCTGTTCCCCTTCCGTCACACATAACTCCTCGAGAATCCCCGACATTTGCAACAATCAACTTATCATTCTCAATAATTGCTATTAACGCTGTGGTACCTAAAAAAAGTAAAAACATTCAAAATAAAAGAAACTAAGAGGAAACAAGAGATTTTGATGAAAAAGTTAAAATCTATCATTGCAGTATTAAATAATTACCAGCGACGTCCATATTTTTCTTCGCCGCTTCAACTAATAATCTATCTACAGCTAAAACTTCATCAGTCAACAGTTTACTGTAGTTTATCTTGTTCCCATCAATATAACTAGTTATGTCAATTTTCTGTGGAGTATCGACCGGTTTGCAAGGTCTAACCTGAAACAATCGTAAACAAAACATACAGCTGTACGCTTAAAATGAAAAATCTATCAACATCCAATGATTTCCCGTACCTCACGGGTAATTGGTCTCGCGATGCTCTCAATTTTATTGAGTAACTCCGGATCCGTGACGCCTACATGACTCTTCATACAATCGTCTGTTAGCGACGTGCTTAAAGTTTTCCTCAGTTCTTTTTTAGGATTGGAATTAGAAGCACGACCAGCTTTCTTATCGTCGTCATTATTTCTCAAAATATTGTCATTATTTCTATTATTTATAGTCTCTGCTGAAATTTTCCCTGCAATTATGTCCTTTAACTCTAAAATCCGCTTATTTAAATTTGGTATGAGCTTGTCTCGTGCATAGTCGGCTGCAAACTAAAACACAAAACAAAAAGAAAAATTTAATGAAACTTCTTTGAGTCATTAGCAGACATTTTTAAAACAAGATTATTGTTCACCTCTCCACCATGACCATCGAAAATAGCAAGCAGAGAAACATCGGTATCCCCAATTTTTTCATTCACAACAAAACGATCCTCCATACTCGGCCTGTGACCTTGAACCGCATAAACCGCGGCATATTCTTGCTCCAATTTCCAACTAGCCAAATTTTCCACAGACTTGTTGTACAAAAAGTGAAATTTCGAAACCTAAAATGAAAAATTACGTCACACTGTTACACTTTATACGACGAAGATGTTTGTTTTACGTGAATATAGTAAAATGATTGAAAAACACATTTATCTTCCTAATTTTTAACATTTAATAGAAAATAGAATAATCAGAAAATATTGACGTCGTTATGTATGCCAAAAGTTAATTGCGTAAAAAAACGAAGACACCTGACAGCTTATTCTATTTTTGTACCCGCATTATAATTACACTTACTATTTTGAAGTATAGAGTGCTTTTTAGAATAAGTTACAAACTTAGTAAAAAAAAAGTTGTTTAATTTGAAAATATATAAATTGAAATGGTACCTTGGACGTAGTTCGTCCGAGCGTGTAATGTATCTTGCCCAGAAGAACTCTGCTCCAAATATCGACGGCTTGTAAATAAAAGAGCATGATGAAGAGAAGAAGCGCGCCAATTAGAACTTCGGTTTTGAACGCGTACGAGCGCAGGACTCTTAAAAAGTGTCCCAGTGGCATGTTGCTTGATGTTCCCAAGATGAACTTTGACATCAATTTTAAATGGGATAAATAAGTCTGAAAATGAAAAGCCAATTTAAAAAATTAAAACTTATTTATCAATTAAAACGCAATAATTGACATTTTATTTTACCGAAATACAATTTATTTATTATTAAATTACTGAAAATAACTTTAAATTAAATCATTTACATTACAGATTGAGATACAACATTTTTTCTCGGCTTAAAAATATAACGCAGAAATATGATTAAAAAAATTGTCTTCCCGCTGTAAACTAAAAAAATTGGTAACAAAAAATTGAACAAAGATTGAAAGCAACACCACCGAATTTATAAATAGCTAGGAATAAATTTTACCGGCAGATCCGCGTTAAATCTTCACTCTATTTATATCCGAAATCGAATCGAAATATCAAAATTGGTCTGACTACGTATCAGACACTGTTTCTACCGTTTCCACCAACTCGCACAAGTGTAGTAATCACCTGATAAAGAAGTTTATCTTCAAGCTCGTCATCCATAATACAATAAAAAACCTGCTGGCTACTTGAGAAGAGAGGAACGTTGACTCTTAGTGAACATTAAAATAAGGCACCGAGGCGCATCTTTCTTGTCCTTCCTAAAACAATCAATATTTTTCGTACAATTTTTCATTAAAAATATTGTTTCGTTATGCAGAAATCTATTTTGGTTATTTATTGAAGTTGGACAACTACATTTAAAAGATGTCACATTCTAATAAGAAAGTTAGAAATATGAACTTTCTCAGGCAAAAACTAACCTTAAAAATCAACAACCGGATGAATGAAACCGCTGGAGGAACAAGTTCCAATTACAAAGCAAGTTACATCGTTCGGTTCGTCTCTTGAGCACTATCGGGCTTCTTGTATGGTTTCAGTTAAATTGTCATTTGAAATATAAAAAAAGTTTCCGTTGACAAAAGGTAAACAAGTCGCCGGACCCAGCATCTAGTTTTAAGCTGAGCTTTTTTTCTCCTCGCAGAATGCCATCTCTGAGACAAAATTAAATCAAGCCTTGTTCTTCTTCAGCTGACTTATTATTTTTGTTGAGCAGAAGACGACGACCAAGTGATGATTGTCTCTTGCTGTCAAGTCAGCTGATTGGCTAATGAAACGAACCTCTGTGAAAAAAAAGGGATAAACAAACACTGAACCATCAACTTTTGTAAACAATTACAAACCAATAGTAAAAAAAAAAACTTACCTATCAATTTTCCATGATCATTCATCTTCATTAGTTTTTGTTTTGATTTGTTCAATGTTTATGTTGAATAAATTATCCTAACTACGCCATTTAAATTTTGGCGGGAACTAATGTTTACATCAGCAATTGCTCCGAAAACAAGTTGTTCCGAAAATTCAAAATGCAAAAGAGATAAACAAACTATATCAAAAACTTTCGTAAACAGTAACAAACAACTTCATCTGTCAATGAATCAAGGCCATTGTTCTTGTTTCGATTTTAATTTGTTTGAAACAAAACATTTGAATTCTAGTGGTAACGAATGTTTACATCGGCACGGTTGCTCCGAAATCGAACTGAAGTTTCGTAGAAGAGTTTGGAGCAGAGGGAGAGAGACAGAGACAATTGACAACTGTTCGAAGGATCGTGGTCGACTTTGGTCGTGTGTCGCGTTGACAGTTCGGGGCGAGTGAGAGAGCAGCAGACGTGAAATGCGCCGCCCGTGCAGCGAAGCAGAGTGCTGAAGCATCGTCGGACCGTTGTTGGTGTAACGTCAGCCGTGATATGCGTGTTTGCGTTTGACAGCAGTCAAAAACTTTTGTCGTCGTCCTTGGTGCCGCGACGACCAACATGACGCCGAGCGACCTTTCTCGTTGCCACTAAGGTTATGCGAAGTGGACAATTTTGAGACTTCGATTTAGAGGTGAGACAATACAATTTTGTTTAATCCCCTCGCTCCGTTTCACATTGTTTTGATGGTCAAGGTGGGGGGAACAGCTTGACGTCGGGAAAATTACGTACTTGGTTTGGGTTCTTTGATTTTCCTCAAATGGGAAATCGGTGATTAGAAAGAGGGTCAACAATTGCGCAAGCTATAAACACATCTCCAGACGGTTTCCCTTTTCGGTGCATTTCTAATTTTTCCGTCCCAGCAACGTGCAACTAAATTATTCTCGTGTTTGACATTTTATTTTTCATGTTAGTTGGTTTGTATTTTTTTTACGCTGTTTTGTTTTTTGG
Organism: Trissolcus brochymenae; assembly: GCA_030523145.1. Classification (NCBI taxonomy): domain Eukaryota; kingdom Metazoa; phylum Arthropoda; class Insecta; order Hymenoptera; family Scelionidae; genus Trissolcus; species Trissolcus brochymenae. The sequence continues at coordinate 60,282 of JAQQRF010000430.1, forward strand.
GTCGTTAATTAATTCCAGTGTTCTAATGTTTCTTTTTCAAAGGCCAATCTGTGGTCGCATTCGAGTACCACTTGCCATTCTTAGAATTGTTTTGGGATGTGGTTTCGATGTGCCTGTAGTGTCACATTCAATAAATCACCCAGCTTTAAAATAGAATCAATTTTCAATGACCATTTTTATCAAACGCTTTTTTATTTACTTTTCTCAACTTGTCGGTTCTACTTTCAGTCTTTTTAGATCAAGTTCAAGTTCTTAACAGCTTTTGCATTCAGCAATTACAAACAGAAGGTTCAATTTCAATTCAAAAGTGAAAGAACAATTTTTGGGGAAAAAAGTACTTTTGAGGAAAAAAAATGTTTAACACTGATTTTTATTTGTTTTCTACTGATCTGATGTAAAAGATATGCGTATAGTATTTCGCGTATTGTACAAGTCGACCCTGGAACCACAGCCGAGCCCAGCGCCAATGTCTCACGTTGCATAATATTTATTTACAATTGTTTTAAACTATTTTTATGTCGTACGTGAGAATTTAATGAAAAAAAAAAATCTCTCGGTTATAATAATTTGTCTATGTAAATGAATGAACAATTAAATTGTATACATTATTGAATTTCTACTTAACAATTCATGCTTAACGCACATAGTCACTTTCAGTTTTTTTTTTAATATTTTATGTTTGTAATTCAAGAAATAAATATGTCTAAGAACAAAATTTATTTTACTTTCAGATAAACAATTTTACAAGATGGACCAGGAAACGGTTTATGGCACCCACGAGGACAGCCGCGTGGTGATGTCCGAGAAGGTGCAGTCTCTGGCTGGAAGCATCTATCAGGAATTTGAAAGGATGATTGCTCGGTACGATGAAGATGTTGTAAAAGAATTGATGCCCTTACTAGTCAACGTTTTGGAATGTTTGGATATCGCCTACACCGAGAATCAGGAACATGAAGTCGAGCTAGAGCTCCTGCGAGAGGACAACGAGCAGCTTGTCACACAGTACGAAAGGGAGAAACAGCTGAGAAAAAATTCAGACCAGGTTGTTAAGAAAAATTAGAAGAAACGTGTAAAAATTGTGTTACTGTGTTTAAGATTTTTCTGATTGTAATTTTTGTATGGCTTCATTGCAGAAATTATTGGAACTCGAAGATGCGGCAGAAGACGAGCGCAAACAACTCGTAGGAAAGATCGACAGTTTAGAATCGATTGTCAAAATGATGGAACTGAAAAACAAAAATTCGCACGACCATGGTATTGATACTGCTCGTAGCCAATCCCTTGACCGAATCCCGCACAGTAGAGTAGTTTGATAATTTTTATTTTTTCATCAATCACTGAAGCCCAGCAAAAAATGTGATTCAAAAGTAAAAAAAAGCAATGATCCAGCACTAGTCACGATTTACTTTTTATTTTATTCACCTTTGAAAATTTATTATTTTGTTTAAAAAAAAATTCGAACAAAAGTTCTTTCACTGAGTCACCTATTTTTTGCAACGAGCTTTATCTTCACTCATTTTTATAACAATTATTTTGTTACATTTATCTCACAATCAAAGATCTTCTCGATCTTTATGATCATCATCTATCTTGTTCTATCAAGGTGATTTTTATTTGTTTCCTAGCATGCTCCAAGACCAACTTTCATTTTCCTTTCGAATCTTTAAGGCAAATAAAAATTGTCTGAATGAAAACAAGAAGTTGATTATAACTAGTCATGATAAAATTTATTTATTTTACTTTTGTTTACAGTAATTCGGTTGGAAGAAAAGGAGTCCGAGTTGAAACGTGAGTATTCACGACTCCATGACCGGTACACGGAGCTGTTTAAAACACATGTGGACTACATGGAAAGGACGAAATTGCTCGTTGGCAGTACTGAAAAGTTAGAGAATACCGCAAACAATAGGGGACCGTCCCGTATGCCTAGTTTAGGCTTGGGACATATGACCCGAAGCTCAGGCCCACTCAGCTACGGTTTTCAGAGCTTGGAACAAAGTATTACCGCTGAAGAAATCCAAAAGGAAAGTCCTACGAATGGCACAAGTCTCCGGTCTGAAATGCTCAATAGCAGCAATGAAGCTTCTGTTGAAACGTCTGAAAAAAGCCAAGCGGATCAACCTGTCCAGGAAAATAAAATTAATATTCCAACCTGTAAGTATTTCTTATTCATGTTTTTTCTTCAATGTTTGGAATTAAATTTGTAATTGTAATTTTATCAGTGGAAGAAAGTCCAGAGACAGAAATGCCTCCCAAAGTAGTAACCCCGACTTCACCATGTACTTCCGACAATTTGGCACAAACTCCTGGAGGCAGGAGCAGAACGGAACGAGAACAGCGAAGTGGAAATACTTTGTACCAAGAACTAAGTTTTCAGGATGCCGATGCTTTAGGAGAGATGGACGAAGGAGCGGATATTACAGGTTTGGAATCTTTTTTAATTTTCAATATTGTTGACTAACATTTATAATTCACACTAATCGTTTAATTGTAGGGAGCTGGGTTCATCCTGGAGAATACGCTTCGTCAGGTATATGTGACACTTTTATCAAAGATTTTTATCTGAAAGTCTTTCATTTTTTATTAATTTGTTTTGTTTTGTAGTTTTTTTTTATTTAGCAAGATAAATTTATTATTGTCAATTTCTTTCGCATTTTTAATCTGTGTTTATGTTATAATAATTAATATTAATCTACTAACTTTTCCATTTGTGCAATTGCGTGTGCCTGACAACTGATTGACGCATGAAATTTACGAATGCAGTTAACGACAACTTTTTCGGTAAGATCATAATGATTTATTAAAAATACTCATAAAATGATAGACCTTTCCTTACCCGGTTTGAATTTAAGTCAGTATGGCATTTCTCTCTTCATTTTTCAACAAGCAAAAATTAACAATAATTCTTCTTTTAGGCATGGGCAAAGAAGTCGAAAATCTCATCATGGAAAACAATGAACTTCTGGCTACTAAGTAAGTTTAACATGTTGTTAATTCCCCTTATCAATATTTTATTTTTAACATCTCGATATTATCAACTTGTTCATTTTCAGGAACGCTTTGAATATTGTCAAAGACGATTTGATAGTAAAGGTCGACGAACTAACTGGGTAACTATCTCACGTTTGATATCTCAACCTCACTTGATAGAGACTCTATGATAATTTTATCTTCTACAGTGAACAAGAAATTTTACGCGAGGAAGTCCGAGCATTGCAGCAAACGCGGGAGAAATTGCGCCAGAAGGTCACTCAGTTGGAGGAAGAACTGAAAAAAGCGAAAGAGGAGATCGAGGCTGTGGCAAAGGCGAACAAAAGCGACGATGAGGAAGATGTGCCATTGGCGCAGCGGAAAAGGTTCACCAGAGTCGAAATGGCTCGGGTTCTTATGGAACGCAATCAATATAAAGAACGATTTATGGAGCTACAAGAAGCGGTGAGATGGACCGAAATGATTCGTGCCAGCAAAACTGATCCTGCGAGCATATCGGGAGGGAAACAGTCCGTTTGGAAGTTGTAAGTCCATTTTCAAATAAGAGATTGCAAAAAGAAGTCCTCGAAACTTAATCTTTATATAATTATCAAATACATTGTAATTTATAAAAGATGATTTTTATATGAGACGAGATTTAATTTTGAATTTTGATAGTTTTAGCAACCTTTTCACTGGACCGACCGACCGAGCATTAGTTCGAGGACAGGCTCTGCCTCACATCCGGTACAATGCACCAGCCAACCAGGTGGTTCCTGCATCAAGTCACGCCGCGCTTGATACGATGCGAAAGCGCACGCTCAAAAATCGCCAAGACTTCTTAGATCAGGGCGACACCATGTGAGAACTTTATTTCTATGGGCCCTTCAGCACTTTGAGACAAACCAAAAGCTTTTGTAGTTGGCGCACGATCTCTTGATCTTTCTTTGTTTTCCACCTGAGCAAACTCATCTGATCTATCTCTGTTTCTTGTCCGATGATCGATCTCGTTTTACCTTTATGATTAGATTTTATTTTTCGTAGTGCACTTTTATGTTTTTTCTTTTGTTAGCCCTAGAGGGATTTTAATTTTTATTGCGTATTGACGGTAGTTTGTATTATTAATTTTGGTATAGACGCATTGATTCGAATTGATCGACTTTTAGATGAATTTATATGACTAGACAAAGACTAAATGAAATTAACGATCAAATTCATGAGCATACTACGTTGGCTCAAGAAACGCTAAGTAAAATTGTGTGATAAGATCTACGTGAATAGCGATATGTAAATTTGTACATATTCAGCACGACCTCACGCGAAGCTTTTCGTGTAATAAAGTCACTTCTGACAATTCTCTTTGAGTTTCATTTTTTTGAGTTTTTGCGAGAGCCGTCTGTGACAATGCCATATCAAGATAAATGTCAGGTTTTGCCTCGAGCGTCAGGTAAATTATTTTGTTTCTGCCAGCCCAGTTGAATACATTCAGTTTGTACCTGATGCAAGTTGTTTTACACGAGTTAAAAATGTGCGTTTATGATTCGAGATTATTTATCTGTAAATGATTTGCTTTGATTGTCTCATGTGAACGAAATCGTGCTTAATACTGTGCAATGTTCTAACATAATTTTCATGATGAAAGTATATCTCTTGAAACTCTTTTGACATATTTTAGAGATATTTGTGACATTAACTAGAATTTACTTTTTACTAAATTTCAAAATTACTATTAAAAATTACTAATAATTACTTTTTACTACATTTATCACGTTTTTATGTACTTTTCATTACCAGCAAATCAGACTAAAAAATATACGATTCAAAATGAATGTATTTAACAAAATCATGAGCTTTTGCTTTCAACTTTATGTTACAGCTTATCACCGTTTGCTTATTTCTTATTAAATCAACTGCATGTTTACTGATTCTCTAACATTCGTCTCAGACATTCAATTTTAAGACCATGTCGTAATTTTTAGTAAAAAGAGTTTTATAATGTAGAAATTGCGGTTGATAATCACAACCTCATACTAACAAAATTAATTTAAAAAAAATTATATTTATATAATTTTGTTATTAATTACTGTACGTATAATTGTTTTTTAATCACTTAGCTTCTAAATTAAAAGACGCTGATTAAACTCATCATATGGTCTTTGGAATAACTGATTTTAATTGGTGTCATAATTCGAGTGCATATGTTTTTCAGGTCTTCGGAAAAACTAGTTGCCAGAAGGGCGAACGAGCGCAGAGAGCAGTATCGTCAAGTACGTGCTCACGTGAGAAAGGAAGACGGCAGGCTGCAAGCTTACGGCTGGAGTTTACCTGGTAAACCGAGCGCCCCCACGCGACAACCCGTTCCTGTTCCTGTTTATTGTAGGCCACTTCAAGAAACAGAACCAGGAATGAAGGTGAAATGTTTAATCCTAAATTCCACAACGAACGTACGACATGCTCTTAAAAATAGCCGCACACACTTCACTATTCTGTTTTCACCTAAAAGCATGAATAGTTTCTAACATTAGAAGAACAAAATCATAGAATTCTTAATTGCATCAAAAACATTTTTTCCTATAATAGATCTCAGTTGATCATTAATTTTACGTTTTTAATTTACATTTTTTTAGATATGGTGTGGAGCCGGTGTGAATCTTAGCGGAGGAAAGACCAGAGACGGTGGAAGTATGATAGGTGGTAGCGTATTTTACGCTGCTGAAGCCAAGGAAAACAGTCTGAAAATCGAGGATGAAGATGCAGTCGAGCACCTGGACAAAGAGCTTCAAGAGTGCGAGCAGCGACGACTCGAAGCTGAGCAACTGGAACAGCAACTGAGCTCGCTGGTCTGGATCTGCACGTCCACCCAGAAGATGTCCAAGGTGACAGTGATCGATGCAAATAACCCGGCGGAGGTGCTGCAAGTATTCAATGTATGTCAGAGTCATCTGCTTTGTATTGCAAGTGTGCCAGGGGCTAAGGAAAGTGATTACGAGTTGACAAAACGAGGAGGCACTACTGGCATCACTGTCGTTGAAGTTCACAACTGCGACGATCCCGAACCTGAGCAGCAAGCCGAAGCGACTGAGGAAGTCGAGAAAGAAGCAGAAAATAGATTGGAGAAGGAAGAGGAGGTGGAAGTTGACGGGCTGAAAAATGTACCGGATGTGAAGACCGAAAATCCGGAACCGGTGGATAATGAGATAGCCAATCTAGGCAAGGTCAAGTTCGTGAAGAATGCTCAACAGGCGCCCAAAATGGGTTCGGATGAGGGAGACGACGTCGAGGCGACAGAAGCAGCGGAGCTGGGACGAGAGGCTGACGAAAACATCGAGAAGATGTCTTCGATTCAACCGACCATGTGGCTGGGAGCCCAGAATGGAGCTGTGTTCATTCATTCTGCCGTTGCGAAATGGTCGGTGTGTCTGCATTCGGTCAAGTTGAGGGACGCTGTTCTTTCTATTGTGTTAGTATTTTTATAAATATGATCTATATCGTAAATTTGCTGAATGTATGGTAACGATACAATATATGAAGTTTGTGGTCCATGACGCATAATTTGTATATGTAATATACATAGTAATCAATAGAATATGGCTTTCATAGTGTAATATGAGACTTCATTTTTGCAGACATGTACAAGGACGAGTACTAGTTGCTTTGGCCGATGGTACTGTCGCAATCTTCCAAAGGGGAGTGGACGGCCAGTGGGACTTATCTCAATATCACATCATAACTCTTGGAAGTCCTCAACATTCGATTAGGTGCATGACTGCGGTGATGGGTAAAAATGTTTGGTGTGGCTATCGTAATAAAATACATGTCATCGATCCAATGACGATCAACTTGGAGGTAAGTATTTGAACAATGTTTCGAATTGTAAATGAGTTTAATTAAACTTGAATTTAATTAAACTGTTGCTTTTGATGAATTGTTTTCGATGTATTGATTAACTGAATCATTTGTTTTTAGTGTACTGTTGATGCTCATCCTCGTAAAGAATCGCAAGTCCGCCAACTAGCGTGGCTTGGAGAAGGTGTCTGGGTAAGTATCCGGCTGGACTCAACGCTGCGTCTCTACCATGCGCACACCTATCAACACCTACAAGACGTTGACATCGAACCTTACGTTAGCAAGATGTTAGGAACTGGCAAACTTGGATTCTCTTTCGTTCGCATTACAGCCCTACTCATCTCCTCTAATCGGTTGTGGATCGGAACCGGAAACGGAGTGATTATTTCAGTCCCACTTTCTGAGAGTAAGGAAACATTTAGTTTTTGAAATAATGAGGCAGAGATGAGCACGAATAGGAAACCTTTTGAGATACTAAAGTAACATTTTGTTGAATAATTAGGCGCAGGTGGATCTATGGCTGTCGCCCGGTTACAACCAGGTAGCAAAACCGACGCTCCCGGTATTGGAGTGAGAGTTTTTGCCACTGACCATGGAGTCACTCCGGGTAGTTTTATTCCCTACTGCAGTATGGCGCACGCGCAATTGAGTTTCCACGGTCACAGAGATGCTGTGAAGATGTTTGTCGCAGTTCCTGGTACGATTTAATTCTATTTCATTATATTCAATTAAATTCTATTCAGTTCAAATTAATTCAAATGATTCGCTTAATTTTTTGTATAAACTGACAAAACAATTTTTTTCTTTTTCTGCCTCATTGCACATTGTGAAAAATGTATACGAAGACAAATGTAAGTGATTTTGGTGTATGAGATCGTTGTGTTTAAATTAATTAATAGAAATTTAATTACGGATAACATTATTTTAATCACAGGCCACGGAGGAAGCAGTGCAATTTCGGATGGAACACAACCTGCCATGCTAGTGTTATCTGGCGGCGAAGGATATATCGATTTCCGAGTTGGTAAGAAGCTATTCCGAAGCCACATTTTGTAAAAAATTGAATCATCATTTACTTTTTTTGATTACAATATTAATTTTTTTTTTCAAACTTTCGTTTTTAATTTGGGCTATAAAAAACAAAATCATTTGTTGGTTTGAAAATTTGACATTTTTATTTTCAATTATTTTTTAAATGAAAAAACGGCAATCGTTGGAATAGAAGCGTTTGTATGCTGAATAATTGCGAGTACGCGGGTGTGATCGACGTTTGATAATTTCAGCGGAAGAAGCTGAGGACGAGAGTGACGTGGCAACACACCTGATTGTGTGGCAGTTGGTAAGGTACGCCCCCAGAGAGTACGAAAATACGCTCGACTCGTAGTTTAGTTCTCTGGCTTGATGCGAATGATAATAAATTGTTGTCTGTGTTTCATTAACACGATCGACGTTACTAACCGCAACCAATTTTTGTTGTAGAATTAAGTTCACATATCCAATTACAGATTAATATTCAATAAATGTTTCTTTTTTTAAATTCTACAAATTATTTTGATTATTCAATTTTTAATAAATATTCAACGAATGTATATATTAATTTAAGACACAAAATTTATGACATAAGATTTTAAAGGATAAGATTGTAAATTATAAAATTGTAAATAGATGATAAGTTGCAGTTCGGTGGTGGTTGGATATAAATCATTTGTTTTAATGTTTTTTTTGTTCATCTTGTTCGGGAGAAGAAAAGTTTTCAAGTGTTGAATATATTGTTGTGTCCACTTGTTTCTAATGTCTACTCTCTGGGGGATGGTTCAGCGAGACGAATGTTTTAACAACCATACGTATCGTTAGCATTTTGCTTCCTGTCAGTTTACTAACAATTTCAAGATTAGAATAGATCAACAACTTTCGGGGTGTCCGTTCAAGTTTGTATTCTCGTCCTTTTGACAATAAAAAATTCAACTGATCAAAAGGTTAATCAATTTCAGGTGACGGTGAGGAGATAGAGGAAGGGATGGAACGTTCTAACGCTTCGGCTGCATCGAACCCAGATGAGCATGGCGAGCAAAGCCACTTGATAGTCTGGCAGGTGCAGTGTCCAATCTTGCCAGCGCCATCTGGTATTTAAATTTCTGCCAAACCTGACAAGACTTTGATAAAGAATGAATTTTCAATATCAATGAGATGGAAAACTAGAACAATTCACGAGACTTGTCAATTCCAACATTTTGACAGTACTAGGAGGGGGTTTAAAAGATGATATTTTTTGAATCAATGGGCTTGATTTTCTTTTTTAAAATGAAACTTATACATAATGGAAGCAAACGACAAGTAGCGGAGCAATTCATAGATCTTCGCTTGGCGCAACCAACGATTACTTGTACAAATTTTTAGCACCAACATGATCTAGTAATGTGCATATTTATAGATTTGATATATTTATTCGATATTCGATGGCTAAATGTGCATTTGTACTTGGAAAATGTTAATCGAACAGGTGAACATAAAATACATTCGTCGATATTTTTTCAAATTGAAGGTTCTAATTGAAGATATGATTTTATACGAAATAATTAACAGGATACAATAGAGTATTAGATTAGAGATGATTAATCAAATATCTATATACGTAAGCTCGATAGTTGTAACCGATCAATATACTTGTTGCCAATAATCTTCAATTGACTTCGAAAGCACATAAACTTTAAAAATTATGATTAACTGACGGTTTACAAAGTATGGCCGTTGATATTTTTTTGAAAAAGCAGAATTGCATATCACTGCCGGTTCAAATGCTCACAGTCAGATGGGTGATAGTTCTGCAAAAAGAAAAAAAAACAAACAAACAAGTTTGTAAAAATTGCGGATCCAGCACTAAAGTATAATAAAAACATTTCATGTAATAAAAAAAAACTCCGTTAACATTTTTATACAACATAGGATAAATGAAAACTTCATTGCTGATAAGTCTAAAACCACAAAAATTAAAGTTTAAAAATGTTTGTAAATACACTTGTATTGACAAAAAAATTAACAAATTGATCTTTTTTCAAGTACAAATGCAAGTAAACACATAGTATTCGAGATTTTTTAGCTACAGTGAATGAAATTAAGCTTTTTTAAAATCGAAAACGACTTTGCAAGTGACAGTGGCTTGAAGTATTTGTATTTTGCAGTTCGAACGTGACGTTCATCTCCAAATTGAATTAAAGTTTTGAACACACGATTTAATGTAATTGAATTATCGATTGTCAGAAAGCGCCTAGTTGACTGATGACTACAAAGATTGCTTCGAACGGTTTTCAAAGCGTACGGTTGATTTGTTTCAATTTTTGTAATTTTAATTTATTGATAGATGCCGAATTTTATTATTAGTTGAATTGCGATTGTATTTATTGTGCTCATATGGTTTTTCATATGACTGTTCGAATTTTATCGACCAAATTCATTTAACCCGTTGTCTGAATCTGAAAGACAACTTGGGTTAGTTGAAGGTAATGGGAAAAGATGTAGTTGATTGTGTAATCCTTATTTATACGCTTTGTAAAAATGTGTATATGATATTTATGAAATAGCTATACAAATTTGATAACACTTGTGAAGTTTTCGAAAACTGGTAAACCTGACAAAGTACTGGCAACAATTGGAAAGTACGTTTAAAATGAAATATATACCTTTTAAACTGAGTTTAATTTAACTTTAATTGCACACGTAAAAAACTTACGTCGTGCCTTTTTTGTATCGTTTGAATTAAAATAACGTAATTTAAACGTGGTTTATGTTTACGCATCATTGTGAAATTGAGTTGTGAACTTTGGAGATGTTCCACTTTTGTTTTGTGATGTTTTACGGTGTGCCGATTTTAAAACCTTTTAATGTATTTAAAATTTATAGCTGATTACACACTTTACACGTAAATCATTTACACTCGATATATTTTTAATTAATCTCATTGGTTGCTTACGTTTCTCTCGTTTTAACAGACTGAATAATACGCGTATCGATCCATTTCATTTCAAAACTTTCATCTAACTCTAATTGTCAGATGAAATTTATACGTTCATAGAAAGGGTGGGGGGATGTTCGGTTAGAGTCATTTGATATTAAAGTTAGACAAAACCACTGATGAAAACTGATAACTGAGTTGAAGTTAAATGAAAATTGTTTTTCATTATAGTTTTGCTATTGTACTGCGCATTTAGTTTTATGAATGTTTTGTTCGGAGAGTACATGGCGAAACAGTACAACCAGCTCATCGATGATTCGCATGCGTTATCAAGAGGTTGTGTAAATAATATAAGAAACGCTATTATCAGCGTCAGAGAGTACTTTATTGTTCGTTAAAGAAAGAAAGAAATGAGAAAACTATATCGATAGACAATATTGTGACCCAAGATGAATTTTCTGCTTGAAAAATTGCAGCCAAAAAATTGTTTTTAATCACAGAGACTGCAAACGGAACGTATAACATTTTTATCAGATTTAAAATTCAGATTTACAGCACGATTGTTTGTGAATCCCGTTCTGTACATAAGCTCTACACACATTTGTTTCGAAAAACCAACAGCCTGAAATGTCAATGGAAAGCAGCGATTTTATATGCGTTTATTTTGTTTCAATCCAGTCCAAGATGGACTGCGATTTTATATTTCAATTTTAATTTATTTGATTATGTAAATACTGTATATTGCTTACGCTTTTCTCATTTCATTCATTCGCTTTTTAATCTCTTACTACCAAAGAAACATTAAGAAAAAGTGAAAAGTGGACGAAATCATGAAATAATATTCAATAAGTCATTTATATAACTCAATAGACAATTCGCGATAGAGTAACATAATTCTGCGTACAAGTCACAATTTCGAATCGCATTGAATGTGAGTTAGCTTTCGATGTCAATCGCGGAATTGTAACTGGCTCTGAACAGAGCCCTGACGATGGTATAAATAAATGAATTTCAAACGTATTTGTTCGAGAGAGATTTATTTCAAGTGCTGCATTTTCGAACCCTGACGATTTTATATTCAAAAATTTGAATTCATTTTCTCTTCGAAATGAAACCCGTTTCAAGTTGGTCTCAAATTGACAACTCCAAACTGTCAAATGCGCAATTTAGGATCAAATTAGAAGAGTGGTTTTTTTGTACGATTTCACAGCCTGTAAAAAAGTACTGTTGAGTTCCAGCTCGTTTCCACGTTATTCGGTTGATTTGTAATTGCGTTAATGGTATACAGTAAGTCATTGCCGTTTTGATATTTATAGTTCATTTTTTAACTATCGTTATTCTACATCTTAGAGTAGTTTTTTCTCTCTAATTGCATTCCAATTTGGAACTTCTTATTATTACTGGTTTTTACATTTTTATTTACGCCCATTGGATCATTTAATGTAAAATATTAATGAAGTTTTCATTTTTAATGAAAATTAATAGAGAATCTCTTTCAAGGACTTTTTATTAGGATTCTTAACTATTGTCCTCCATCTAGTTTCTCAAACATTCAGATGGTCATTGAAAGAGAAACTGTTTTATATGAATTTAAATATGAAAGATTAGTATATGAAGGTCTTGATTTACTGATAAGTTCAATTTTTATCTTTTGCAAAATATGACGACATATCACTTTTTTCATCTTTTTCAAAGTTATCAATTATTTGCAAAAGAGGTAACTATTTTCAATCAAAAATATTTCTTTTTTTTTTTTTTGCAACCAAGTGAAAATGAATAAAAGAAGTTTTCAATGCAATGATTTGCAAAAACCTTTATTCATTTAAAACTTTGTTCAATGGTGTAAAGTGTGGTGTAAAATAAATGGTGTAAACAAATTGCAAAATTAATGTTAAGGAAGATTTAAGATGAGTCGGAGCGGAATCTTGACAGGGACAAAAATCGTCGCATTTAGCCGCGAGATTCAACGGCGTGGCTACGCTTTCTCCCACCATCCGATGTTCTTCGGTGCAAATAAAAAGTCCCTGCTAGCGTATCGTAACGACTACTTGCCGACAGCGTGCGTGTCTGGCCCGTCACGTTACTTCACTCGTAGCAACCGACAGTTCAAAACGTGTTTCAGCCTTCAAAGTGCGCTGGTCAAGATGGACAAGCGAGACCCAGCCTCGGAACAACTCAATGACTACAAAAAATCTGTCAAGGTATTGTTCCTATCCCCTTTTCTTAATCTAATTTTGCACTGTACGTCGCGAATTATTTCGACCAGTCATTGGTCCCGTTTCTCTTAGAACCACAACTTGTTGGACTAATCAGAACACGAAGCAACTTTTATTTCCTGTCATATTTTACGCCGATGAAAGCTGCAATGTTTTTCTGATCTTTGAACTTCGCATGAATTATTTTTTTATATATCTAAAAAATTTTTTTTTTCAATCATAAAAGCAAGAATAGTATAATAAATTGTTGTTTTGAAAACGATTAATGAATTTTTCATTATGATTTTTATATAATTTTGAAAATTGTTAAATTGTTTAATTTAATTATTTGAATTGCGACAAAAATAATTATTGTTTACGAAAGCGCCGGCAAGGTTGGTGAAAATCCGTAGGAAATTATTGATCAAAGGGAATGCCTAGGGACAGAGTTCGCGTTATCAAGTTGCCGTGATCATGGCAAATCAGATATTACAGAAATTCAAATTCGCAAATTCAAGGATATGAACAGCAATAATTCCATTTTCTATTATAGTTATAGTTATATTACAAGGCTGATGGATGCAACTAGATTGTGAATCGTAGTTAAATGCTGTATTTTGCTTCTAATGATTTTGCAATTTATCAAGATTAAGAGAATCAATTTTATAATAAAATTAAAGTTTTTATTTTTATTTAAAAAACATTTTGTTAATAAACACATTTTTTTGTTATTTACTGTTTTAAATATTAGTTTAGATAATGATTCACAATATTTAAAATGTAAAAAAATTTAGATTGTGAAAATAAAATTTGTCTTCCTGTGTTACCTAGGAATTTATCGTTTTAGATTTGTGAAACAAGTAGATCGAAAATAAGAATTTTTAATGACTTATACGTAATTACATGGTAGTTAGGATTATCCGAACTACTTATTAGCAATTCAAAGTAATTATTAGTTTAAGTTACAATTCAACAACTTTGTTTAACAGTTTTCATCTCTTATTGAATATTTAGTTGTATAATTAATGAATTTCACTAGGATTTGAAAAATTGGTTGAAAAACAATAAAGTTTTAACTTTTTATTTCAACACTAGAGAGAACAATAAACGTCTTTATGTCCAGCACTTTCACCCTTATAAAAAAGTAGAATAATTCAAACTAAAAAAAAATAATTTTATTCCACGGACTTTGATTTTGATGCATAAATTGTCAACTGTAGTCTGTAACTGACCTACGGTACGAGACAAGAAATTTCGAATCATTTTTATATTAAGTAAAAAATTAAGTTGATGATATTTCCGACAGTTGCAACATTATCTTAATTTTTTTATCTGGTCTTTAATATTTCTTATCTTGCTAAAGTGGATTTCGTAAAGATAACAGAACTGTTGATTGTTTAGTTTTTTTATATCTCTTCATTTTTTAAGATCGAAACTGAATAGAATAGTCTTTTTCTGATGATTTTAAAACAACACATACTTTGTCGTACGCGTAATTGTAAAAAAAATCATAACAAATTTACAAATCGTAATAATAAAAAGTCACAAAAGTCCGATTCTCATTGACTGTAAAAATATTGTTTGACATTGAATTTGTTTGTACAACATTTTTCGTTGATTTTTTATAGCTCGTTTTAATTGAACCATTTATAAAATTAAATTTCGTATCGAGGAAGCAGATTGAAATGTTGTATAAACAGAATGTTATAATTGTTCGCAATTTTACCCGTATATTAATTTCATAACATGAAAGCCTGTGAAATATAAAGCAAAATCGATGCCACTTTTATTGTTTAATTTAAAAAATCTTCGTTAAAAATTTATACGTGTTTCGAGTCGTAATGCGTTTCATTGATATTGATCGTTGTGCAAACGAAAAACGTATTGTTGGAATAAAAATGACTCAGGAGTAATTCATTTATTTGTTCAAATGTCATATTTATGATTAACAAAAAACGGAATTTCGCTTTTTTTACATTTGCCAATGTGAAATTAAACAACCGAACATTCTTTTTCAATTGGTAATTGAATAAATTATTAACTGAACATTAAAACTAAACTTAAAATTAAATTAATTAAAAATTTCTATTACTAAACGATAAGTTGATTTTTATTGTTTTAATTTTCCAATTTGGAAATCTGAAATATAGCGACAGAATTGTTTTTAGTTGGTCACTTAATATCTAAATTTCAATCAAAAAAGTAAAATTATCAGATAAAATGACAATTTCGTATTTAATGTTTTTCCACTAATCAAAATGATATTTCATTTCAGGGTGAGTGCCCAGTACTCTTGACTGGAAATGGAGCCCCAATTGCAAGCAAAACCAACAGCCTCACGGTTGGTCCAAGAGGTCCTGTGCTCCTGCAGGACTATGTTTATCTGGACGAACAGTCCCATTTCAACAGGGAAAGGATTCCCGAACGAGTCGTCCATGCAAAAGGAGCAGGTACAATAAATTTCCTTTTCAAATATAAATAAACAAATAACAAAAACTAATTGATAATAAATTAATAATCTACGAGAGAACTCATTCGAATTCAATTATCGTGATTGCCTCGATAAAAGTGATTTCAATAATAAGCTGCTGTTACATAATGAACAATAGTGCGATCTGATAAGCGAGCTGGAAAGATAATTGGAGTTCAGTGGGATGAATTCTCACAATTTCAGAGCGCCAAAATTAATGAGATGTCTTTTCTTTTCGCAGGTGCTTTCGGGTACTTCGAAGTGACCCATGACATCAGCAAGTACAGCAAAGCTAAAGTCTTCTCTCAGATTGGCAAAAGGACCCCGATTGCCGTGAGATTTTCCACGGTCGGAGGTGAAAGTGGTTCCGCTGACACTGTCAGGTACAATTGATGGTTACAAAATTGAACATCGAAGCTCAAATCCTGAACGGATTTTGAAATACGTTGTTAATCCACAATTTAGACATCCATTGTTCGTAACAAGTAGATGAAAAAAAAAACAAATTTCACAAATGGAGGTTATTTGTAGTCATATTTAACTTGTCAACCTTGAATGCTAATTGTTGAATCAATATTAAATATGAAATGGAAAGACTAAAAAACGATATATTGAGGAAAATGTGCACCATGAAACATTCTTAGACCTACACATTATTTATGTCTAATTGCATAACGTTAGTTAATTTTGGAAACCGATATATTTACATTACTGCGTACCGATCATTTTCTAATAATAATTCATTTTCAAATGCCTCATTGAACGTTACGCAATGTTAAGAAACATTGTATAATTTTAAATGAGATTAAAAAATGACGTCATTGAAAATGCATAAAAAAACGTAGCGTTGAAAACATTTTCAAGAGACGACAAATTAATCAAAGAGTAAAATTGGGAACTCTGTTTTTTGTATGATCTCAATTTAAATCCCTAATTGGTTTTAAATAAAATTCAAAGCGTTGAAAAAAAAACTTGCAAAAGACGGTATTACATGTTACCCATGTGATTCAGTTAGTAGTTGGTGTCTAACGACGGTAACTTTGTCTAGTAATTTGTGTTAACTGAATGAATTCACGTATGACCGCGAGAACAATGGTATAACGATTAATTAATTCCATTTGAGGAGTCATTGCAAAATGATAATAAAATAAATTGCGCAGTCGGATATGGTTATGAAAACGAAATTCGCCGGTTTTGTGAATGGAAATAATTAATTGGAAACATGTCCGTTTTAGGGACCCACGAGGATTTGCTGTGAAAATGTACACCGAAGAAGGAATCTGGGATTTGGTCGGCAACAATACACCAATCTTCTTTATTAAGGATCCACTTATGTTCCCCAGTTTTATTCACACGCAAAAACGAAATCCTGCCACTCATCTCAAGGCAAAACTTTTTTTATATTACAAGTTTAATTATGATACCTTAGGTTAATTTTTAAAAATTGAATAAATTATTTTTTAAAGAAGTTTTTTTACAACGTAGACTAAGAAATTTTTTCAACATACTAAAGGTACAATTTCATTTCTAGGATGCTGATATGTTTTGGGATTTCGTCTCTCTGAGACCAGAATCGACTCACCAAATTATGTTCTTATTCGGAGACAGGGGAATTCCGGATGGTTATCGTCACATGAATGGTTACGGATCGCACACATTTAAACTTGTCAACAGCAACGATGAAGTGGTTTACTGCAAATTCCATTACAAGGTGAACCATAAATGATGCATTGGATAACTGTTATAAATAATCATGCAAAACTCAACGTGTGAATATCAACCTCAGTCATAATTAAATACGATAAACAATATGACAAATAACTTCCTGAGGTAGTAGTAGAAGGTTTTCTTTCATAAACTAGATAGAAAAAAAGCTACAGAGATAGGATAATGAAAATCCGTTGCAATAATGTTTGCACTGTTATGAATCTGCAAATTTTCTTTGACCTTTGTGATAAGATAAAGCAGAAGTGTCGATTCATAACTAAGCATCGATTGTTTTTTCGGTCAAATCTTTTTTGCAAATAAGGATCAGTGAAGTTTAACCAGTTGATTAATAATTCATGCAATTAATCAATTATTTATTCTATTTTTTTTTACAGACCGATCAAGGTATTAAGAATATACTTGCCGAGCGAGCAGAGGAATTGAGCGGAAGTGATCCGGATTATTCGATTCGAGACCTGTACAATGCTATCGCTAAAGGAAATTACCCGTCTTATACTATGTCTATTCAAGTTATGACACAAAGTCAGGCGGATAAGTTCAAGTGGAATCCATTCGATTTAACGAAGGTACACAGTTATAAATCCTTTTCAATTTTTTAAGTTCAACTCGATGAGAGAAACGAAATAAAAGTTATGTGATCAGTGGAGGCTCGCGTCAATGTTTCTTTTTTGTTTCATCTTGACGGTTTTACGTTGCAGGTTTGGCCACACAGAGATTATCCTCTGATTCCAGTTGGAAAATTAGTGTTAGATAGGAACCCTAAAAACTACTTCGCTGAAGTCGAGCAACTGGCATTCGATCCAGCTCACATGGTACCTGGGATCGAGCCAAGTCCTGACAAAATGCTGCAGGGACGCTTATTCGCCTATGGCGACACCCACAGGCATCGCCTCGGACCAAACCACCTTCAACTTCCAGTCAATTGTCCTTACAAGGTTGATACAAAAAAATTCTCTTTTAATTTACAATTTAAATTCAAGATTGACTTTCCATTCAAGAGAAAAAAATATCTAACAACGTTTTTCTGACCTTAACAAAGTCCTTATTTTGTTTCATAATTTTTTTTTCTTGAGCCATGAAACTAAAAGATGGACATTAATCATCTCTTCTCTATTTCAGATGCTATCCACGACAAATTATCAGCGTGACGGTTTGATGACCCTGCACAACCAGGACGGAGCGCCCAATTATTTTCCCAACAGTTTTTCCGGGCCTCAAGAATGCCCGGCTGTGCGATCTCCGGCCTTTAAGACCTACGGAGATGTCGACCGGTACGAGCCGGTGAACGAGGACAATTTTAGCCAGGCTGCTGATTTTTGGAACAACGTGCTGGATGATGCCGCGCAAACCCGACTTGTTAACAACATGTCTAACCATCTGAAGAATGCCGACACATTCATCGTGGAGCGCGCCGTGCGCAACTTCGCCCAGGTCGACGTCGAGCTTGGCCGAAGACTCACCGAGAGACTTCGCAAACTTGGCAAAAACATTAGCATGTCCGGAAAGTCTTGCAATTTGTAAATTAACTTGTTATTGTCCCTTTTTATTCTACGCTTTTGCACGTTGCACTCCAGTCTATTATTTTTTTCTTGTTATTTACGTCCTTCGGCTGTAACACTAAGCACTGTGGTAAGGGAAGATATAATTTTTGATACAATTGTTACCTCGATGGAAAAATTATACCTTTAATAAAAATGTAATACTGGATACGAAATAAATTATAATGTAAAGTAAAGTAGTGGCTCTGTAACTTTATTTATTTGTCTTAAAAAAAAAAAAAAAAAAGAACGGTTGTACTTTTGTGAAGGAACTTTTTGCAAGCACCGCTTGTTACATGTCCGGGAAAATGTTTCAGACATTGTATACGGTGGACCAAACAGCGAAACGAGAAGTGTCCTCGTTCATCCTTAGTTTTGTTTAACAATGCAACGTGATAATGGGAGACCAAACAATGAGCGTTTTTTACTCACTGACCATGCTCCTTTTTCAATTTTATTTGTCAATCATTTTGTTTCGCCTGTGTTTCTGTCATAACTTGTCTCTTGTCTGTGCTCGTTTACTTCAACCAAGTTTTCGGATCTGAATAAAGTCATTGTTTCAACAGACACGACTTAATCAAAGTAATAAATCAGCTCTTAAATCTATTACATAGTATTCAGAAGTTGAACTCCACGAAGTTGTTCTCTCTACATTGTCACATTATTCTGCGCGAGCTATACTTGAGATTTTCAAATTTAATATTTTACAACTATAGCAAGCCGCGAAGTTACAAATTTATATACTCGTCTTATAACTTTGCTATAAATCATTTTGTGATGCTGAATTTCCATGATAAAGAATTCCATGTTTGAGAGATTATTTGCAAAAGGAAAATAAATTAGCCAAGTTTTTTTTTGATTGGATATAAAGTGAGATGAATAAAAATTGTAATTTGTAACTTGACGAAACTTTTCCATGCAATAATTTTACGAGCATGTGAACGTCCAATTATATATAATATAAAAATGCAACAATTTTGAAAGCCGTGTGTTTGTGTTTGAGTGTACTTCGTTATCAATCGTTGAAAAGATGTTTTACAGAAAAAAAAAAAAAAAATGTTACATAATGATAATTTTGCAACGAAAAAGAAGACTAATGAGAGCGACGGGTCGTGAGTTAATAAGGGTGGTAAACAGGATTTTTATACTTCACTTTTACTCGGACTAATAAAAGCGTCAAGCTTAGAAAGCTTTTTTTCGAGATGCAACCGGGAAATGCAGGGGGAAACGTCCACTTGTTCTTGCTATAATATGCTAACAATGACCAATCTCCTCGCTCAGATTGCTCGTATTTGGTTTCAAGACTCTTTGACGAGCCAATATGCTGCCTAACTCACCCTCCGGCGCAAATTATAAACTTTGCAAAGCTTTGATCCAACTGACTTGGTCGATTA
Organism: Trissolcus brochymenae; assembly: GCA_030523145.1. Lineage (NCBI taxonomy): Eukaryota > Metazoa > Arthropoda > Insecta > Hymenoptera > Scelionidae > Trissolcus > Trissolcus brochymenae. Next base: position 80,372 of record JAQQRF010000430.1, read on the forward strand.
TCGATATCATTATATTGCATACAAGAACCGAACATTGACGTCTGCACGATACCTATATCCTGACTCCCAATAAATCCAATTTCTACATGTCTGCCTTGTTGCAACGGGGGGTCGCGGTTATTTCTGTAAACAAGTCTCTCTTTTAACATTCTGTTTTCCATCTTGTTCCTTCTTCACTCAGTTTATGACATTACTGCTATACTATTTTTAAATTGACATTTTCATTAATAAATTTTTTTTCACGAATAACAAAATTTTATCAAGTAAGAAAGATAAAAGTTGAATTTAAATTCGTGTACAGCGTAATTTGCAACTTGGATATTGACCGCAGCTCGTCTTATACAATCGTGAAAGAATTGTGTGTAGAACTGGCTGATGCGTACGAGTTGCAAAAAGCGAGACGAGGATATCGAGCATGGCAGAAGCAAGACAGGCAGCAGACTTTGAACTGGGATTCCCAACGTGCAATTATTCGGATCTTTCTGTGTACGATCCCTTGTAGGACTCTCTCCGTTAGAGGATGCTCGAAAAACACACAAATATCCCGGTTGCAGCGCGCATCCACCTGGCTGCAGACCCCAGCGACTGCTTTTTAACATTTTCATTAAAATTGGACGCTTCCGTGCATCCTTTTTATTTTCCACGTTCTGATGATGCTCATTTTTCATTTGCCTCTTTTTCACCGAGTGCAATGCTCGGGACTTTATTACATTTAATGCTCAACACCGCCACTGCCTTTAATTTATTTGCATTATCAATAATACCCAATGCAAAATCGCGTTGCAAATTGCATCGCGCCGCTACCGGTCTCATTCATCTATCCCTCTGGCTCTTTACTATCGAGTTTTTTTAGGAATTCCTTTTATTCGCCTTCTAACAAATTTTGTTCTCATTTAATTAATTTCTTTGCATTTAATTAACTCTTTGTGCATTCAAACAAATGTGAAATTACCTTTTTTATTATCCATTCAGAGATTTGAATCTGAAAGGTTTTGTCATTCATTTTTATTATGAAAATTCTTTTTTTTTTATAAATTTCTATTTTTTTTTCAAATTCTTTTATATAAAATAAAAAAAAATTGTTCAAATACAAGCACAAACGGAAACGTGCTAGCGAAAATTGGGATATTTTTATGGCATGTTTCGGTAGACAACGGTCCTTGAGAATTTAAAACTGTGAATTTATGTATTTTGAGTACGATTTGGCATGTAGCTTTTTCAGCCGGATTGTTTTGTGCTCTCGCATATTATCTGATACGCACTCGACCTATTTCGCTTTGGATTATACAGATGTATTGATAATCCCCTATAATTTTCATGGCACAAAAGACCTTCGACAAAATTACGTTTGATAAAATCTAGCAGCACGATAGTGACGTTTCTCCGGGCACGGCGATAGTAATTCGTTTTATCTGGTGTCCCTTTTCATGCAAGTTCCACTTCGGCATCGATTTGCTCATAAGATTTTGATATTGCGGACCGAGAGCACGGAACTGCGAGCCCTTTTTTGGTTTATTTGATACGGGAATATCAAATTTCAGATGCGAAATTCGAATGAAATTGGAAATATATGAGACGACAGAGAATTCTAATGTGATAGAATAAAAATTGTTCTTTGAATTTTTTTTTCCCCTCATAAGTGTGGATGCAACATTTGTTGCAACGACAGGATCGTAAAAATTTTGCAAGCGAACGAATGGGGAAAATATTAAATTTAATTAGTCAGTTAGATTTTTAATGCTCGTTAAAAGTGAGATATGAAATTCGTCCTGATGATGAATTCTGTGCCACAGGAATAACAAGTTTGTTTCAAACTCGATATTTCAAGGCATTGTTCAGCGACGTTAAAAAGGTAACATTCGCACGTTTCATCGATGGGGATCATTTTTATTGAGATAATAAGAATTTTTTTGATAAAAAAGTTTTCTCAATGCTCGAATTCGCAGGTGCTGCTTATAGTCGTAAACAAAAATCGCTCAAGTTCATTGACAGCCACCACTATTGGTTTCCTGGATCTTTTGTTGTTTGTTTGTTTCAAGTTCAGTTTTACAACCTTATTAATGCTTTATCACAAATTGTTCCTTCCTTGCTTGTGAAACTTTTTCTCTCAAGCTCTTCTTTTTTTTTGTTACTCGGAAACCTAATAAAAGCAAATAACTTTACGGCTCTTCCTTCGATACCCTTACTTTAAATATTTTAAATTTATGGTTTATAATAATAAATTATAAAAAATTCACAAGATAAATATCAGCCATTTTATCATAAAATAATTTTTATTTTAAAATAAAATATTTCCAGAATCTTAACAATGACCTCCGGTTCGTAAGTTATTATTATAATTTTCAGAATCAAATTAAACGGTAACATTATCATTTATATTAATTATTTTCAAAAATATATAATATTTTTTACAAAAAGCTTTTATTGAAATTTCACCGGAAGAATTATCGATTTTTTTTCGTTTTTTTTTGTTTGAGGTCCAAAATTCGGACCTAGAAAATATATTCACGTGACCTTAAGACCTGAGTAACACAACTTTCGAAAATAATCGACCTTGGCTTTAAAAAATCTATTTTTATATAAGGGAGTGTACATTTTAATTTTTTTTTTTCACATTTTGTAAATTAGCAAAAAATTCAAAACCGACCCATGGAGAAATTTCCGACGCTACAGTTGTTCCAACGTCGGAAAGACGTCGGATTAGTAGACGTCGGTAGTCAACGAAGTATCGACGTTGATACTACGTTATTCCAACTTTGAACGATGTCGAAACAACGAAGAACCGACAGAATATTTCCACATGGGGATAAGAGAAAACTTATTTTTATAAATTCATTATAAAAGCGAGCCCTTCAAATAAATATATGTTTAAAACGTACTCTTGGAATCGTTGATGCAAAGTTAAATACTAATTCGAGTGAAACTAATATTAATGTCAGTCTTTGATGTTATAACATGATTTTTACACGGAAGGCTCTTAAAAAAGTTTAAATTCGTTAAAATAATATTTTTAATTAATTGCATTTACTAATATATATTATTTGTATACTTTTTCTTTAAAGTGTCACAATGAATTCAAATTTCCATTTTACTTATCAGCTTAAAAAAAAAACAAACAAAAAACAAATTATTCGTTTAATTACTTTATTTTAATTTATTATAAATTCTTTTCAAATATTGTACACGTGCAATAGTTTCAAAAAATGATGTGACATTTAAAAGTCAATTGCATTGAAACAAAGGCTCAAAAATTGAAAACCGATAAGAGGAAATTCATTTTTAAAAATTCATTCTTACAAATTCGTTATAAAAAGGATCCCCAATTGAAAAACTTGACTTTAGTCGAAAAAATGAAGCGAGAATTTGTTGTATTTGCTTTCTTGGCCCTCATCTTAACATGTGCAGGTAAAATCATTTCGTTATTGAACTTTGTTTGTTTAAGTTAATTAAAAGATAGTTAAAACACAGTTTGTTTGAATAATCAAATTATATCATTTTATTGGATTATTCTTATTCTAAAAAATTTTATATTACAGCATCGTCTGCATTTGTTGAGGATTTCACTAATATTGAAGAGCAACTTGAAAAAATAGCACATCCATTGAATCGTAAGAAATCTAGATATAACTGACATTTATACAAAATAATATTTTTTGAACATATAAGCTGATAACCTTGTTAACTATAAATAGCAAGCTTGGGCAAACTAGCTTTGCCCGGGATTGAATAAATGGAAAATACTTTGTGATAAAACTACCGATACAAAAAAATTAATTATTAAATTTCTAAAGTAAAACAATTTAATTTCAAATCTCATATATGGAAAGCATATATGTTGATATTTTACCTCGGTATAAAGTCTATTTTACTTTTGATTGATAGAAAAATATGACTGTAAAAAGAAATTTCTAAATTTATTTTAATCTCAATTAACGTTGTCATTTGCAGTAATGGAAAATTTACGTCCATCATGATGCAATCATTGCCAATTCCTAACGATAGAACAGATATGTTGAAGCTGATCTTAATTTTTGATATATTAGCACATGCTAATATATATTATCTTTTATTATTATGATTTATCCATCCACTATGTAAAAAATTTTCTGGAAACCTGCTTATCAAAATATGAGTAAATCTGTACATTGTTCGTATTCTTGAATTTATTTAAAAACCTCAATAGCGCACCCTCAAATGGCAAATGTCGAGACGAACGCCTGATTCTTTTTCTGTTATAAAACATCATACCATTTTAAATGTCAGTGAACCATGACTTCAAAGGTATAACTATCCATGTAAAAACATATCACATATATATGACATGTATGTCTATATATATATGAACATGTATATGTTTATAGATGATGCATACTTGGTCAATATATAGATTAAGTTTGTTTTCACTAAAAAGTATAAAACTATCATAAACTATCTATCATATAAACTAAACTTTCTTACAAAAATTTCAGTTTTCTTCTTCTTTCACGTTTTATTCTTAGTTTTGATGGATCTGAATTTTTTCACCTTGAATAAAGTGGATTGTACTGGATATCATTAATCATCCACGCAAACAGTTTAAGGTGTTTCGAGGCGAACTGTTACTACCATTAATAACTCCAACACACATGTTATAATCAGTCATTTAATTTCATAAATGTGTGCTAAGGATCATTATAAAGCAATAGGCGTTTATTGCCTCTTCTGCCAGAAAGAAAAAAAAAGGTTGTTTCCCTCGTAAAAGAATGCAAATGATCCGCATAGTAAATGTCAACGAATTTTCAGTGCACATTTTATTTTTCAATTGAATTCCGCTGAGAAAGATTGCAACTTCAACTAAAATGAACAACAATGTATTAACTTCGAGTTTCATTTGTTGTTCCATTTTTGTTTTTTACTTCTTCCATTATTGCCTTTTTTTATCGTCGGTTGGACATAAAAAAGTATTATAATTTTCATCGAACAATTTTGTGTTTCAGTTTTCAAATTCTAAAAGCGAACTGTTTCCCAAAAAGTGCTCATTTCGGGTAGTTTCATTGACCCAGTCTCGTAAAAAAAAAATGCAAGCTGAGGGGTATCGGCGTTGATTTGCAGCAACGATCCGTTCGGTGTTACGCGACCTGCGCAACCTGGCCGGAATGGCCAAAAAACGAGGAGGCGGACAGAGAAAAAAGAAATACAATAGTTTCGCGAACACGAGTGCATCCCGGATCGAAACTCGGCGCGTAAGCGGAAACAGTCGAGCGTGTTTCAAGTTTCTCACGCGCATCGCGTCCTGACGCATCGCGAATAATCGATATATCGGCGTTGTTGCTGTCATTGTTGCCGAGCCCGTAACACGCGGCCGATTTTTACTGGCGCAATACTGGAATTACGCGCGATTACGTTGCCGCAAACGTGCAACGCGGTGTTTGACGTAACGACCAGTGTTGGCGCCCCAAGAATTTAAGAGCGAAATGTGAAACGCGTCGCAATGTTACAATTCGCTCGATAAATTTTCATTGCATAAAACTGATTCTTTGTTTTTTTTTGTTCTGTTATTTTTTTCAACCTGAAAATTTTTTAGTTTCACTTACTGATCCATTCAATTGAGGAATTTAGAATTGTTTCCAAATTTTTTCCCAAAGTCTGAAATTTGAAAAATTGATTCTTTTTTTTCAAAAAAAAAATGGCAATCAAATTCTGTCCAAGTTTTTGAACAAAAGTTTTTCAAGATTTTTTGATGGTTTTCTTTTCAGGATGAAAAAGAAAAAGGATCGTCCGATGACAAAAGTGGTTACAAAAGTTTGAAAACAATTTGTATATTTTTGTCAAGCACAAAAAAATTGTTAAAAGTTTGTGGGATTGAGGCAGGAACCTTGAATGAACAATGGACAATGATGAGTAGAATGTTCTGGTGGCCGGTTCTTTGAATTATTATGACACGTAGGTTGTATCAATGTCTAGTAATGCAATATGGTCTTCGACGTGGCCACTTCATGTAAGTGTCTAATTTATCGAGCAGAATAAGGAACGTCTCAGCTATATATCATCCATGGCGAGCACTAATGGGACACTGTAATCCAATAGTGACCATTACTAGAGCACTAAATTTAATATTAATTATACATGATCTTGCAAAAATTAACCAAGTAGTAGGTAATTCGAGATCGTTATTATTAAGATGTTGACAGTTGTATGAATTTAATTGGAAATTCAATTGAAAAAGCCAATGTTTGCTAGAGTTGTTTTTAATTAATGAGTTCAAGTGTCTCTTTCGAGTTAGTATTAATCTCTTCAACAAAACATATAAAGTTGCGCTAATGTATGCTCTAATTTAATGAGAAATTAATTCAATTAGTCTACATTATTATATTATGGCTTAGACCAAATTATCTATTCAGAGGAATTTTAATATTTAAAAAACGAAAATTGACATACAAATTGTAATTCTGGTCGAAACAAATTAAACAAAATGAAACAATGTTCAGCTTTGAACAAAATTTTGAAATGTTTTTTCGCAACTTAATAATTTATGAAATTGGAATTGATTCACCGTGTTTTGATCATCAGATGAAAATTAATGACTGTACGGTGGAAAAGTGTTTACCAGCTAAGTAACAATTTGACAAACTTAGCACACACTTGCAGGTAATTATTATCCCCGTCAGAAGCGCTTTATCATTGTTATGAGATTAACGAACCGTAAGCCAGCTCATTTAGTGTTACGATTTTCAGAGTGATAGTGTACGTGACAAAGGTCGCTCCATGAAAGATGATTCCCTCGTCCATTGATATTGTAAAGAATTATACAATTTCCATGTGATATCGGGCGATAAACGTTTCATCTTTTGTTACGATGAGGAGATACAAAAAATTGAAAATAATCGCACAGTCATTATTGTGTTGGATTGTTTTTGATGCGAGCAATTAACGTGGTTTTGCCTTTTTCGTAGAAAAATATTCAGGCGACTACAAAAACGTGAGAGATGACATAAATGGTCTGCAAGTCGGCACAAAATGGTACTTGCAACTCACTTTTTGTCATTCTTTTTGTAACAATTAATTAGTTACTGAATTTCATTAATCATTTAATTGAATTTGACGTTTAAATATCAGTTGCAAAAAAAAATTATTGAATTATGAATCAATTTAATTGTAATTCCATATGTATGTTTTAATCTGTAATTGTATTAATGGATAATTAACAAAATTGAATGATTAATATTGTCAACATAAGATTGTGAATGTCAATTTACGTAACGTTCCTTGCGATGATGCGAATTATCAATTCATTATGATTATCTGGCAGTTACTTTGGCAAGTGGCACGAATGCATATCGATCGACTATGTAGCTGCACTTGGACCCATCTGGGTGCATCGAAGGACCACGTTCTTCGATAAACGATGAACTCGAGACCCTTTCAATCCCCTCCTCTCTACTTAACATCAAGGGTCCGAGATTCTGAAAGCACCTTTGAGAGGGCACATTTTAAAAAGGGTTCGCGATTCATCGATCGTCTATTCACTTTGTCGCGTAGTTTCGCAATTAAAGGTGTGGCATTATTGTTTCACGTCTAACAGAAATTGTGAGCTGACAAAAATCGTAATTGCATTTCAAAATAATTAAAAATCAATGTTGAAATTTTGTATAAGACGAGAAAGAAATTAAAAATTAAATTGCACAGAAACAGGTGAGGTCATTTATCTAAATGTTACGATCGTATATAGAATCGTATTTTTGCCTCTTTTTCAAGAAAACAAATGTTTATTTGCAAATTAGTAAAAGTATGAATTAAAACAAAAATACAAAAATTCTTTTTAGCATGATTTCAGATGAACTTATCTGCTTAAAAATAATAGTTTAAAATAATTTGCATATTTTGAAATTAATTGGATTAACAAAGGCTTGAAAGGTGTCGATAAGAGAAAACTTATTTATAGAAAATTTACAACATTTATTCAAAATATGTTTACTTTTTTCCATTATCAAATACCTTTTTCAATGATTAATTTTAATATTAATTTACATGTTAAAACATTCTTTGAGTTTTCATGTGCAGCTTTTAAATAGTTGCACGATCAAAATTTACGTACTTGAACGTATGTGTTACAACGGTTACTTGCACATTTTAACGGAAGGATAATCTCGAGCATAATGAAGCCAATGAATTCGAAATTAGCCAAAACTCTACGTCAGTTGATTCAATTTTGTAGAATTGAAAAACTGTTTCAAAACGATCAAGCGATTATGACTTTACTATATATACTAAACATTAATTTACAAAAGCAATTTTGGTAATTCCAGCCAAATTACTGCATGAAGTTCACAATTTTTTTTACTCTCGCATATTGACTGGTTAAAATAAAAAAGTCAATTTTGTTTTTCATAAAAAAGATCATTTATGAAATTACATTACTAAATTTACACTATAACTATACATGGAAGATAAGAAAAAAAACGTTATCTCAAATATGAATATCGGGCATTAAAAGTTTAACTCGAATATATAGTTTTGCAGGGAAAAAATTGACAGGACTCGATCCATAAATCATTTGAAAAATCGTAAAAAAATTTATGTCGCCCATTCTGGCAACTTTTTGCGACATCTTTCATTGACAAATTGTAAAAATACATTGTATCTGGGCGATAGTAATTTTACGACCATTTTTTTTTCTCGCGAGAATAATTTACGAACTTGCAGTCTGTTCTTATGTTCATCCAAGGATTATAAATTCGTTCATTTCTCGCTTGCGATTGAGAAATCACTTAGACGCGATGTGTACGTGTGCAAACTGATAAATCAAATTCGCGTGAATTACGCACACCAGCCTTTGAGAACGAGATGAATCAGCTTTGCGTAACTCCTGAGTCGCTGCAAAGTCAAAGTGTTTCGTTTCGCATGCGGCGATTCGTATCTAACAAGACTGTCGTATTGTTTACAGTCGCAGATGAAGATGTTCTCACCTATGCTGATTTTCCACTTTTAGTGAAAAGAAAACAGGTTATTCAATTAAAAATGTTGAAACAAAAAAATTAAAAGTGAAAAAAAAATTATATCCTTCTTAAAAATCAGTTATTAAAACTACAATTTAATAACTATCAAGAATTGTAATTTAAAATTGTACTATATTGGATTTTCTTGAATTATAGGATTTAATTTGAAAAAAAATTGAAAAGATAAAAACTGAAATGTTGTAAACGTAAGGAAAGAGTAATTTTTCATGATTGCATATATTTCTGATTGAAGTGTCATTTGGCTTTATAAGTGTATATGAAATTATGCTACGGTCGTTTGATAGAAAGGCAGACAGCTATGACATTAAGGGTTAAGGTAAAGCAAATCGAATATACCCTTTAGCGGCAGAGCAGGTAAATTGATTCTGTTTGAACGGCGATGATAATTTTTAGTCGCGCATCATATCGTGTTTTACTCAAGCTGTGCATTATAATTTGCATCAACGGCAGCGTGTTCTTTCATAAAGGTAACGAACTGTGATTCATATCAAGCGAGCATCACATTCTCCCGCGGCGGTAGTCGCATTTATGCCTGTTAATCGGCTCTATCTCACGTTTTCTTGTTATAGATGCTATCTAATCGTTGCATTATGCTCTGCCTTTGACCTCAAAGTCGCGCGTGTGTTTGCTGCCCCGAGATTACAATCAGTCCCTCTCCTCCGTGAGAGAAGTTAAGAATATTGATTTGCACTCGATGACTTTTTTTTCATTAGACCGCAGCTCCCTGCTTTCCAACAAGTTTGATTAGTTTGAATGGCGGTTGAAATTTCCTTTGATGCCTCGGTTTTTCGTTCGCTCGTATTATTTTTCAACTTAATTAAGTGAAATGTTCGTCGGATGGTAACAATCTTTTATGTAAAAGTAATTCATTTTATGGATGTGACCCCGGTATTATATTCTATCAATCATTTTCTATTACTTAAATGACTTCAAATTTAAGATTTTATTATATGAAAAATCATTTCAGATATTTCGTAATTGAAATTGAAATAAATGAAACAATATAAATTGTATGCACATTTCGTTTTACTTTTGAGTGGTTTCATGATTGGCTTCATGGTCGTGAGATTTAGTTTCAATCAGATGCATAATAAAAATATAACTACTTTTAAAATAAAATATTAGATTTTAGGGACGATTTTATTGTAAGGTTTTTAAATGTTAAAGTTTGATAAAAATGTTGAATTTAATTTGGCTTGCGAAATTGAGTAGAGTGGCAGAACTGTAACTTTAGTTCCAAATAAGTATGGCCGTAATTTTCAGCCTTCACTTTGTTGACGAGCAACAAATGTTTGACATAATCGTGGTATAAACCCGCCAACTAAACGGAACGTTAAAATGAAATTGCCAAACAGTTTGATACACCTTCGTGATTTGTTTTCAATACCATTTTAATTATTTTTCGAACAATTTATATTTTTGCGACAGTCTATTTCAACATTCAGTTCTTCGTTTTTGTTCAAACAGTTTAAATTATATTTAAGCAAGCAATAATTTTGATTTCATTCTGTGAAAACGAAAATCACAATTTCCCAAACGATAAGGTAAATAAGCTTTTGTTCTCTTGATAAAATCTATAAGGTTCATAAAAATTTTAATATAATAATCGGCTGTAATATAAAAGGTAAGGTAAGGGAATATAATCAGGATACACAATTATACACCGATTTATATCAGACATCAGATGAAAATTGTGCAATAAATAATTATACAAGATTACAAGAATTAATGTGCAGCAAGTGTTATGGTGGAAAAATTGGAAGGGATTTAGAAGCAGAGTTTACTTGTAATCATTGAAAATAGGCGGGGATCTAGGAAGAAAGTATTGCAGTATAAAAGACGTTCGTACGAATCCTAACAAGAAGCATCAGACATCTCGAGATGAAGGTAGTAAGACACAAACGAGTTTTATTTTTAATTTTGTGCGTTCAGTTTTCGGTTTGTTTTCTTGAAGGATTATTTTTCACCAAGTGATTTTGGTTTTAGGTTTGCGTGCTATTTTTGATCTTGGCTATTGCCACCACTGCTTACGGTAAGTTCGTTTTAACTGCTTGGTTTCTTAGTTTTTTTTTATTTCCGAATTAAAAGTGAATCAAAGAACGAATCATACATTTTTATCAAAAGTTAAAAGAAAAAAACTTTCAAGCAATAATCAAGGATTTAATTCTACAACAAAAGTATTATTGCATTTGTTTCAGAACCGGTATTTAATGTGACTTTTCTTTAAGAGAATGGAGGGTTTCGTCTTGAAAATTAAGTTGTCTAAATAAGAGGATTGCTTGCTATTCATGTAACTTTGAACGACTTGTTTGACGCGAGAGAGATACAAAACTTTGGAAAAAATTCTTTTCTAAATGCATAATTTAAAAAAAAAACTTGTAATTCATGAAAAAACGCAGCATTAAACTGGAATAAAAGTATGCTAAAATGTTGTTATAAAAGCTTTAATGTTATATATGTTTCTACGGATATGCTGGTAGTGCAGAAGAAAGAAGAAAGATTGCTGTTGTAACGAGTTTCTACTGTACTTAAATTTACAGAGGAATTACTTGTGTCAACACTATATTTCCTTAATGTATGAAGCTGCAACTTATCTCTCCGAAGACGTTAACACGATGGCTCAACGGAAATTTAAAAATTGGTTCTTTGTTTCGATTTTTCATGGCTTTCAATTGTAAAGTATAATAGAATTTTTTTTGCATTCAAGATGCCATCTTTACGAACGATCTTTTAAGAGTCGCTTAAGATGATGTTTTGAAGTATCAAATAAAAAAAATTTGCAAACGTCAAACCGACCGTTTCATCGTGTCAAATAAATGTGAATTTTTTAAAGGCTCTTTTCCTGAAAGTCACTATTAGTTGTTCTGAAAATTTTGTTGTAATAAAATCAGCATGAAAATGCTCATAAAAGATGAATGACACAAAAATTAAATTCCAGAGGATTGTTAAGGACTGAAAAAATTGTTAATAAATTGTTTCAAGAACCTATTAACTTTCAAGTATGCAATTTTTTTCTTTTCTATATTCGCCAAGCAAACATCGTTAGAATTAAGCTCATGCAAATTCCTTTAATCCTTTATACGTTGTAGTATGCAGATTTAATTTCAACTGCAAATAAATTTGCGTTAGAATTTTTCAACTCATAATAGATATAACTGAAAAGTATTTCAGCTTTAAAGCGTTAAACTTAACTAACTGTGCTACATTATGGAAATTTTTTCTCAAATTACTTGGTCTTAGCATGCCACCCTTCATCTATTGTTAGCTAGATGTTGCGTTAGATGTTACACGTTAGTACCTTCGACTATGTTGTATGTTAAATCGAGCGATGGAATCATCCGCATTGTCAATTTCATACAATCCACAATGTGAGGTTTAACGAGATATTCACACACTTGTTATCAAAATTTAATACAATTTTTAGTAAATTTGCATCTTCGTCGTATATACTATACTTTGATTAATTTCATTAATTTTTCCATCAAAAATGATCATATACTTTCAACACAATATCGAAATATCGACCTTGCAGTGAAAATAATATAATCAATGTTATATGGAGGGTCATATACTATAATATATAGGGCCAATATACCAATAATATACTAGGGTCAAATGTTTAATAAAGGTTTTTCGATTTTTAGGTACTTTTGGCAGTGGCTGGTCAAGTGGAGGTAAAGGATGGAAATCTGGCGGCGGTTGGAGTGGAGGAAAAGTGGTTAAGGTCATAAGAGTAGGAGGAGGCGGCGGCTGGCCCAGCGGAGGCAGCTCAGGATGGAAAAGTAGCGGTGGTGGATGGCCAAGTGGAGGCAGTTCGGGTTGGAAGATCAGCAGCGGGGGTGGAGGATGGCCCAGCGGAGGCAGCTCAGGATGGAAAAGTAGTGGTGGAGGATGGCCAAGTGGAGGCAGTTCGGGTTGGAAGATCAGCAGCGGGGGTGGAGGATGGCCAAGCGGAGGCAGCTCAGGTTGGAGTAGTGGCGGCGGAGGAGGTGGATGGAATCTTGGCGGTGGCGGGGGCGGAGGTGGAGGTAAATTTAGACATCTTTCATGTTTAAAAAAAATTTTTTTAATAATTATAGTTACCCAATGAATTGAATAATTATAAGAATGTATATAATTATATCTTTTTTAGGTTGGTGGTAGATGAATGTAGACGACCCAGCAATTTCTGATGCACACATGTCTTAGACACCAAATACAAAAATTGCAGCGGGTAATTAAAAACTCAGGTTGTAAACTTTTAATGTACGATTGCAATACTCCGTTTTGTACACCGAAGTCATTTCTGTATTATTATTTATAAAATGTTCAAACGTTTTGAAATAAATTTGTATTTTGTCTTAAGTTCAAAAGTTTTTTTGACCGTCATCGTGTTGTTGTGTACTTTCTCGCCTTGCAAATGTTAAGTCATAAAAATAAATGCGATGGTGCATAATGGACATACGGCATGAGTAAGAAGATACCATTATGTTACTGGCATCAACCTTGAGTTAAATTTCGTAACCGCCGAGAAACGTAGGTTATGGGAACAAGCTATCATCATTAGGCTTGCTTGAAAGTGAAGTTGATTTAAAATTAATAGACACGTGAAACAAGTTGTAATTATTTGCGTATATTCCTTTCTCACGTTCTTCTCCATGATTTCAATTGGTTTTCTTTGAACTCGAATGAAATATTGTTTTTCAAAGTTCAAAGCCGTTTGAGACCAAATTGACTACTTTTAATAATTTTTCAACTTTTTTTACTAGAGAACGTAATAACATTTTTATTTGAATAAATAAATATTCTATTGATCTCTCAATGTTGATATATCGAATCAGTGATATTTCACTGTGTGAAATTTCTTTTATGAATTTTAATTTTCTTTATGTAAAACAAATGAAGTTTTTGAACCTTTCAAAAATTCTCTATGCGCGTTTGCTTGCGAATTCGATTGGGCAAACTAGTCATTTCATTCACATATTTTTTGTGACTTTATTTAGGAAGTATATTATAGATTTTTTAGTCGTGTTGGAACACTTTTGCTGGAAAAAAAAGGCGAGTCTAGTGGAAATCAAAATGATTTTAACTTCGCGACTTAAGCGCCAACGACTTCCTGCAGGAAACAATTCTACAAGTTCTACAAAACTTTGAAATCCTTTGCAGAGCAGATTTCTGGCAGAGCAACAGAGTTTGCCATTTATATTCGTCGTAAAAATCTGGCTATGTTTTCGCGATTTTTGATTCTTGTTCATTCCAAACTTAATTTAAAAATATATTTTCAAAAAGAAAAAATTGTTATAAAATGCATAAATTATTTTCAATCAAAACTCAATAAATATTCATACACGATACATAATTTTTATTGAAAAAATATTTCTACTATTAAAAGTCATAGGAATTCATAATACAATTTTTATTCTGATTCCTCATGAAACATTAAAATATTCATGCTGCACATCCATAGGTTTGTCATGAAATATTCTCTATGAAATAATCCAAATTATTATGTCACTTCAACCGGGGTATAGTGTAATATATAAATTTCAGCAGTGCTCGCACATTTTGGATTAACAACTATATTGCTGACTGTCCGATCACAGGTACAATTTGTTGTTAGTTTGATTAAAGAAAATAAATGAGTAGACAAAAACGAAAACAAAATAAAAATGAAATGCTTTGAGTGAGATAAACCGTACCATTTTGTAGATTTTGTTTGTGTCATTTTGGAAAAGGGAGTTTCGGCATGGTATACGACATTGAAAAACTTTTTTCATGGAAATTATTCTCTATCTTCGTTGAAATTTTTTTAGCTACAATTTAAACTCTTGAAGTGTTCGGGTCTATTTTTAATTAGAGTCTCCGATAGCGTGATGTTACCGTATTGTTGATAATTAACGACTGCTTCGTTAACTAAAGTGCCTGCACACGAAAAAAAAAAAGAAAAAATACGAGAAAGCAGATAAAAAACGGGACACAAAAATGCAAAATGAAACAGCATTCGCGAATATTAATGCAATCAAGAATTCGATCGCTAAACGTTTTTCAGTTCATTAAATCGTAGACGATTAATTGTCGGTTTAAAATTTTTTTCGTGCATTGATCTGCGACTTTAATTCGGGGACGTGCAAGATTTATCTCATTTCTTTTTTTTTTTTTTTCGTATGACTGTAATCTCGCTCCAGTTAAAAAAGTTAGGATAAACGTATTGCAAGGATAAATTCTTGTTAAGCGTGTGCTTGGATTTAAAACGAAGACTGCCGTTTGAATTTCAAATTAAGCTTCGGGTTGTCAGTGTTTGAAACTAGGTTTTAAAATGCGCATTGCAAATACTTTTTAATTATATTTCCTCACAATTTCAAGGGACGAAATTGATTTCCACATTTGTAAGCCAGTCAATCTCGTAATGGCTTTACAATATATCGATAATAATTGGGCATCCTGTAATGCCTGGTGCGGAATTAACCTGTTCGATAATTATCGAATCTGCAAATTGCTTAATATGATCACACTATGACAGCTCGTCACACATTTTTTCCAATTACATGACAAAGTTTATTAAATCAACAAGTCGATCGATCATAAAATGACCCCAATTTTTGGATAATCAGAGGTGAGATGAACCGAAAGTGTCGTAAAAGTTGATATAAATTGTTTTTGAATACTCGTTACATTTGATAGAGCGATGTAAATGTTATTAGACAATAATAATTTATAAAATTTCATATCAAAATGTATTATCATACAAAATCATAATTAGAAACTATTAAGAAAAAGTTCCTGTCAGTGCGAAATCATTACTTCAATTTCTCAGTTGCGTAGTGCCATTATTTTAAAACATTTTCTTGTACCATTCTTGTTACGTCTTTTTAACAAAAAAAAAAAACTTTCATCTTTCCTCGCTAGTGTCCAATCAACTATTCGCTCCTTTTACTCATCTCCAATTATGGGAGCAATTTTTTATGCCCGTATTACAGCATCGTCACAGAGAGATCATTCAACCTGTTTTGAGAAAAATTACACAATTATCGATATTGTGCAACATAAAAACGGGACTGCAGAAAAAAAGACAGAATGCAATTATTTCTCTCCGGAGAGCAAACATGACACGTTGTCATGGCAATTGCTCTGTGAATCATATTTTAGCATCAATTTACGTGCTCCATATAACATAATTTGAATTCATTTTTGTGCAAACAGAGACTTTAGCTCCTTGAGCGACAGAAATAAAACAAGATCTGGTATGCGCACGAAGTAAAAGCTGGAGCAAGCGCTGATTTTCGTTGTAGAAAGATTGAAAATCCATATCACTTTTTGTTCCTACCCTCCCCGCTGTTCTATATTTGTAAACAAAATGTTCAGCACAACATCAAAAGCGCTCAGTGCCAATTACAATCCGTGTGATTGCTTTTTTCAATTACATAAGTTTGGTCTTATGGGGAATATCGCATCGTTCAAGTACGCTCTCGAACCAAACGAGTATCGCGAGCAAAACCGCGTCAAGGTGCAACCAGGAAACAATTCTGGATACAGAAATTAACGTAATTGCTACGCGTAATAGAGAAAAAAAATCTATCAATACGATTGATTAAAATGGCGATGAAAAAAAATTCATCAGTTTGTATTTCATACCTTTCCAATGATTATATGAAACTTCAATAAAACCTATACTTTTAACTCCAAAAATTGTATTGATGTATATATATATAACGTAACATTAATAACAACAAAAAAAAATGAAAAAGCTCTAACCTGTATTATTTACGTGTGTCTTTTTGATATTTTTTTCTTTTGTAAGATAAAAAAGAACATGCTGTTGAAAATGAGCGCACAGCTGGACGCATGGCGATGTGCGCACGGGAGGTGTATGATAACTTGAAAAAGACCGTGTTGCGAGCTAATGTTTGAAAGAGCAATAGAGAAAGGTTGAAGTGTCGAAGAAAGAAATGGAAGCGGACGAAAAAGAGAGGACAGTCATTGCAACGAGTGTCGGCGTGTACGTTTTGCTTGCGTTTTATTTCAGGTTTGTGGATTGATGCTATCATTTGCAGATGGAAATGGGAAGAATTGCGTGCAATATTTATAAAGTCGGGCTACATATAGAGTGTGCCTTTACAAGTCCCTCCGATCGTGTCGGACGGCTCGAGCAATTTTTTTTTTTTTCATATTTATCACGATTTGTGGCGGCGCGTCACTTGCTTTTTGTAAAGGGGTTTTTCGCATTGATGGAAAGCAAGACTTTTTGACTTCTTCATCGCTGATGAGAACGATGAATATTCATGCAACGCAACGACGCAAGGGGACATTAAAACAAATTAGTCATTATTTAAGAAATAAAAAAAAAAATGAAAATCTAAAAATCTGTTCCAACATGGGAGCGGAAAAAAAAATTTAATTTGCTTAGAGAAACAAATAGAAGAGTCAATTATAAGTGATAGTTATTTCTGAATGTGTAATTACCTTTACCGCACGTCTTTCGTCTTTGAAACACTGACTAGTGAGTGCTACTATTTTGTTCCGCGTCTAGACATGTTTCACTGCAACCGCACCAACACCTCAATGGATTTCTCTATTTGGGAGTAAAGTGTAAATCACTCTGGCAATTATTCTGAAACTACAAAGATATACTGTTACAAAATGTTAAATCACCGATCATATTACCTAAAACACTTAATCAAATTATTAGTTCAACCAACTCATTATTCTTGAAATCTCATCACTCATGTTTTTTTTTCTTTCAACATTTTTAAACGTCAATATTTAAAAAGAAACTTCGCGATAATAATTTGTTTGATCTATCAACTTTTTGATAATAAATTTGATTAGCTGATGAATGAATTGATCGAAAGTCAAGTAAAAAGTTTTGTTCCGCGGCAAAGTTTATTAATTTGAAATTGCATCGCCTTGAATTAATCTTGATGAAGCCAAGTCGAGTGAAAGTTCATTGTGCGTCATTTCATCAAAACGCTGCACTGTTGGGTAATTGATCTCGAGGTATCGTCTTTCCGTCGTAATACACAAAACAAATTAGAAGATCAGACGCAAAGTTAAGCTGAAAGACGGGTTGCGAGTTAGCGAGGAAACGGCGTATCTACTTGTGAAAACCTATAAGTCGTAGGATTCTAAGGGATACGACTTCATGTGCTCTGTTGCGGGCGACAGAGTAGCGCTCGCGTTGCGCACTCTACAACTCTTAACTGAGTTCCAAGTTCGGCTTGAATGGCTCAAGTTTCTGCCACCCTTCAACGGACACCGCACTTTAACGCTAACGCCCGTCACAGAGACGCTAAAGCAGAAAGAAAAGAAACAAAGAAAGCAAACGACGTCAATAAAACGAGCAAAAAAATATCTCATCCGAAAAGCGTGCATTGCAAAAAAGACATTTGCAACGTAGAAACGGACACTTTTTTTCCCTTTTTTTTATGCTTTATTCGCTCTCTCCTGTTTTTCGCACACGATTGTCCCATGACACGTTTTCATGTTAATGAAGGATACGAATGCAAAAGTTGTTACCATATTGTTCCTGTTTATAAATTGTAAACCGTTTTGTTTCATTCGCACTGTCGTAATTACTGATTCGTCATTCGTGTTTCGTGTTTCTTGTAATTAAAAGTTTCATTTATGCTGACCTAAAAGCGAATTTGAGATTCAAAAAATCTCGGTGTTCTTAACACCAACGAAAATAAAATAAAACGTTGACTATTTGCAAAGTGTGAATTTTAACTTGTAAAACTGTTGGGAGCAAGAATTTTTTGTTGACGGGATAAAATTGTGAGAGAAAAGAAAACCTTTGAATTATTTTCAACGCTAAGATTTACAAAGAGAGAAATAGAAGTTGTACAATCGTGACGAAGTACAACATTTTTCGTTTGCGAAGAATCAGTTTGAAATAAGCCAGACAGAGTCACGTACTACGTGTAACGCGTGACGGTGAAACGCTCAGGCCCTTTGTCGAGAAATCGTTGGTTGGTTTTATGTTCTCCGATAATGCTACCAGTCATAACCCTGAAAAAAAAAAAAAAAAAAACATTAATTTGTTGCTGAAATTGATCGTGGACATTGATTCATAATTTTCATAACTAATGAATAATTTGTTACAACACGAAATTGCTACATTTTTTTGTTTATCATAAATGAAACCAACATTGAGCTAACTATATAGGAATGGATTAAACTCGAATTGAGCGGGCATCTTATCTGCAGAAAACGTAGAGCAGCAAAAAAGAGCGACTTAAAATTGAAAGTTTTATCTTGAAGGAGGAGCTTTGGACGTTTCTTAAAGACAAGCATCGCGACACTACTGAAAGATGCAAACATCATAATTCGACGGTTAGGAGGGATGCATGCCTGTGGAATAATAAAAACGCGAGCGCGCCTTTTTATCCCTCGGCGGGAAAAAATGGAAATTGACAAGCTTCCTGAGCGGATGGCTGTGGTGCAGATGTGCGATGAAGATAGAACACGTCAGCAAGACGCGTAGAAAAGTGGCTACGTGAAGGGTCATAATTAAATTTTGATTCCTCGATCGTCAGTCTGGAGGGTGTTCTGAAAAATGTCGTAAGTAGCAGAGGAAACAGTCTGAGCGGCTTCGAGAGTCTTAAGATCGCGCTCCGCTTGCACACACGTTTGTAAAAAATTCAATTAAAACGTTCAGACGAGGCAGTATCGTCCATTTATTTCAACCGTTTTTTCTACGCTGATACCAACGATGATCCGGATCATTGAGCCTAATCTCTTTATCAGTCGATTGGATTTTGATGTGCTTTCAACGTAACTGGTCAAATTGCTTTCGCAAAAAAGACCTTTCGATTAGAATGAAAATAGAACATTCACCTTAGATGAATTAATGTGGCATGTTAACGTTTGCAATCAACAATTTAAATGAAAAATATATGGTTACATAAACTGATCCAAATAAAAAAACGCAACAATTCCCATAAGAAATACATGCAAAGTGTGGAGTTTTTTATTTGAACAAGTATATATGACAGCATATATTTTTTGCTTAGATTGAATAATAAAAAAATTAATTCATCAGCATCGAGAGATATTTCCAAGCGAACAATTCGACCCGACGTGTTACAGTAGTTTGATTTACGTGTACGTTTGATCTCTGATAATCATCTTGCAGGAGAAATGGGCATTAACTTCGGTTCGAAACTTTATCAATTAAACAGACTACTGAACATTAATGAATGCATTCGTTCCAAGTCTTTTTCCAACCCCCCCCCCCCTCTCTCACTCTTTCTTTCTTGTCTACGCGAGTTTATACTCTCTTTGGACGAAGTCAATTTGTCGTAGCCAGTTTTATTGTGCTTTGTTAGATCTAAAATTTATGACCAGGCTGAAGTTAACAGCAAACCGTGAAAACGTACCCGGCAATGAACAACACCTGTGCAACGAGTTCTGCCGGAAAACAATGATCAATAAAGTTTTAGTGCGTCTCACAATTAAAATTCATTTCATCGGTGCATTATATCCTTCGGAACAACGAAACCCTCATTTACAAATTGAAATCCTTTTCTTTTCCCACTTCAGCAGATTTCGTAGCTTTTTTGTTTATTGAGACGAAAATCGTTGAACTGCAAAAGTCTCGCGCGAAACAACTAACTTTTATTGCTGCGAACTCAATTTTCTCAGCACGGTGATGGAATTTACGACAAAACTACGAATATTCTTCGCAGTGACAAGCTAAATATGAAATGTTTTTATTGAACGGGAGTATACAGCGTAATGTGAAGTTAAAGTGACATTTTTCGGCAATAGGTTTCACATTTTTTGTATAATTCCGGAATAAGAAAACTTTAGAAAAATCGTATTATTTTTTTTCCTGTTATTGGAATTTTTCACATTAGCTTGGGGCGAGCACGTTCCGCTCATCCGGTTAGAAGATCTGATTTCTTCAGGTTGTTATTTTGTTTCGACTGAATGAAGTCAAAATGTTTGGACCGAGGTTTTTTCGAAGCCTGCCGAGATCATATGTTTATCGAAAACCTGAAACATGATATAGAAATCCAATTCGAACTTCACACCATCATTTTTTTGTATTTAAAATGGGTAGAACAATATTTGTTTACACCTTTGTTTTGAAAGAGAGATGCCAATTAGGTTAGCGTTGGCGTTTTATAATCAAGACGGTAACTAGCTCGTTGAAAAAGCCTTATGCAACTGTTTACAATTCCCTAAACAGTCATCGCGTTTCCTATGCACTTAATGCTCAAACTTAATTTGAAACTGCGAATAAAAATTTCAGTAAAATTTAATAGCCACATAAGCGGTGAGCAACATTGCTGTTTCAACGGGTTTTTACATTTTAGGTATCGTGAGCTTGAAAGTAAAGAAAATCGCTTTTTAACCTATTTTTTACTGTTTGCAACGTTTCCAAAAATAATATAACAAAATATAAAATGGTTTTTGCCAAACAATATGTATTCCATTTTTTTGATTTGATTATTATTATTTTATTATTTGGAAGTAAGACATTTTTATAAGACTTTTTTTTTATTTGCCTCTTACATAATCTTTCAGCGTCAGTATCATCAAAATCAAAATCTATATCTCGAAGTCTTTCTTACTGTCTCGGGCGGTCTTTTCACCCAGACAATAAAGACGCCGGTTTTGAAATGATCTCCTCTCTCCTTCTCCTTCCAATCTTATTGTTTTTTGATCCAAAAGAAGTCGCAAGCAAAGAAGTAAACAAAACTATGATATTCAATGCGGCTTCATAAATGCACATTTTCGTCTCACAAAAGTACGGTCACGTACTAAGTTCACTGCGCGACAAATAGGAGACACGTGCACAATATTTTTTTTTCACCAGGCTTGAAAATATCACTCCTTCTGGCTCCTCAAAATGTATTTCGTTTTTCTACCTCTGCCTTATTTTATTTTCAGAAAAAAAAATCAGTTTAGAAAACAATTTCTCAGACAAGATTATTTTTCGTTATTTATCAGAGAGGATTTATCTTGCCGAGTCTTTGTCCGGCAATTGTGATTGACAAAATTGTTGCCCGTTTTGATCGTGTATTATCTTTTTTAGTTCCTGGACGTTTTCAAGAGAAACAATGAAAGGAAAATAAAGTTGCAGTGGGGCTCGAATGGATATGTGAAAAATGTATCAGATGTGTTGAAACGGGGGGATAATGCTGTGCATGCTATCGCGCGGAACTGAATTTTCTCAAAAATACGAGTGCAACGAAAATGTATTCCAGGGGCTTAAAAATATTTACAAACAAAACAACCGAACGGAAATAACAGACTTATTTTTTTTTTTCAGATTGTATCATTGAAAAATTAAAAATCATTCAATGAAAAATCATCGTGTTTGTTAAAAACAAAAGTTTGAACAACAACTTTTAACAGTACTACACATATTTTTGTTGTTATCTCCTAACCGTGTATCCTTTCACCTGTACGTACTTTTTCATATTCGAAATTTTTCTTCTACGAGCTCAATACTTCAAAATCTCTCTTCACGTGAGGTCTCCTCGGAATGTCTGTTTTCTACTTGAAATCCCACACGGATTCCTCCGTGGGTTCTCTCAGTCGAACAATTTTTCATTTCATCTCACCTCGTCCCAATTTTTCTGTTCGGAACGTCCTCCGCGATTTATTAGCGTCACGCTTGAACACTCTCGCAACTAATAACTAACAAAGCTCGAATGAAAAAAAAAAAAGAAACAAAAAGAAATAAAAGAAAAACGCGAGACGAAAATTGGCCGCGCAATCTTGCGACGTTAATGAAATCGCGAAATTCAATTAAATGGCTTTATTAAAAGGCTATCATTTTATTTTTCTATTCTCTCTTTTTGTTTCGTTGAATGGCGAGGTCGCGAAGAAAACGTGAACAAGGTGGAAAGAAAAAATGCGAAGCAAAAATAAAAAGCGAAGAACAGCACGTCGCAGTTGGCTGCTAAAGTATAAGAAGAGGGAGCTGAGCAAACATCACCCTGAGCTACGTACGCTTAAAAAGTTAACAACACAGCAAGTGGCTCGTGCGATTCACGCTCCAGCCTTTCGCTTTACGTTTGATTTACCTTGCCTTGTTGCCTGTTTCAGCGTGCACTGCCCCGGGCTGTACACCAATTGGCAAATCCTTTCTGTGTACGCTTCCGCTGATGATATTTTGTGCACTTTACACTTTTTGACCTAGTCTCTGAAATCTACATTTCAATCGCATCTTATAATACTTTCTTCATTATTACAACTCACTGAAATGCCTCGGTAAATAAGAACATCAGTTTTTCAATTACTTTCATCCCACACTTTTCTTTTCTTCCCTTAATTCTTTGTTTGGAAATGAATATTTCTAAGAGTGAAAAATATACTATCAAAACCTTTTGAAAATTGCATATTTGTCTTCAGAACGAAGATGAAAAATAGTTCAAATTTATCGTTCTTTTAAGTCAACTTTAAACGGCGTTATTTATAATGGAAAAATCGATAGATGGATGAATTTTTTAGTTTTAAAAGCATGAAAAAAAGGGAAAAGATTGCGCCCATATGAATAGGGGTGTATCTTAACTGGGATTATTGACAAGATAATGATGGCCTTAGCCTGGAGAGTGCGTCGTCAAATGAATGCGAAAGATGAAAAACGTCGATGCGAAAGAGCTAAAACGCGCGGCTGCGTTCGAGCACGTCGTTAAAATCCATCCTGGAGCAACGGATTTCTCTCCCATCTCATCCCATCTATGCTTGCATTTTCTCCCTTGGCCCTTCTCCGATTGCATCTGGCGAGACTGCGCGTCACGTCACGACGCGCGCCATCACCGAGATTTGTTCGACTATTGTTTCCTCGAGTGCAATATACAAGACTCAAAGATCTCCCCTCCTTACACCGGCTATTAAGACCGTAATCGCTGTAGTCGTTGTCGCGACTGTTACGCCGCAACCGCGGCTCCTATGCTAATTTCCCACCCCGGCTCACCGGGTCATTCCCTTGCGCCCAAGAAAATTAATTACCTTCCCAATATAGGCCGCTGTTTGTTTTAAGCATTGAGATGAATTCAGAAAAATAATATTTGATTACTCATTAAATTTTTCAGATAAAATTTAATATGCAATCAAATATATTTTTCATAACAATATCATTTTAGAACTTGCGTTATTAAAGATGACATTTCATAATTGGTATAGTTAATACATTTTGATGTCCACACTACGTTAAGCAAAATCTTTGCATTCTGTAATATTTGGAAAGATAATACCGTTGGTCATCGAATTTTTTTTTGTTTTTAGAAGTCATAACGGACTGAAATTATAATTTCAATCTTTTTTTCTTGTCATATTCGTGAAAATGTGTTAATGTGAGGTGTAATAAGAATAAAATAGAACACGAGAAAGTAGCACAAAAAGAGGAGGGGGAAGAGAAGATAATATTAAAAAAAACGCGAATTTGAATGTGAAAAGAATGTTTCAGTGAAGCCAATTCAAAAGGATGTATTAAAACAGGTTTTGATTCGATGATTGCATTATTGGACATTGTACGAATATCACGAGAGATGAATTTACGTATTAAAATTTTACATTCAGAGAAGAGCAAAGTAGTAAAAAATTCGTTATTAAACCTGTGAAAAAAAAATCTACTGACGTGTTTCTCTCTTAATTATTCAGAATCTGATTAACATTTAGATAAACGCATTACAAACAAATAAGATTTTGTTTGACGCGTTTTAATTGAATTTCAAAAATTCGTCACACAAACGAAACTTGCAATTAAACGTTGTAAATTAAATTATTTTATCTCCGAGTAAAGAAGCGACGAAAATTGGTTAAAATCAAGATTTTGCATGTTTTTTCCTATTTCTTTTTTTCTCGCTTTTAAGAATTATTCCTAGAGATAAGTTTCTCATTAAAATGGTTGAGAGCACGTAGGAAAAGTTGTCCAAATATTTGTTCCAGAGACGACGCTTGGTGAGTTATTTCGGTTGAAAAAGTTGAATTTTTTCACTCCATCTCTAACAATGTTTATTGATCGAAAACTTTTGCCAGTCAAATTATTGATTGTAAACCAAACAAACTATACAGGGTGGAAAATTTTGTACAACCTGACAGTCATCCTTTAGTTTTGCACCGCATGTTTGTTGAAAACAAACAACGAAGAAAAAGAAGTCTTGATTCTGACTCTTCAGTTCAGATCAACAATTTTCCAATTACGGTTGCGAGATGTTTCAATGATTGACCGTGTCAACATATTGGCATCAAGTAAAACAATTTGATCTTTTTATTTCGTCGTTTCAGCGCAGCGCAGAATTTCTTAGAAATTGCCTGCAGCGTTTGATATTACGCTTGCCGATCACGAGCTCGTGTCTTTCGCCTCTTAAATCACTATGAGAACGAACTGCGATTACCGCTCTTATCCTTCAAATCACTGTTTGTACAGAGTATATATCGCGCAGGGGTAAAAGATAAAACTTTTACAACCCCGTGTCAGTCTTTTTGTTACGTGCAAGCCTATAAAACTGCAAGATTTTTCTTTCAAACGAGACCTATAGTCATCCTAAAGTGACATTAATCAACTAATATTATTATTTTATATTATTATTAATGTACAAAAAATTGTTGATGTTGAAGAAGCTGATATTTGGTTACATTAATAATGTATATTCAATCAAAATAAATTGCCCTGTGATAAATCATTTCATTTTCATTCGAAAATGAGGTGGAAAAAGTGATACAATTTTAATGGAACACTCTAAATTCGGCTGTAAATATTTAAGACGGAGAGAAAAAGTATAGAATTTAGCACACACTCGTGCGGCACACTGAACAAAAACGTTCATGTTTCATTAATAATAAATAAACCTCCATTCAAGATCGTGTACGATGGAAGCTCTCTCACTCCGAAAACACACTGTTTGTTAATGTCGGAGAGAAATTCAGGTCTAGTTAGTTTCAAATTTCATCCCTCACCTTTTTCTCCCGAACGACTGCACTGAGCACAAAGTACACCACGTATCTGCACATCACTTTTTGCAAACCGTTCAGCTTTTATCTTCACAATATCAAGTCAAGAAAAATATTTTCAACGCTGCTAAGTTATGTAATGTTTAAAATGCGATTACTGTTCGACAAAATGTCTGTTTCGAATTATGCTAATAAATTTCATACATTCAGATTATTATTTTGTTGTAAAAAAGATGCATAAGAAGCTCAACAATTTGTTTTGCAATAAAAAGTAATAATGAGTAGTATACCAGTTTTATTGCTTGTCGGATTATACGATATAGCATACAACGTGTTTTAGTAATGAAACTTATTATTCGGGAGTGGGAAGAGAGTAAATAGTTTTGCTCGATAAACACATATTACTTTTATATCGGATGATAAAAAATAAAAGAGATTTTGGAATACGAAAATAATTTGTTTTTAATTACGGTTTAAAGACAAATAATTGGTAATCATGAATTCATTGAAATGAAATAAAATTGAATGCTTTTTGCAATGTCATTGGTATCCCATAAAAATGTTTTCAAACATTCGAACAGAAATAGATAAATAGGATGTACATCTTCTTATGAAACTTATTCAAAGTACAAAATTGGTTTATACTTTTATCTCAACATTTATTTCAATATCAGTCATTTATTTTCTTAAAATTTGTAAATGTAAAAAAAAAAGAAAAGTTGCTTAATGTACATCTCTTGGGTAGAATATATTTAAGTATGACGAGCATTTTTTTTATGATCATTTTCATTGATTGATAAAGAAAGACAAACTGCAATAGACGACGCTGACTAAGTACACACTGCGCTCAAAGGACAGGACAAATTGTTTCAAAATGAAAAGTATCGTTAAAGTTGGACAGAAATTAACAAGCCCTTACTTATATACTTGTACATAATGAAAAAGCTTATGTACAGCAGTTCATTCTTCGCCACCCTCTGCCTAATCCATTGTCTTGCGTCTTTGTCTCTGTTTTCATCACCGTCTTATTTCTAGTTTCCCTTTAGCACTCCGTGCACTTTTTTCTTCTTGTTTCGGCCCTTTTGAGCACAATACCTTGCTCTCGACCACCCAAACAGCTAGTCACCCCGTCGCGTTGCTCTCTCTTTCTTCTCCTTACAGACAGGATCTGCGGTGAAATATACGCGCGAGGCTAAAAGTACACTGCACTTTTACATTTCAGACGACGGAATTATTTACACCGGTCGGGGCGCTTTCAATGGCCTGATTTACATCCTTAATTTCGGTATTGATGTTCGGCGCGCATTCAGCTCAGTTATTTTCAAATCCCGCGGATGGATTCAAAATAGCACGGGCTTTTAAATTATTTCTCCGATCGATTGCAGTTATAACAAAATCGACGAATATTTTTCACTTCAGAATTTCTTTTCAGCGACAACAATTTTTTCGTTTTCGTACTACAACTCGCCTAGTCATCAATCGTTGCGCAAAATACAACAAATATGAAATCCAGGGTGTGACATTTACATTTTCACACTTATTCATCATATTACCAAACGTCTACCTATCTATCATTACAGAGTCCATTTATGTAGCTAATCTATCATTGTTACTATCAAAACATTGCACTAATCTGTCTATAAAGCTCCTTATACATCAGCATTTACGTTAATTTGACTGTTAAATTTATCATTGACTCATGATGCTTTATCAATAAATCAAAAAAATTTTATTAAAAAATTTCTCATTTGATTTCAATTTTTGTTCATGTTTTTGAGAAAAAGACCACCTCAGGTGTAAGTTAAGACTAAACTTTGATACTTTGGTATGACTAAGTGAACGGATTAAACGTGTCAAATTACAAATTGAATTTAAAAAAGTTGAAATTTCAGAAAACGGTGAATATTTATTAAAATACAAGTGAAATAAATGTATAATTCATTAATGAAAGCAAATGATGGAGTAGGATTAAACTAATGGTAGGTTTCGCGAGGGTGAAAAAGGAAATGTTGCATAATAAATCGCAATAATCATTTAAGACGGTTTTACGAGGGTTTGAATAACAAAGTAAAGAATTTTTCGATGTATATCAGCTCGTTTGTATCTACGCGAGAAATAGCGATGCGATAACAAACGTCATAAAGATCTGCGTAAACTTGTCAGTATTATTGTCGCGCAGGGAAAGATTCCCTGGTTGTGATACATTTTTACGAGTCACGGAAAAGGAGAGACAATGCTCTCGAGTTGGTAAATATTGTAACAATAAAATTCTTTAACATAATCCAGAATTATGAACTTGTACGCGGCGACCGCGCGGGGGAGGTGATAAATTTTTGTTCGATTTAAATAAAAAATGTCAAATTGCGGTACAAATATTATACAAAGTTGAACATTATTTGTCGAATGGAATTGATATCAACGGTAACCCATAGACTAGAGAATAAAATTCGCATCCAATTTACGTAGATCCATTTTAAATTCATACTCGTTCCACTTTTGGATAAAATATTATCCTCCTTCGCGATTCTCCACGATTCTACTTACAATGCACCAACATGAATAGAGAGAAGACACTTTGTTATAATAATTTGTTAAGAAATATGTTACATCTTTCTGTGAGCGCTGCTAATGAGCGTTTAGTGGAGTGGAAAATTCGACTTTGTGAGATGTGCATGCCCCAATTCAGAAACTTCTTACTGAAATATATTCCGCTTCAATGTGCCGAGGTTCGATTATTATCTTCTTTTTTTGTATTGTTCAGAACCTCCTTAAGACTATTTCAAAATTATCTGTTAGAATATTTGAAAATTATCAGACCCACTTTGGCAATTATGTAAGCATGAATGCAGCCATACATGCATTATTTATGTTACCATACATTTGCTTTAGATATGGCAACATATATAATGATGCAAATATATTATAAGCAAAACATGTCGATTCGAATTTAACTAGGAATTAAAAACAGTTCAATAACAATGTTTAGAAATTATGACGTGTGAGTACACCAGATACGAGGTGAAGGTTTTTTGGACGTTGTTTCGACGTGAATGCGAGCGTTGACCTACCTATCCGTGTACCTACTTACCTATCTACCTAGGCGGCTCGCGGCGTTGCAGGGGGTGGCAAAAACGAAAAGAGACGGCGTACCGGCGGCGGCAGGGGCGCGTGCGCGAGTCTGGACGAGGGTTCGTAAACGCGATCAGTCGTAGCCGGTGGTGCCGGGGGACAAACGCTTCAGCGAGGTGTGCGCGTTTCGCGCGATTTTCGAGTTACTAAATTACACGGGCTCCAATCGCTTTAAAGCCCGACGCGACATTTAGATCAGCGAAAATCCGATCCGGGAAAAACTACAAATACACGGAGAGACTTAGCAATTTCACGCCACGGTACCTAACGTAATAATGACTTAAGTGACGTTCAAGTGATAACCGAGAGTCATCGCCGATCGCGTTTGTTTTCATCAGTCGACACTCTGAGCAGCATCCCGACTACGATGATACTTTTAGCACCATGCTTCATCATAGCCGGTAAGTCTTGACTCGAAAATCAATCCGACTATCTCGTGCGATGTTTTTTATTTTTATTTTTTTAAACAATGTTTTGTGCAAATTAGATTCTCTCGTTGAAAATAATTGTATTCAAAGTCAAAATACCAACGACATGTGTCATGCAATAATAGATGTGATGGGATTAGTACCAGTAGGATCTGATATGTTTGTCCTTAATTGAATCCAAACTACGTAAGCGAGTTCCATTCAACTTAAGCAATCCTTTGTTCGGAATTATATATTATTCTAATAAACAGATCTGATTATTGATAATTCAGTTCGGTGTCTATTGTGATGCATGATACAAAAATTACCTCATAATTGATTGCGTTCACTTGTGAATAATTTTGGAAAGCGAGAAAAAATTTAAAATAAAGATGAAAAGTGGATATGTATTTGAAATTTATTAAAACGATCATGAATGATTTAGATATAGAAATCAAATGTTTGGCAAATGAATATGAAATGTTTATTCGACTTCTCAGAAATGAATGATTTATTCTGCGAGAGGGATGAAGTCGTAGGGAAACTACAAATAGTTCCGATGGGTTTAATGTGATTGTAAATCCAGCATTTGTCATACTGACAACAAAAATTTGACACATTGTAATTCATGTGAGGTGATTTTAGTTTTAAAGACATTATTTATGTGCAAACTATTTTTTTCTATTTTTATGTCATTTTTTTTCAGATGGTAATGATTTTACTTACATTTTAAAAATCAATTCATTAATTGATGTTAACAATTTTAAGTAAGAATTTTTAAATAATTTTAAAATATTCTCCTACAATTTCATGAGCTGAAATGTTGTAATTAAAAAAATTTTTGTTATTCAAAAATACGTCTTTGTGAAGAAAACTTTTACAGCGTTAAACAGATTAGAGGTGAAAATCATTTACTCGGAGCGAAATAAATTCACGCTGCTGCAATCCCTCTCTGGTTAGTCAGGCTTGTAATGTTTTATATCGTTCCACGCAGGGTGATAGTCGAGTCATGTTTAATAAAAATAATAACCGAAAATTCGTAGCGGCATAATCGCATTTTTAACGCGAAAATTCTGATGTGCTTAAATCAATTGTGACAATATTGACTGGTTCCATTAAACAAATTTTTATAAAAGCTTTTTGGGAGAAATTTGGTCAAAAATTGGTATCATTGAAGTATTAAATCTGTGTAATCTCATTTTTGTTCAATAATTTTTTTTTTACTTTTACATTTAAAACTGAACAATTATTAAATTTTTAAGGAAAAATTGGTCGATCGTTTTGGGAGTATCCAAGAGTACTCCTGCTTTTAATTATGATTTTTTTCTCAGTTAAATTTTAAACTATTCAAGCATTTAAATTTGCTCTGTTTTTATGAATGATATTCCATGTGACAGCCGCCCGTTGAATCGATCAACTGTCACAAAACGCACGCATAGATATATTATGCTGTCTGTGCTCACTAAGATCCATTAGTTTGCTTCAATTTCAAATCTTTTGAGCGCAATTTATGACGAGTGATTTACCGTTTTGTCGATATAACGGGTGATAAATTATTCTACGCACATATTTCGCCAGGGAATCATCAGCGATTCGCCGAAATTTCAAATTAGGCAATTTTCGAATCCTAATCAATAATTTTACATGAATGCAAAATTTAGTTTTGGCACGGCCTCAAATGTTATAAACCTTTTCCCTCTGTTACAAACAAAATATATTACGACATTATTACTGCTTTAAATTTATTACTTTTGTTAATTAATTTTCATTCAAAATTTCAAAAAGATAAAAATCCACTTAATTACTACGAGCTGAGCACGTTGACCTGGGGCGAAACTGTGTTTAGGATACATTTTTAAACCGGAACGAAAATTCATGTAATTAACAATTAATTTTAAATAAGCAAGCGTTTGAATTTCTCTGAAACGAACAAGTGGCAGGAACATCTTCGTTGAGTTTTTTTCGGTTCTTAAGAGAGAGCGAGAGAAACTTTGAGTTTTATTATTTTACGTTAAACCGCTCGAACCATTTTGCTCGCAAAAGTACTTGAACGAGAAAGATGTTTATATCCGGGTAATAGCATGTCAGTTGGGTGATGTGCGCATGGCTTATTTTGGCTCTTAAGAACTCTCGGTTCTTTTGAATGTTGTTATGTATTTCACCGAGACGAAAAATACCCAGATTGTTTTACGAAAATTGAAGACAGAATAAATGAAACTTTTTCCAATGCTTTTCTTTGCAAGAATAGAAACAAAAAAAGATGACGTTTAAAGGAATTGGAAAAATGTTTTTCCGATTAATTTATATGCAATTCGTTTCGACTTTACCGTCACATTTGCTCAGAAAAATAAACTTTCAATCAACTGAAAAAAATTCAATTTTCATTTTACGACCAAAGCAGCAAGAAAATATTCTCAATAATCATTTTGTTTCATTTATACGAACAAAAAAATCTTGCAGCTTCCATAGCAAAAACATTCAATTTTCTTACGTTTTGGAATACAAGAAATTGAGGAAATCCTTTTCACCGATGCTCATAATTTGAATTTCTCAGTCGCTCTGCTTTTCACCTCGAGGCGTTTGCGCGCTTTAAATGAAGGCACCAAAAGTCTTCGCTGAAAAGTTGATTCACCTGAAAAACAAAAAAAAACATTTTATAATTAGCAAAAATAATTAATTTTTATTTTCCTCATCAGCCAAACATCTCGTTTATCTAAACCTCTTCCACAAGATGCCGTGATAAAATGGCCCAATCTTTCAAAACGCGTTGAAAATCTGATGATTTACATTTTGTTTTACATTTGAAAAAATGCAGAGCTTTCATTTTAAAGAAATTCACGAGATTAACTAGAGATTGCTTGGAGTTAGCAGACGTGTCTGACTCAACGCTAAATCACCTAAACTATACCGTATATTTGTAGTCAAATTTGCTGTTGCATCACATTACAAGACATAGAGAGAGAGAGAGACAGAGAGGCATCTCGCTGAAACATCTCCCGCATATTTCTTGCAATCGCTCAAAAACTGTACTTTTTTTATTAACGCTTGGGATATAAAATGTACATGTTTCACCTCGATATCTAGATTTCCCAGGATATTTTATTCGGTGCTCTCATCCGTCTACGTAGGAATTATCGACGCATCGGAGAAAAAAAACGAAGAATCCAGAATCAAAGCCCTCTGCGTATTTCTTCCTTCCATTTCTCTTTCTGATACCGCTGTAAATTTTCATCGCGAACATTAATACCAGAAACTTGTCTCTTGTTTTTCTTTCCCTACAATGGTCGAGAAGTAACGCTCGTTAATGTTTAACTCATTCGTGCTGTATTTTTTTATCCACTTTTTTTTCTTCATTGACATAGATAAGAAAGTCCTGAAGCAGTGTGCTAATTGCAGGAAACAACAAGACCCTCGTCGGACTCGGTGAAATCCGTTTAATCCCGCGTACAATTTAAAACGTTAAATGATATTCGAAAATGTAAAGCTACGCGGATGCGGAACAGTTGCTACAAGGTAGATGAACTTTCCTTAACAAGTTGTCTCTCTCTCTCTCTTTCTCTCTAGGGTCCTCCTCTTCGCCTTCCCCCAGCGTCTGAAACCGTCTCTTGTCTTGTCCGTCTTTATCTGAGCGTCAACTTGCTAGCGCGCAGCCTTCGCGTTAATGGAATATTTTAATGGTTAAGCAAACCTTTAATCTTGGCTTCGAGACCAAGAAGGAACACATCAAATTGAGTCAGATAAAAAGATAATTCAACAGCGATAATTATGCGACTTTATCACAATGACCGAGTTCCATTTCATTTCGTTGAGTGCCGGTTGGAACGAAGAAAAAAGAAAACAAGCCGTTTTGCAGTGCCGAAATGTTGTCTTTGGTAAAAAAGTCAAAGGTGAGAATGTGTTTTCATTCATCACGTATGCACTGCCTGGGCGTGCGTCTTGTTAGATATTGAAGATTATTACGAACACCGTGGTGGAGGGAAATGAACTCCAGTTGAAGCAAAGAAAACAAAGATGAATAAGTTTTCAAGTGGCTGATTGAGATTGCAAAATCGAGATGAATTAATTAACGTGTCGGGAAATTGAGATGGGTAGTTTCAAAATCATTTTTATGGACGGTTATAATGGTTTAGAGTGGATGTTGAGAACAAAGAGAAATTTTTTTTTTTCTGATAAAGAAAAGAGTAGGAGATTGATCGGTTGCTCGATTAATATATGAAAAAACAAACAGGATTCCACATGACAACAGTACATCTATTTCTGTTTTCGTATCCCGGGAGTGTCTGATCGCACGTTGAGCTGTACTACTGAAAGCTTCGTTACTTCGTTTGCTATTATTATTGCAAATAATTTTGGACGGTCAGACCAGTTTTCAATTATTTTCTAAACAATGCGCATGTTTCGGTAGACGTTCACAGTTTCGACAGTCATATTACTTTTTGCAAATTTGAATGTTAATTAAAATTCGTAACGTTTTTCTTTTTTTTTTTGGTTGGCATGTGAAAATTTTGTTTGAAAAATCTTGTCCGTTGTTAATTAAAATTCTATATTTATATACTATGATATTACATAATAATATAACATAATATAAGAATAATAATAGTCTACAAGTATTGGTTTCACAATCAGAAAACCGGAATTTAAATTTGCTGCACAACTTTGGAATAATCATAACCAAATGTGCTGCAGTGAGAGGGGCGTGTCAAATTTTTGGACCGATCAAAATTAAAGTTGTAACGAAATGAAATTGCAGCCTCTGCGCGAGTTAATACCGCAAAGTTAAATAGTTTATGTTACAACTTTGCACAGTACGTTTTATAATGAGATGTAAATTTACTAATAACGTTGAAATTATTTTAAACAAAAAGTGAATAATCGTGTGATGGGACTTTGTTTTGGTTTGAGCTTGAAATTCCGCTTCTCGATAAGCTTTTTTGAATTTGTTAACAATGTTTAGTATTCCATCAGGATTACTTTTTTTTTTTTTTAAATTTGTTATTAACCAAGAACACGTCTGACGGCAATTTCCGCATTTGTTTCAAATTTCATCTCATGGTTTGCCATTTGAGAACAGTTTAGCTCGTGTGTTTCAGAAAATTGTTGTTAATTTAATTTAGAAGTAACACAACCTAACCCCTGGGACAAGAAATGTCGGTGTAGTTGGGGGAACAAAAAAAGTTTTCCTTTATTATTGTATTACTGTGTGACTTTCGCAATTTCACATCCGGCGACATTTTATTGCTTTTCCAACATTTTTGCGCAGTTCCTGATTTTTCTTTCTGGTACAATGCGAGCTTGTAGCGAGTAAATAAGGCACACGGAGTGAAGTTTATTACGAGTCTCTATGCGTACGCTGTAATACGCCACGAGGGCAAACATTTCTCGCCCACTTCGAAATGCGATTGATTATTCTGCATTGCACATTTAGTTTTGTACACGTGAGATATTATTTCGCGTTCACTTTGACCACTTGAAATATCGTTAGGCTTTGTCTATTTGATTTTACGTTTTGCATGCAAATTTAACATGAAAGTTAGAACAATAATTCAATGGAACAAATTATTTTCTCAATATTATTTTGTAACTATGTTTATAACGATTTTTAATCCAATTAGTTCCTTTTAGATCACAATTTTAATCAAACTATTTCATATTGTGACAAATAATCGTTTGATGCCAATGTTTTGTTCCTTTTTATGAATGGAAAAAATTTCATATTTTGTTAATCATGACGCGAAATTGTTGTTTGGTATGTGAATTTTTCAGGAAGAAGTGATTGTAGCATGAAAGACATAAAGCACGATGGGAAACAACATGCAACGAACGAACGCAATTTATCTTTCGAACAGGAAACGTCCGAATCTATTTGGCATGCTGAGTAATGGCCGAATTCTCGTGCCGACAGCAGTATTTCGATATCGATCAGGTTAACTGACCGATCTGTCGCCTATTTCGCCAGCGTCGCCGAGACATTTCGATCTGGTTAGAATCTGCTTTCGACGCTCATTTTTCTTCGCGGACCCGTTAATGCTCCGTTTTTCTGCCGGCGTTCCCTTTTTTTCTCTCGCCCACCCTTCGTTTCCTCCGCTTCTTTCTTCTTCCATCCTTTTATATTCCGCCGAACAGACTTTCGGAATGAGTATCTCATTACGGGTTATGATTATGATATTTTACTGCAGCAAGAAATGTTCAACAGCACTCGCTTACTCGCTCTCTCTGATCCAAATATAATTATGATGAATATTTTTATCGCTTCAAAATGAAAAGCGACGTTTTTCTCATGCAAATTAAAAACGCGAATCGTCGCGACATTAACAAATCATTCTTGTGACTCACGATGAGCTATTGTTTACCACGGATCTTGTTTGAATTTAATTCTCAAAACATTTTCGTCTGATCAAAATGTATTTCTTCCACTGAAAATTTGGGTGTCCCCGTTGCAATGGTTGAAACAATTTGAGTTCAGCGAAACCTTTTCAAGACAATTTCGGTCGGACATGTCTCAGGCGAGCTTCGTGTATCGTCCTGCTTGTTTCTACCAAGGAAAGAAGTTTTGCACGACACAAAGGTTCCAAAAAAAAAGTCGATGAACTTGGAATCAGTTGGCTGAACATCGGATAACGACGCCATTGTTTCGACTAGTCAATGGTTTTAAATTGGAGTACGTGACTTTGTTCTACGTATTGAATATTCTCATTAGAGTTCAAACGCAGGACGGTAAGCATATCTCGGAACTTCTGTTTTCCACTTTCATCTCATTATCACGTCGTTTTGGAGGAAGAAAATGAAAAACTATTTTTCACTCTTTTTTTATTTCAACCATTTTATCGCAATTGTTAATTAACTCCAAACTTATTCAAATATATTCAAACTGTAACATTTTAGCACTTAAAAATATTTCGATCACAAAATTTAGAGCAAAATGAATCGCCTGAAGAAAATGGTGCTACTAAAAATGTTAGCTTTTGCTTAATTATGAACCTCCATTAGTTTTGACAAAAAAAAACTCATTTCGATTTCTTTTAATTCCTACTGAGTTTCATTGCACAACTTTTAATTTCGTTTTAAATTAAACTAGAACTTGGAAATTATAAATACTAAAAGTCCGGGGGATAAACGGGCCGCTTTGTGCACCGCGTACATGAGTTTGTTCACCGAGTTTACCCTGTCGGATCATCTTTTTTTCTCTACGAAAAATCGAAATTCAATTAAATGTAAATCCAGAGCAAATTTATCCGCCCGTTCGGGATCATTTATTCGCGTACTTATGCGTTCGGTGTTTTTTTTTTCAGCGCGATTGGTAAAGGCCAGCGACGAAAAGATCTCATTTGTCCTGTGCATTTGCAACAACCGGCGATAACGAATCGCCCAATATCCCACACGCACACGAAATGTAAACATCCCGGTTGCGTTGCATTGTACCGCAAAATCCGGCGAGGATTTTCTTTCACCGTCAAAATGAGCTCGAAGGAAAATATAAAAACTCAGCCGAAACGCCAACACATAAATTCCCCGACGAAAAAAAGTCGTGATTATTTTCCAACTTTGAAGTACACGAGATAGCCGGCCATAGTTTTTGTGCGCCGCTTTACAGTTTTCATTGTCTTTGTCTTCATGCTCGAGATGAAAAATCCGACAAACTTGCGTGTTGATTTTTCGGATGTGTTTGAAAAAAAAAAAAAAAATTTTTGTCGTGTATTGAGGTGAGATACAGTTTCCAATCTCTGCATCCCGAAATTGTATATTTTGATTGAATCCGATGGAGAGCATCAAGTTTTGGATTGTTTCAATTTTTAATTTCTCCCTTTATGATAGTGGTATGTCATTTTTTAATTCAGACAACGAATCGGATTACTTAGTTTACGAGCACTCGTAGTTTACAGGTAGGGACAGTTGGGAAACTTTTGATACGTTGAGTAACATATATGACACTACCGAAATTAAGTTCACATATTTTCATTCAAAACAATATTTTCCTGAAGTTCGAGTGTTTCTGATGGAAAAATTAAGTTCCTTTGACTTAATTAAAAAAAAGAGTACATACAATAGTTTTAACATTTCTTCATTAAGACACTAATGGTTTCTACTAAGGTCATTTGCTAGGTTTTATTAAATTGACTCAAAAACGTTCACAAAACGCGTTTGAATTCAACACACTCGTTTTCACTGACTACAGCGTATAACAGATTGTTTTTATTATGTTTTCGACAACAATTGCGAAACACAGTTAAAAAATGCTCATTTGTTTTCTCATCTACATCAAATGAATTGAATGAGACCGATATTCTAAATCGCAACCAGTGTTGCGAAACTATCGACAGATGGTGACAAACGTAAGTCTACTTGAAACATTTTATATTATTTGCCGTTTGTCTCAACGCAAATTGACACAAATGGAAGCATGTACAAGGTGGATTGTAATGAATCAAGGTAAACATTTGAGATGCGATGCCAATATCATTCTGTTACCCAGCTCAGACAAGTTTACGCGTGATATGACACCAAGAGAGTGCGAGAGAGAGAGAGAGATACTTCGTGCTTTCTCAAGGCTCGCTATTCTCAGATGACAGACAGCCATTTGACGCATATCCCGTCGCGGCTTATCGCACTTCTTGTGTTCGCTGACGAATAATGTTTTGTCACGAACTTCGTCGTTATGATTTATTTTATATATATTTTTTTGTTCGATTTATTTTTCACTTCGTTTGGTTTTCGTTTACAAAAAAATTGGATCAAAATTAGCAAACGCTTTTTGCCCCGAAATTTGAACCAAATTGAATTGCCCAATCGTTGGGTAAGAAAAAAAGACGTAACATTTCTGCCCCGGTTACACCGAATGCATAACGCAATTTAAAAAAGGCGCGCACAGAGTTTTCAATAAAACCCGATGCGCGTGCACGTACGTATATTTTGGGCCAACTTGAATCGATTGGGCGCAATTTTAACGACATTAATTTGTAATTCAATAAAGCGGATGAATTTTGCAAAACCGACTTATCGATTTTCTTTGGAGCTGTCCGTGCCAATGCACACGTCTATGCATAAATTTGAACACTTTTAACATATTATACCGATTGGTCCATCTACAAAGTGATTATTATGGATTAATTTCAATTCATTGAGCTCTGTTTCGGTTTCTAAATTGCCGTGACTTTTGATTGTTATACGCAGCTGTTGGATCTGACACAATTATATGCTAGTGATATGAGGAAATAAAAAAAGAATGTTTTGTTCCATCAAAAATAACTCGGACGAAGTAGAATTTGGAAATAGTATTGCGAAAAGGAAGGTCCTTAAAAAGCGATATAAGAAAGCTAGAAGTAATTGAATGGCGCCGAGAGTGAAATAAAGGAAGCGGAAATGAATAGGGGAAATGGCTCACGGGATGCATGAAAGCGACCCGGCGCTCTCGCGTTGCAATATCTTTGCTATTCTCTTTTGCGATGACGCACACGCGATGCACTATATCTTGTGCGAGCGTGCAATATAATGTTTGAGGTAAAAATGACGCTCTCGGATTTTGAGCGACGGTTGATCGCGTGAGATGTGGCTTCGATATCTCCGGGACATTTCAACGTCAAAGTGCGATGTTACAATGTACCTTTCATGTCGCGTGTACATAATGACCGTGTGTTTACACCTGCCGCGATCGGCAAATTTGTTCGCGCTTTTGTTATCCGATAATGAAATCACATAGAAAATTAGGAGCTGTTATACAAACTGCGGTTTAATTTTATCATGTTAGCCAAGTATTATATTTTGAATTTGTTTACATAACGAAAATGTTACATTAATGGAATAAAAGAAAAAAGTAAAAATTCTTGATTGAAAAAGAAAAAGAGCAAAACAATTTTATTACTCTGAAAAGTTACTGAAAAAAAGTGTTATAGTTACACTTTTATGAGAAGGAGATAATATTTTTGTAACAAAGTAGAAAAATAAACATTCGCGGTTCCAAAATAACGCTATTTGTTGACGCACAATCGCTCGAACGAGTTTGGCAAACGTCCTGACAGACTGAGCGAAAAAAGCGTCTCATTCGCCATTAGCCAACTTCGTTTTTCAAAACCAACGAGAGTTTCAACAGCAGATAAAAATTTGAAATTAAAGTTCCCGCCGACGTATATTGTGTTTGCACGCAACATTACAACGCCCGATGTTAAAACAACTTTTAGCGTTACTGCCGTTCAGGGTAATGAATTGTTGCAATAATTTCAACATGGAACTAAAATTGTGGGAAATTTTCAATGAAAAAAAAATTATCGAATTAATTTCAGAATTCCGATATGAGTTGGAACCCAAATGAGAATTGTTACCACTGGTTTTCCACTGGTTTGATTTTCCATTGAGAGAGTGTAAATTCAAACTTTAATAAATTGCGGTTAAGGGCAAAAACGGATACTCTAAAATTTAGAACAAACATGTGAAAGAGCAGAAAAA
Organism: Trissolcus brochymenae; assembly: GCA_030523145.1. Classification (NCBI taxonomy): domain Eukaryota; kingdom Metazoa; phylum Arthropoda; class Insecta; order Hymenoptera; family Scelionidae; genus Trissolcus; species Trissolcus brochymenae. The sequence goes on from JAQQRF010000430.1 coordinate 120,228, forward strand.
AAAAGAACGAAACAATTAAAAAAAAATGAATGAAAAAATATTGAAAAAGGTGTAATGTGATAAAATATACATAAAAAAAAATTATCTCTCTCAAAAACATCTAAACGTTTAAAAAAAAAAAATCGAATAAAAAATTTTGCAATAAATATAGATGTGATGTTGAAAAAAATGAAGCAGGTTATAAAGTAAACGCCGCATACATTTTGTATGATGTCAATTTTTGTCTGAATATTTTGGTAAAAATTTCGTTGAAGTTATGTTGAATTATGGCCTGAACGAGAGGTACGTCGACCGATGCATACAGAAACGGTGAATTTTGTAAGTGCACTCACACCAAACCTTTTTTTTATTATAACCCTTCATTAATCTCAACGAGCTAATCGATAATGAGATTTCAAAGTAATGAGGAAGGTTTTTCATCGACTTGGCCTAGAACTTTCGTCTCGAACTATTCACGCTAAAAGTTCACACGAGTATAAGTAGAGTATTCAAAGCATCCTGCGCTTTCTGAATCTTAGTAAGTGCTCAATTGATTGATTGCTTTCGTATGATGTTTGTTTCTCGTAATGAGGATTGACTGGCGAACGAGTGCAACGACCTCCTTGCCTGTTTCAAATTATTAAAATAAAAAGTTAACAATTTTTTGGATTTTTGAATCGGTTATATTTTGACGTACAACTTGCTTCCTTTTTCTTCTCTCTATTTGAAATAAACATCAGTTCTGTCAGTCGATCGTCACAAGCTCGAAAAGCTTTGTATGAAAACTATATACAAGACAGAGTAAAATTTAATTCTCTCTGCAACGTGTAATAAAATTGAGCTTATGAGAGAGCCAAAGCATAATATTGGTGCAATAATATTTTTGTATTATTATATTGCACGCAGTATGGGATGGATGGTATATTCACTGAACGGATCAATATTGAAGCTACGTGGCTGCAATCTTCACTCCAACAGACTCTCACAACTTGGAACAATTGTAACAACAGGTTCTAAATTTTGGCTTCCGCTTATCGCGTTTTTGATAACCCCATGAAACATAAAATTGTGCTGGGGTAAACCGTAATGCAGACATATTAATTCCTATTTGACACGATTCAAAAAAAAATCTCACAGAAACCAAAATTAGATCTTCCTCTTTGTCTAAGTAAATTATAAGAAATGAACAATCTAAAAAAGAATCTTTTCGAGACCAAGAAGGCTAAATTTCTTCGAGATACAAAGTGAAAGGAATTAAATTGAAAATGTGAATTCTCAATGCCAATTGCTAATGGAATTAGCACGGAGGATTTTGCCGGAGGGGCTTTTTGCGCGTCAAAATATCGCGTCCTTTGGCGCACAAACGGGAAATTGAATTTCGCACAAAATAGACGTTATGGCCTAATGAAATTCCAACGGGCCGAAACTGATGCGCTGAGTCAGAGAGCAGACGGAGTCCGTGCGTTATGCGTGCTAACAACAATTTACTTGCCCACCCTGTGCCATTTCGAATCTAGGTCAATTGATTGATACAACGACCATTGACAGTCGACGCGAACTGGCCCCACCGGGTTATGAATTAAATTCCCCCTTACTAACATTTGTACTCGGACAACGAGACACTGATGCTTTTTACGAATCAACAAGTTTCTACGAGGAGGGGTCATCCCCTCAGGTAATTACAATATGATCATCACCAAGCGGGAATAAATATTGCCCCTGTATTTTCTTTCCCCGACTTGTTGAATCCAAGCATTATATTTTGCACTGCGAGCAAACTGTCTTAATCATTTTCCGCAAGGTTTCTCACACCACGAGTTTTAATGAGATTATGGTCGGAAGGGTACTAATGAAATTATGAAATTTCTTTAATATACATGTGAAACCCCTAATTCCCACGAAATCAAACATTAGTCACTTTTTCATTTTTTCATCAAACCAAAGAGGTTTGATATTGTAAAAGAGCTTATTAGGTGTAATAACGCTAGAAAGCTGAAGGGAACAAATTTGCAACTTATTAAATTTGAAACTTCTAAGTTCACAATTTTCAACAAATAAACATTTCTGAAGGAAAGCTGAAAATTTTTTATTATCTAAAAATATATTTATAATGTAATAAGGAAGTCAAACCGCACTTGTGAGGATCTAGATAAATCAAATAAATTAAAATATTTTACATTATTGATTAAGAATTCGATAGTACGTACCAAATTATAACTTTAGGTAACAGACATAATATATTTTGTACAAGATACTAGCTTGCTGCGATGATAACGTAATAGCTTTGCAATAAAGGCGACTGCGAGTCGAGCAAAGGTTATTGGTGTACAGCTCACTTTGCAATCTCGGCTGTTGCACAAGTCTTTGTACGCATCGATCTTAGAAGCGAGACACAAGTGCTTGCGTTGATAAAGGGTGAATTTAATTACGACTCCGTTACTAATGCATTAATATAATAATTAACATTGACTTCTTCCCACTTGCGTCAATATGATCAACAATGTAATTAACTTTTACAAATTAAATTCAATGTTTTGACCAAACGATTTTTTTTGATTCACAATCATTTTGAAGATTCAGTGTGAACTGAAAATAAAAATAATTTTGGAAACAAGAATCGAAACATCAAAAGATCATTAAAATAATGATTTTAAAAAATTGAAAAAATTTTAACTCACGGTGAACAATTTGTTCGATATACCCCTGCTTTAATTAATATGCTTCTCATGATTGTTCATTATTAATTCAAAATAACCGAATCGACCGACGAAAAACTTTTCAATCGTAAAACTATGAGAGAGCTGGAGTAATGTATATTTGAACGTGCGATCGCGCGCGCCAATTCATGCAAATTTAAGTAGAAGCATTGTGCGGCATTAACGCGACGTGATTATGTGATGAATATTGCATGGCGTTAAACCAAATAATGGGCAATAGAAATATTTGGTCATAGGAAGTAGGGGGAAGAGGAGGGCCAAAAAACCAGCGCCTCGTCGACAAGCCCCCGTGCACTCTCGAGGGCTCATTATTCGCAATGCGACAGGACTTACGAACCGACCGGACAATGAAATCTTGCTAAACAATGAATTTTTCACGTCGCCGCGAGCAGCGGCGTTGTATTTCGTTTCGTACGCTTGGCGTAACGCCGTCTTGTTCACAATACCTCCCAGCTCGATCCGGAAATGACACCGCGAAGAAGCGCGCATGCATCATTGAGACCAACGGGGACTGTTTATCCGCGCTGATTTGCGAAGCGTATCAATATTTCAGTCGACATTAGAGAGCGGGGCTTTTTTAACTTGTGAAAAGTAGCGAGAAGGAAAAAAAAGGGTCCTCGAGCTTTCTCTCCCGTTTTTTTTTTGTCGCTGGGGCAAAATATGCTGATTATCTACGCCTGTGTCAAGCATTATTCACGAAGATAAGAATGAATTGCGAACGAGAGTATTTGTTCTGACAGCTTTGGATGAACTCGAAAGCATTTGCTGCTGTTTTGTTAATGAGACGACGATTTTGCTCCCCCATGGCAATTATTTGTTCCAGTTTTAAGACGTCCCTTTCGTCTGTCAAGTAGTTGCTTTTAAGATTTGAGAAAAAACAAATCAATATTTTTTTCAAATGCTTTCTTAGAAATTGTTTCTGTAAAAACAAAACCTCCAAATTTACCAGATCACGTTTTAATCAGTACGTTTTAATCAATATTATTTAAATAAAACAAACAACATTTTTAAATTAACAGTTCGTATGTAAAAATCTTATTTTCAGTCACTTGACTAGATCTAACAATATAATAAACAACGACTCATGTAGAGCAGATTGACAAAATGCTTAGCACGACGGTTCTTTTTGAGTTCCAAATGACGGAATACAATGATGTTTTTCACACTTCAACTTATTTCAACATAAACAATTTTCTTTATATATAACTTTTTCTTGTTGCATAATTTTAGAGAATATAAGTTTTGATTTTAGATTTGTTAACTGACAAATTAGTATTAGCGGAGAGGGAAGTATGAACCACTGAGTCATTTCTATTCATGGTGTGACATGTTGAATGCATTGAATCTTATGGGTCAAATGGCTCGTAAGCCAATTTGATCCAAGGGGGTGGGACAGCTGGAAAACAACTAACTTGGATCCATTCATTGTGATGCATCGCCCGACTCTATTGAATTCTGTAAGTCAAATGGAACGCGCCAATTTGATACTGCAAGGTACAAGTGACTAATAACCAATTTCACTCGGTCCAAAAGACCGCAATTTTTGTTCGGTCTTTCACAATCAGTTCTTTCTTAATTGTATCTCGATGACCCTTTTCACAACGCGCAATCCGACCATTCGATTCTACTTTTTGAGTGTGTGAGATTTTTATCAGAAGGAATATAAAAAAGGTGACTTTGAACCAGGTCAACGCTGTTCGATGATGAAAATTCTTGTTAATTTTTTTTTTTTTTTCAAGGGTGTTGCTTTACATAAAAGGGAACAAATAGTTTTCATCGAAGAATATCTTATACATCAAAGCGATAAAACGAACTGCAGCTAAGAAAAAAAAAGAAAGTGCAAGAAACACTCTTTTGCCTCGGTGCTCGAATTGATATATTATTCCGCATCTGACGCAATTTTTTTTTCTTTGAAAAAAGTTGTTCTCAACGATGAAATCCTTCATAGTAGAGCGACACCAGTCGATAAAAATAAAAATCGAGTACGTCAGGCAAGAATCGCAAAATTTTTCGCGCGTCAAGTTGTCACACAATAACGATTTCATTCTTTATTTCTCGCTATTGTTCTGAGTCACTGGCGTTGAATTCATTCTCTCGCAAAATTGTTATAAAATTAATAGAAACGCGGTGTACAAACACGACAGCAGCGCGACGATGTAATAACGCATTCACCGCACGACGACGCGTGGCAGCTTTGCTCGTTTGATCGAGCGCAGAGTTGTAGAAAAATTGTCATAATTTATCATCGCTGCTAAATCATATTTTCATTCAAACGACATTATTTTTCCTCGCTCCTAACGAAGGGGAAACGCCCATCGAAAATAATAAACTACGTTGAAACATTAACTAGATTCCTTATAATATTTTACGATATCGTAATATTTTTGCTACAGAGTGTATTTATTTTTATCAATTTTTGTTTGTCTGGAAAAGAAAAGAAAAAATATTGAAATGAATAAAAATTTGTCTAGATGATAAAGGATGATGAAAGTGATAAAAATATTATCGGAAATTGAACGAGTAATTATCTGATTGAAAAAAATCCGTATAGATATCAAAACAATTTAGCGAATGAATTGCCTACGTCGTAATACACGAAGGGAGAATGTGATTCGCATGGAGAAATGTCAAGCACGACAGGAACCTATCGTGTTTTTCCGGTCGAAGAATATCCGACAAGAATCGCAGCAACGTGTACAACCAGTGGAATTTGAATACTTTTTCACGCACGATCGGGTTGTTCTTTTCGTATTATATAAAATTTAAAAATCGATACGCGTGTCATCGTACTTGAAATGAATATATAAATTTAAACAAATAAATGAATAACAAGTATTCTTCACGACAAAGATTTATATAATCTACAAACATATATAAACAAATAAATATATATAGCCGCATATAAAAAAAATTGTTGCCTATGTAATTGCGAGTAACAAACACACTTTAAGAAGAAGCTTCGACTTTTTATCAAGAAATAGCACAGTTCAGTATCCGATTTCCCTTTCCTCTTTTTCTACCTCACACTTTTCATTTGCCAGTTGATAAAGATTAGCTTCGTCTTTTTCAAAGTCATTATTCAACGAAAAGTGATGATATGAAAGAGATGAAAAATTAACTCGCTCATTATACTTTAGCAGAAGTTTGAGCCAAAAGTTTTCAAGACTTTTCGTTCGTCGGCTCGTTATAACACTGTATCCTCGAGCATTATTGAAGAGTATGAGAGCGCGTCAGAAAGAATGAGAAAAATGTATAGCCGGTTTAGCAACGGGGACGCACGCTTTTTTTGCCGTTTTTTTATTTTATTATTACTCTATTGTTAAAAATTGTATGACGTGACGTTGACGCCGCATCGCAAGTAAACGCGGCAACGTGAATGGCAAATTTATGGCTGCCATCGCGACTTCGTGCTTTGACCAGAATAAAAACTCTTTTCATCATATCTCGCAAAACTGCCAGGCACTTGTTAGATAAAAACATAAATTTCCTAGCGATTCAGAAAAAAAAAAATGTGTATAGGTTACACAACCTAAAAATATACGAAAGTGTGAACATTGAAAACAAACCATGTCCATAATTCAGCGCAAAAGAACAACAAAGAATAAACTTCTTCATTTCGCTCAACGATATATTTCCTGCGATAAATTTTTCACATACAAATCTGGTCGTTTTGTTTTCGCATAAGAAATTTCCTTGAGGAAGCGGCGCGTGCAATAATTCAAAACCTCACGTTTTCGTTGTGTGAACTCTTTTCGGGTCACAATGTTAAGAGAACACCCTTGCATTTTATTTTCAATTTTTTTTTTTTGCTGGCTAGGAGTATGAATATATGAATACACTTTTATTGTTTTATGGATCATTAATGCATGGAATCAAAAACAAAATATTTTATAAAAAATTCAATTCTGATGTTTATTTTTGCAGATTCTCCAATGGACCGAATTTAAAAAAAATAATAGTTAAATCGTAAAAAAAATGTTGAAATCAATTTGAGAATGATTTTAGCTTTACGGTGGAAAAATTTTGTTGTTTCTGGCGTATACAATCCGGGGGGTAATCCGTCTCTCTCTGTATTTCCGTTGGTATTTTTCTTTTTTTAGCGAGAGTCGTCTGCTCATTCACTCGAGGGCACGTTACATGCGAACGCACACGTATGTACATGCAAGTAACGCGGTCGGAACAGTAGCGTATAAATCATGACGCATACATATCCAAAATACACCACGACACGTTTGCACTCTAATCGTTGGGTGCGCGTTCTCGTGGGCCGTATAACAGACCGGTTATTTTGCGGAAAATTGCTTGCCGAGGACTGAATTAGGTAGCTTAATTCGTGCGCAAACTTTATGGCACCAGCAAAGTGCAGTCGAACACAAAAAATCGAAACCATCGCGATTACGATAATAAAGACAGGGAAAAAAACGACAAGGAGAAAAATAGGAACAAACAAATTTCACTTGATAGAAAAAAAATACGGACAAACAATAAAAGTCAATTTTCATCGGGGTTTTAAATCCAAAACGATAATATACCCGGAAGGGTAAATTGAAATTGATGATACGCGGACCCGGGTTTTCTCGTGTTATTTCATTAGGTGTGCGGGGAAAAAAAAGTGCCATGTTTACATCCAGCTACGGAGCATGTTTTTGCGTACGAAAAGAGCACGGTCCTGCGTCGAATGATATGGAAGCAGCCAAGTAAACAAAGTCGTTGAACCCGACTTGGACATAGGTCGTGGACAATAATATTGCTCATTGGGATTTGATTAAAAATAAAACAACCAATTATCGATCCGGTCGCGGTGCAGTCGCTGTTTTTGCAACGTTTAGTTTCAGGATGCACCGGCGAATGTAATTTTGCAAGTACGTACGTTGGCGGTTTAGAAAAATTGGATCCAGCTGTATATGGAAACCGCTGGGCGCGGGTCATTCGTGGGATTGAGTATAAACGTCTACGCATCGGAAACCAATACACGACGTTTCCGATTAAAAATTTCGTCGAAGCAAAAATACGAAACTAATTTCACGTTCAGCAACGATGTGATTGAAACAAAAATGACCAAATATTGTACACGAACGTGAAAATCTGATGATTTGACTTGTAAAGAGAAAATTAAGACAGCGATAAAAGTTTATTATTTAAAATTCTGCTTAAAAATTCAAGACAAAACCTGACGCGTGAATACTAATTCCTATTTGACACTTAGCATTTTCATCAGCGTTGCATAATAATTTGTCCCTCGCGCGCAAGAGTTCAATCGTTGATCGTATAATTCGAAATTCAATAACAGCCTCCGACAAATCCCACGGGACTCTTGAAAAATCACAAGTGATTCGATCAATTTCCCATGGTTTCCGTTCCAATAATTGCATCTCATAATGCAAAGACAGAGTTTCTGCGCGCATAGCCGATAACGAATATCATTCCCGGCATAGCATGGCGTCGAAATAAATCTGTCGTTGTTTACACCTATCTTATTCCCTGCCATGCGAATTCTCAGATGTTTGATGTTATCTCGCTTTCAACGAGATAATAGAATTCCTCGAGATCGAATGACAGGCTTCTTATCGTCTTCCTTTTGAGCTCGTCCTGCTTCGTGGCACAGAAGAAGTCCTTCGAAGAGTGCCGGCCTCTTCCAGAGCAGCTAGAAGTGGAGACTGAATATTAACATAAGTAACATTCGACCCTAATTAAGGATCTGAGACGAATGATGACGGAAAAGAGAGACAGAGAGAGACGGTCGAGGGACGCAGGTGCAAGAGAGACCGAGCACAACAGGGGGGTGTGGTGCTACGTGGAGGTCTTTGCGCCTAGACTTGCGCAAGCGAATCGATAAAGCTCGATCGCTGATAAAAATATAATTCAACGTATTGTACACATTTTCGTCTGGTGTCAAATGAATGCAAAAGCGGAGATGAAGAAAAGAAAAATTGCAAGTGGCGTGCACGCTAACAGACGGCGGACATTTTTCAACGTCGCGGATCGTCATTTGTCAGCTCATTCCGCGGGCTGCAAGTTTTCTCAGCAAAAGCGTATCCCGCAGGAGCGAAGCTTGTTCGCACAGTTAACCATTCGTTTATGTTGCGCGCGATGGGACCACTTGCAGCTTTCATCGCCGAAAATGTCCTTTGAGAGTGCGAGAGATGTTTCAGAACCCACGTTAAAGTTCAATTTGGCGGGCAAACGTTGTTGACGAAACTTCCTGGGCGCGTTTTTGAATTCGTAACTTTATTTTCGAATTTTCACATTGAAAGCATTCGAGCTTTTCGAATGTAACTTTATTTTATCATTTTTTGTTTAGACTCTTTCTTATTTCTAACGATTGAATTAGGAAAGTAAAAGAAGCTGCCAAATACGACCGAGCGCTTGCTTAACGTTTTCATTAACTTTCGCAAAAGTTTATTCCTTCAGATGTACTTTTTTTCGAGAAACTTTTTCCGAGACTCGTCGAGTTGCCGAAACATCTTCGACTGAAGTTTATGAACAGTTGGGCGAGCTATTGCGTGATCAGCAGTTTTTGAGTTGGTCCGGGGACCGCTCGAAAAGGATGAGCCACTATATTTTTCTGCACCGGATAGATCTTCGAAAGCAATTAACATTTAATAGACGCCAAATTATTCATCGTGTGAATCAGATCGCGCCAAAGGGAAACCTGAAAAGCTGTTAATCTTGAGGAATGTGTCGATCCCTGTTCACATACGCGGTGGGTCCACTAATTGAACCATCGGTATTCCGTACCTTTAGAAAGTGCTTTCCAATTCGAAAGCTTTTCAGATACTCAATGCTTGCATATGAGAATACATGGATTATCTCCTTAAACAGTCACGTATTCAACTGATAGCTTGTCGAATGGTACTTCGGATTCATCTCAAAGTAAACTTTTAACTTGAAGACAAACAATTTTATTGCTATGAAATAAAAATGGGCTCAAATATGTTTACATCTTCCAAAAAATGAAGAATCCCTTAAACTTGCCTTGCGTTGTTATCAAGTCCCAAAGCAAAAATTCTAACAGAGCAACAGACGACACCATGAACAGCCAGCCAATTTTCTTGCCAAATCCTCTAGCACATTTCTCCTGAGAATTTCATCCAACGCGCCATTAGCATACGTTGGATAACCTTTCGCGCGCTTAATCTGCATAGATTTTATATTTTATAAAAAGGTTCTTTTCCCATATTTTCATTGAAACGAAATTTGCCATGCCAACTTGACGTAAAATCATATCTGAAGCTCTCGTAACTGCAGTTACCAGTTCAATGAATCGTTCATAATACCCTGGTATCATAATTATGTTTCCAACTTTGCCAAGTGTGCAGCCAAGTTTTCGGCGCCGTGGAATTCCTGTCGAACTAAGATGAAGTATCAAAATAAGCGAATCTAATTGCGAACTCTCTCCGGACTCTCGCGAGTCCAAAAAAAAAAAAAAAAAAAAAAAAACACGCTCGGAGGGGAAACGATAACCGCACGAGTGAGTGCGATATCGGCGTTGGAGGTCTCCAACAATGCCGAGCATTTCTCTCGAAGGCCTTCGCCATTTTCTCTGCACTAACGAGGTCGAACGGAATCTTTCTTGAGGCGGAAGTGGGTGTCTCTGCCATTAAGAAGTAGTTTCTCCGGCTATGAACAACCCTACTAAATCCACAAGTACCCCGCTGGCCAGCTAAGAATAGATTGGACTGCAGAGGAGAGGAAAAGAAAACAAGGGCAGAAAAGGCACGGATAAACGAAAGAAAGAAAAAAAAAAGGAGAGAGAGAGACAAAAAAGCTGCAGATCTGGGGGCGACTGTGAAATTGGAGCGACAGGCGAAAAAATGAGGCGATCTAGAATTTGCAGCGTGCAAAGAGAAGGTGCGCGCAAAAAAAAAACGGCGGATGAGTCGAGAGTAATCGAACGACTTTAATCCGCGCGCTTCTGAACTGCCGCGCCATAGAATTCGAGCGTCTATTTGGTGTATTAGCGCAACTTAGGCCGTCGAGAGCGCCCATTCAGCCCGCGCGTGTAAGCAGATCAAAAATTTATCGATCCTTTATCGGCGCTTCGCTCCGAGCAACTGATCGTCTGACAATGTTGCAATCGAGTTGTCGATTGTAAACGTTGGTGAAACGTTTGCAGCACACAAAAGAGCACAAAGTCCGACTCATATTAAAATAGATCAACCTGTTCTTTGGGGCGTTTGTCACGCTGTTCCAATTGTTAGCCATGTTCGGGATAATATTTCGTAAAAGAATAGCCATCGATGTGAAATCGACATAATATTAGCCGACCGAAACGGTCTCAATTTTCTGACATTTTCGACTGTAGTATAATTACATTTCAGAAGTAATTCGATTAACTAAAGGCTATCAAAATTATTCAATTTCATTCAAGTTCATTATTTTAATCATTTTTAACTAACAATTTGCCAGTTTGAAAAGTACCACCGAATAGTTTTGTGGAACAATTAGGTAAAAATTTCATCTCTTTTCGCTATTTCATCTTTTGTCATAATTGCTGAGCGCCCCGTCGAAAGCTATAATGAAAAAGCAAAAGCATTGCTCGTTAATTATTCGTTTTCAAATTTCATCTCGTTGAACACTAGCCATTTAATTAGAATTCGTGATTTTAATTGAATATTGTTTCCGTTGAGGCGGGTCTTAAAAAATTATACCGCCACGCTCGCATTAATGACCGTCAGCGATCGTTTGCAAGACAGCGTTCGTTGTTGGTTGATCGATCTGTTTTTCGTTCGTTTCGTCTGTCAGTGATATTGCTCTTAATTGCTGCAACAATCATTTCGAAGCAAAATTATCCTTCAGGGACAGAGGCACTTGAACCGTGCAAAATTAAAGATCCCAATTACATCGATCGCAACTGGGATGACTATCTTTTTAAAATGACACCTGATTGTATCAAGACGTACAAAAGAGGACGCTTTAGGGATCTGAATCGACCAATATCAGATGGACGGCATAGCACTCGAAATGCGAATTCAGTTACCTTTGATGTTTCAAGATATCGTTTGATTTAAATTGCTGCAAATTCAAAAGCTGAAAAAAAGGAAGCATGAAATGAAACGCGGAATAAAAAATAAAAAGCTCAGATGTCACTGGTGTCAGAATATATAACGAAACAAGAACGAAAAATATAATTTGGATAGAAGAAAAATAAAAATGTTTGAACTTTTACGAGTCACTAGGTGACAATTTGTTGTTGAACGAAGAATACATTATGTGGCACAATAAATAATATCCCCTCGGCGTGAAGCTTCAGAGTAAATCTACAGATCTCGCCAGTACTATTATTAAATTCAGATGAAATCTGAGTTCAAGTTACAGTCAGTTATATCACACGAATTGCATCGGCACCAACTGGGTTTCAATATTTATGGAACAGGATTACGCAAACCTAGATTGAATTTTTTTTTCTTCTAATATCAGAACGGTTGAGATTGTGAGGTGAGCGGAACACATATCATGTTCGATGTTTGTTTCATTGATTAGAAATGTTCAATCGAAAATTCTCACTACAAAATATTGTTGTGTACGGAAACATGAGTTTCATCAAATTGACACAATTCTGTCTTCATAATTTTCGCAACAGATTATTTCATCCATTTGATTGGCTACAAAAAGTTGAAACAATTTTGTTGAGAGCACAAGATCCTTAATTTGTATCGCGTGAGTTGAAGTGGCCCTATTAAAACTGATAGTTTGCAATCAAATTTCGAAAACTCGACGTCTAAACCAGATTTAGTTCTAAAGTTAAATTGTCGTGTATTTGTCATATAAGAGTGCTGCACAGTCTCGACTCTCTCCCTCTCTCTGACATCATAAACGAATCACGCGAGACTGCAAATGACTGACAATAGGATCCCAGTTCACCGAAATATGTCGACGCACTTATCAACTCGAAACGTGCCGCCTAATAAAGATTCCAAAGTCTCTGACATCCTTATTTACCAACTAAATACAACAACATTAAACGAAATCTAAAAAATGAACATTTTTCATCTTTAGAAAAAAACGTTTTTATAATTCTCAAAAAAAAAAAAAAAAATTCTTATTCACAGAGGTTCCAGTTACATCAACTGGACAGTGAAATGCGATAGGAACTTGGAGCATGACAAATACGGCTCATAAATTGGATCAGGTGGCATTGCAAAAACTGACGTTGAGGAATAAACCATCGGTATTGATCGTTAAAATAAATTGCAAGAGGCGGGTATCAGGACCGATTATTTTGTCAACCGGTGGCGATAACCTTCTTGGCGTTCAAAGCGGTGAATTGTGTGGCTCGGTATTCCGAAGCCGGGTTTTTTTTTTTTTTTCATTATTGCTACGAAATAACGGTGGAATCGGTAATGCCGCTCGAAATTCATTTCGACTCTCGGACGTTATCTTTATGCGTGCGAGGTTTGCGGTTCTCGTACAGTGCGCCTATGGTAATAACTCTGAGGCGTGGTTCTGACCGACTGACCGAACCAGCTCTGTCCGGGCGAACCCAAGTACAAAGGTACAAAGACTGAATAATATATTTCGGATTACCTGAACTACGGGAATACTCGTTTGATAAAAGTCGACAAAAAAAAAGTTGAGCTCTAACGAGCTTCAGGCTACCCGTTCCTGTAAACAAACGAGGCCAATCAGTTGCGAACATCAAAACGCTCAGTCGCTATCTGTCCGAAATTTTGATACGGATGAATTTCGTTTACGAAAAATCTGAAAAATGTTTGATTTATATTTAAAAAAAAAATGGGAGAAATACCTGGTTGTGTAACATTTTTTTATACGACGTTGCCTGGCAGATAGGCTTTTATTGTAACGAGATGGTTGGAGTGCATGAAAAGCACAGGGGTGGCGCGGCTCATCTAGTTTTAATAAGATAGGCTGGCCTGGATTTACGAAACTGCGCGAAAAATTAATGAGGTGATTTGGCTTTTCAGTTGTCTTGGACGGCGGCGCTTTTTGAGACCTCATACACGAGTTGAAGATGGCGCAAGACAGAACAGTCCCACCGGCCGCGCCAAAAATAGATCTCTCGGATTAATTCAGTTTTCTTCTTTGAAACTCCGACTTGAATTTATTGCAACGCTATTCCTTTTGACTTTTTTATTATCTCTCTTATTGAATTTTCAAGTCCTGATTCACATTTAATCTACTTGAAAAATTTTTCACTCTCCGTTACTGAAACTTTTCTTATACTTCCAAAACGTGCCTCATTTAAACAAAATAAGACAGATAACAAAATTAGCAATTTATTGATATCTTTGATATTTATTTATATAAAAAATATTTAAAAGATGACATTTTTCGCTGAGAATTTCATGAAATTTAGGCTGAAGAAAACAATCATCTGTTTGCAATTATGATTAGTACAAATGGGGCAGCAAGTGTGGTATTCCGTGTGATAATTACTGAAATAAACATGTGCTTCGAATGTACACAGACAGAAGAGAAGCTCACCTGTAAGCTCACCTGTTGATAGACCGTGTGTCCACGTAAATCGCGCTACATGGCAGATTGATTTATGCACGCAAAGGGAATCGCGCTCTGTAAGGGTGGCTCTTCCTTCGATATCGTTGTCACGTACCAACTTGATTTATACAGTCTCTCGTACATTATTTTCCAAATGTCAGATATTCCAAATGATATTGTAAATCTTTTGATGTCGTCAAAAGTTTACCTCCAAACGTACCTGCAAATGAATAAATTTGCAATTAACATTTTGCATGAAAACATATCGGAATATTGAAATTTATGTTAAATCAAATGTAAATACAAAATCAAACATGATGTTAAAACATTTATTTCAGTTTCATTTCACAACATTATTGTCGGATTAGTAATGCAGATTTACCATATGTTTTGTAAATTCACGAATAACAAAAAAAAAAAAAAAAAAAATAACAAACAAACAAAAATAGGTGATTAAAATTAGAATGAAATTCCATCAAACAAAACTTTTCCGACACTTGTTTATCCATGCAAAATGGAATGCAAACTAAATTCAGCGTTCTGAATAAAACCAAGCTGAAATAAATAATGCACTTTTTTAATTTTTGAACGAAACAATTATTTAGTGCTTAAATAAGTATTCCAGGAGACATAAGTTTGAACGAATTACAATAATATGTCCAATAGGAGTTCTTGCAACAAATTGTATTCTAAAACAATACAATTATCTTTATATATCTCACATATATGTGAAATATAAAATTTTTAGAGGTTTATCATTAATCCTTCTATGGATACTGTACATAAACGATCCCAATTGCAAACAATAAAACTGCATGAAAAATGCATCACAATTAATTGGACCGATAGATGCTGTTCCGTAGTATAAAATTAACATATCTCGCCATTAGCATTGCAAATGCGCACATCTTGTCATACACTTTTTGGACGAAAACGATGAAATGCGGGCCAATTTCGTCGATGGTCCATGGAGATTGATTATATTTTGTATTTGACTTTCTCGCACGGGAAACCATAGACGAGTGTACTTGGTTTCCATTACGTGCAGATGAACATTACGTGACGCCCGTGGAAGTGAGCGGCTGCATACTCGAAAGCTCAGGAAGCTCGTCGTCTGGTTTCACAAATTGCATTGCATTGAATTCAGCGTAACATTTCGATCGCGCCGGCCGGAAGGAAGCTCGGCTAGCTTGGAATAAAGGCCAGGAGAAAGCAAGTGTCGACTTTGGCTTCGGAGATAAGCGCCATATATAAGGCCGTCGAAAAGGAGAGAGGGCTGAAATTGTATCTCCAACTGCGAGTTTCATTAAATCCCAAGATCTCGCATACTCATTTCGGCAAGCCCGAAAGCTGCATTTCGCAATATCTGATATTAATCGGCATTGTGCAAGCGAGACCCCGTAAAAGCCGATCAAAAATTCGTCGCTCCGAAACTCGGACGGAAAGTCATCTTCTAATGAAATAATGTCAGCTTGCGAGAACTTATTAAAATTGGATTCAACCTGTGACTCTCGGATGAGCTTTACATTTGCACAGTTGCAAAATTATATTATTTAGCAACGCTGCCTGCATACAACAATTGTTGTTCGCTGAGTCTCCGGCTGGCATGTTGCATATGAATGATTAAAGTAAGATTTATATATACCGAGAGATGAAATGGCGCAGTGCACACCGCCGTTGTGACGCGGGTTTATTTTTGCGACGATATTTATAAACCCGAATGCGATAAATTTCAAACCGAATCACCAGCGAGGCGGCAGGATAAATGGAAAAGGTAATTATAATCGCGTTGCGATAATGAATATTAACGCAGGATGCGAGATTCCGCGGTTTTGAATCCCGTCGCGTTCGCGTCAGTGTTGCTGAATGCCGTAATTCCGATTGGCGTGAATATCATTTCTGAGTATCTTTCAAAGAACCTCCTGACCGTTATTACACTCACGTTCAAGATAATGAAATTATTGCTAGCAATTAGCGCTATTCAACCGTCCGTTTTATTTCATCCAGCTTGATACAACAAAGAAAAACAAAAATGCAAATTTATCATCTTTTCTTCTCCAGTGAAATAAGGATCATATTATCAAAGTTCAGATTGACAGAGCATGACATGATTTATGACGTACTTATTAATTTTACACGTCAAGGATAGTTGTTTAGAGACACCAAAACTGTTTTCAAGTGACGTACAAAATAGTTGACATCTTTACCCGACGACAAAAGACAATCAATAGCCAGTCCAAATTAAAGTAAAATGGTAGTGCGGATAATCTGACAGAGTAGGAAGCCTTGGGGTACGACAAAAAAAAATTGTCTAATTAGTGACATTGAACGAACTGCACTCAACCCTGGAAACCTTAGCAGGATAATCTAATTTATAACTTGAACCCCGCAGTAACTTGGAGATAATCATTTAGCGAATGAACAAACTTGAAAATAATAATGAATCATTTTTAAATGATGTTTCTTCTATCCTTTTCAATTTTCTCACATATTTCACGTTCAATTTTTTAGTAAAAGAGAAGAAGATTGTCATATAAAAATGGTTTTTAATATTGTCTTTCAAAAACCAGGATGATGGAGTCGAGTTTTGCTTGTCGCACTTGTCAAGTTCTTATCTGCATTTTCGCTTATCTATGGTGCTTTTCAACTCCGGTGGAAAATCATACACATACGCTCACCACGATACGATCAAGGAAAAGCTCACCAAGATTTACAAGACACGATAATCTTATAATCACCAACTTGTGCACACGAAAGCAAGATTCTTCCATTCGATTTATGTTTCTGTAAACTAATTTTGAAACTGAATTCCAAATTGCAATAAATTCAAATAAAATCACATATTGTTTCGTTTCGACTTTGTGTTATTACACATTTTCAAAGAATTCAAATAATTGTGAGGATGACAAAACCGTGTCCGATATTTGTTCGTTCTTCTCGTTTGTTATATGAACAATGGACATGTAAAAAATAGATCGTCTGACAAAAAATTGCAGAGCGGTGGCGGGTATCAAAAAATCGATCTTGATACGCCGAAAACGTTGTTTCAACAGAAACCCGGGCGATGAAATGCTATGAAAAATGCTGTCGAACGTACATCATATCCAGGTCATCCAATTGACACAGCTTTGGGAGATCATAAAAATGCACGATTTTATCAGGAGCTCTTTTAAAGCGCGATTCCTACTGTCGGGTACGAATTTTATCACTAGTTTATGGAGCGCCATCGCGGCGCGTTTAATTGCTTTGTGCATTACCAAACTCCGGTTCTTAACGATTCGGTCTTACGAACATGCCCATGACGTTTCCTTTATCGCAAATATTAAAAGCCGGCGCTCCACCTCTCGGCGGCGGTATCCAACGGCCAAACAAGCTTAACTCGTTCCGGTGCCAAACGCCGAAGCCGCAACCGAATGAAACTATTAGAAATTAGGGACGTCGGTACATGGCCCGGTGCCATAATGCTCGAAATTCGGACCCGGTTCAGAACTATTAGTTACAATTTGTTATCAATTAAGTTTTCAACAGCAAAATTGCGACCGTTAATAAAAAAACCAAATCCTTTTTTTCATCGATGAATAATGTCAATTTTAATATATGTCACTGATAATCCAATCTCGTTTGAAAACTATTCTCCAAAGGCAAAAATGAAACTGAACATTTTGGTACATCTTTGTTCTGATCATATGTTTTCAATATATTTCTTTTCTGACATTGGTTTGGCCGACATATTTAATCCGCTAAAATCAAAATGAAACATTAATTTCTTTCTGTTTGAAGAAAAATCGTTACGATTGATTTGAATCTATTGGTTCGAACGGTTCGAACCGCTGGTACGAATTTGGCCAAGTTTGCGAATGGCAGGTAACAAGGCGAGTGCTGATTAGTTGATTTGACTTATGAGGCTTGATCTGAATTTGATGCGGATGATATGCAAATTTGATAATCCAATTGTGACCGAGAGTAGACGGATTGTTACGTCTTCGCAATGGATCGATAATCCGCCTTGAATTCGCCGGCAAAGGAAGCGACGTACGAAGGGACTGACATAAGTGGCGACAAGAACCGGGCAGATGAGAGTGAAGAGGCTCGCAAAACGGTGACGTTAGTTGTACAAGGGGTTGCGAGCGCGTTGTTCGTATGTATTATATTGACAGAACGTAAAGGCAGCCAGCGAGAGAGCGAGTGCAGCCCGACCTCTTGGGAAATCATTCGTGTCCTCCGTTCATAAGCCTTCATCCTCGGCTTTTCACTCGCGCCTTTTCTTTCCGCCACTTTTGTATCGTCGCACATTCTTCGATGAAACTCTCCGCATATTTTGACCATCGAAAAATACCCTCGAAGTGTGTTTCGGGATTAAAAATGCTTTTTCAAAGCAACTCTTCAATGCCGCCGGCCAAAGTGCTTGCCCGATTTCAAAGGCATTTTTATTAAAATTGCATACATAGCTGACAGCAAGATTTTTAGGTCAAGTGAAAAAAAAAAAGTACTTTCACATCAATTTGAATTAGATTCAATAACGGATTTTCAAACATGTGAGTATGTCCATCCCTGTTCAATTTTCGAACTATAATTTTGAAACAGCTTTGAAACAACTCGAAAATTTACTCTTTAAAATAATCATTATTTAAATAGACAAAAAACAACTACATTTCTGCAAAATGATCAAATAATATTCTAACGTAAACCAGCTTTCGTGAGATATAACAACTTTACGTTCATCCATCAAGTTCCTCTGGGAGCTCTCTCTGATGAAAGTGATTATTATATGCCTCGTAAAGACACGTTTCATCGTGTTTTCGACAGCTCAAATTTTTCTCTCGCTTAAAATTTGTTGGATCTGGCGCAAGTCATATTTCGGCGTTAGTTGAACGTTTGCGCTGCACAAATATCGTGTTGCTAGGTGTCGCGTATCTCGTTAACCCAAGTGAGCTTGCACAGTTTCAGCGACGAAACGGAGATAAGCGAAAGAAAGGAGCAACGAGACTGGACAAGGACACGCGAGCTCAGCAAAGAGCCCCCCGGCGCCCTCAAAGAATTTTTTTCTGAAAAAGTCATTAAACCCGAGCATTGTCGGGATCTTATCCAACCGGATATCAGTAGTTGAAAATACAAGAGTCAATTTTCCATCCTTCATACAAAAATTGACTTAAAAATTTACACAAAAAAAAACGCTCGATTACGCTGACGACGAAAATTTATAATTGCCTCCTTAATATTTTGACATCGCGATAAGAATTTTATCGCTGATGAAAATAAAACGCGTTGGGAAAAAGGTCCAACGACCATACTAGACAGCATTAATAATTGTATACTCACGTCGCACTAATTGAGTTACGTTTGTAAAAGATAATGAAACTAATTAAGCAATCTTTTGTCTAACGTTGGAAACAGTGTATACGTAACTGATTTGCAATCGATCTGCTGAAAATTGAGCCCTGAAAGTGATCTTAACCAAATTGAATTCATAGTACGATATATAATATATCGAATTACTGGTATCTAATTTCTCGTTAAAGTAACGCCGCACAGAATCTACGTTGGTCAGATCAGTTAAAAAAGACTAACAATTTTTAAGATTTTCTACAAACTTGAACCGAATATCGATGTGAGAGAAAATTGTTCGAAAATGTAAATTCAATTTATTGGATTTTTATAAAATGATCACAATCAGTCTTCTGCAATATATAGCCTGGAAGATGTAATTTAAAACAACAAATATTTGAAGGAAAAAGAAAAAGCATTATTAATTCAAACAAAGAGATCCATTTTAATATTCGAATGCATGCTGGCACTTGGTGTTTAAATATTTGCCAAAGTTCATACGCGAGTTGAAAATCCCCGAGCGATATTTTTGAATGCATCGCGCGCACAATGAAGACAGTAAGTGGCAGGCGCAGTGATAAGACACAATGGCAGGTGTTGCTGTCATTGCGTCTGAGAACAATGAACGTAATCGATACAACGCCATGGCACTGTACACCCTTCAATGACTATCATTGCTTGCCTTTCATCTGTCAAACCTTTGACTACGGGGTCATCAACCAAGGGACGATGATTTTTTTTTTTTTTTATTTTTTATCACTTAGCAAATTACAATTTGTGTTGTTATAAAAATATAAGAACTAAAAGAGATATAAAAATGAAATAAAAACTGACTAGACGCCCCGACTAATGCAAGGAAAATATTTGAAAGATGGAAAAGAGAATATGAAGAGAAATTGGATCTTATTTAAGTTGGACGTTCGTTTGTCTCAAAATCTGTTGGGCAGATCCACAATACAATTTTCAGTCGACTCTTATTCTTTTTATTGATATAAAATGCTTCGTTTCAATTCAACTCCTATTCTTCTTTAGCATAACAAAGAAAAATTGGACCATTAAAATTAAATTCATATAAAACATAAGTTTTTCTTCCAAAGTCACGTTTAACATGAATTAATCCAATTTTTAAAGAACGATAAAATACGTGAAAATCGTGTTTACATTGTGAAAGTGCATCTGATAGAAAAACATCAGAAATAAAACAGTCTTTCTTTTTCGTCAAAAACAGAGTAGCTTTTAGTATATGAAATTGTGTAACTTAACTTAAGTGGAAATCCCAAATTTATGGGTTGAAATTTATGTTAAAATACAAGTCGTTTATGTTTTGATCTGACATAATTAAAAACAACAGAAATACTCTGAGTATAACATATCAAGTTGATCGTCATAAAAGGTTGCGTCGACGCGAAAAATTGCAAGTGAAAATAGGATGCAAGGCTGCGCGCGTTGACATCAGCGATTTTCACGAACATCAATTCCCCGGATCAAATTCAATTTGCGAACGAAAAAAAAAAAAAAAGGAAGGAACGATGTTGTGCGACCAACCAGTAAAGCGTGTCTTGCTAACATATTTACGAAAAGCGCGACGAGTATAAAAACGAGCATATTACAGAGCAATGCGGACGAAAAATACGTTCCGATTCGAGAAAAAAATTTTTTTTTCAATTAAAACGGAATGTCGGAACGCGAAAAATGATTAAAACATTTTCATTTTGCTTTTGCGAGGGCATTCTTCTCTATAGTCACTCGACAGAATCCATGAATTACGAAAAACTTTCATCTATATTTATTACTCCTTTTCTTTCCTCCGAGGAGTGTAAAAAGAATACGAAACTAAAATAGATCAAGCAAAATCATCAATAACGGACTTCGTATTGTTTGTTCCCTCGTGATCAGAAATTCTTGCGAAGAAGTACACTACAAGACTGCATTTGGCGATGATTTATTGTTACGCCTTATCGGACCAAAAAAATCGCACAGGAGACGCCCAGTTACTTGCATCAAGAGAACGAAATACAAAGCATATTGGAGAATAACCTTATTCGTATACGTATCGCGACCTTCGTCACTCTGTCAAATGTCAGCCAGTTGTTTGCGACTTTTCCAATATACTTACAGCTTTTGTTGTGCCGTCCGTTCTCTTTTACTTTTCTTACAGTTTTCTTTTTTTTTTTAAATCAACATGCTTTGTCTTTTTTTTGCGTCAAGCTCAGTTCGAAAGATTTTCTATACATGAAACAAAAAAACAAAAAGTTATGAAAGAAATTGTTGAGAAAGAAAAGTAACAGATATAACAATTTTTAACATTTGTGACATATGAAAATTTATTCTTTTCTTTCTCGGTTTATCAGTTGGTTTTAATCTTTGATATTTAAATGATTGAATGGAACATAAAAATGGAAACAATTGCACTCAATTGTTTTATTACCTGACGAAAGTTTCGAAACAGCGTTAGCGATGATTTCGACATCGTCTATTGTAACCACAAGAGTGTAATTGCAGTTCTCGAATAAATGTCACGAAAATCGTCTCCGATAGCCGAATTGACAATAATCTTGATATCACAACAATAACAATTGAACAGCGGATAAATTTCAAAACGAATTTTTGTCCGTTGCAACACACGCGATCCGTCAAAATAACACTTTACGAAATAATAAAAAGAAATAAAAGAAAATGAATTTTAAATCCGTCATGAAATTGGGCTGCTATGTACGTTACAATTTATTTCAATTCACTTTTAATGATTCAACGTCCTCTTGACATTTTGAATGATATTAAATTTTACGTATGAAAAGTTAAATTCAACTGAAAATGGATTGATCGCTGTTTTAATACGAGAGCTTATGTCAATTTCATTAATTTTTAAATGTTTAATTTTGCTGTGAAACGAAAAATATCACTGAAAATTTTTATTCAACGAGTACGAGCATAACAATCAACAAAAACGAAACGGGCCGGGCAAACGAGCATACGTTTCGCGGTCAACTGTCTTCGAAAATAAAACGCACAACAAAAAAGGTCTGAGGGGGAAAAAAACTAATTGGCGCAGTAGTTAGAAAACAGCCAGCAGCGTTTTACCAACTCGTTGTCTTTGCTCTTTGGAAAAGTAAAGCCAAGTTCGCAGTGCAAGTCTACTGTTCGTGATGCAACCCGGCGGTGGTCGCTGTAACTCGACAAGTTTTTGAAACATCCTCGGGCGCAATTCAGCTCGCCGAACTCTGCTGCTAACTTTGTGTCGACTTGTTGACCATCGTGAACTTTTGTCGATAAAACGACACGCTCCATATTCGTTACCTAAATAACATGTCGCTTAATTCGCTGGTCTATTGATTATTAAACGTTACACTTAGACGTTCTTAAGAGGAGAAAGTTCGCAAAGCAAATTTGCACGGCAAATTTACAGCTAATTGAAACTCGATCTAAAAAAAATTAGATCGGTATTTTTTTTATATATATTTTCTTTTTCAGTGAAGTGAAAATAAAAAAACTGATAATTGCAAAATAACGGTAAAGTATGCTAATAGCCAAGGTAAATTTACCGGCAAAAAATAGGGACGAGCGAGTTGGAAAACAAGCGGGGAAAAAAACGTAGCATTGCAAATTGTTGGCTCGCAGCATTCTTTCTGAACTTAAATGCGATCATAAATCTTCGCGAGGAATCTTACGTTTCATCAAGCTTTTTGCTTGGCTTTAAGAGAACCGATTGCGTCACCTTAACGTCAATGCATGCTCCTCTTTTTTCCCCTACTTCCTTCTGCGTTTTTTTTTTTTCGTCTTATCTCCGCCAGACATTTTACAATCGACCATTTTTATCGCAATTTACTCTGTACATTCCCTTTTTTTTCTCTCGTTTTAACAATTTCAAAAGTGCTACTTTTCCAAGAATCGTTTCATCTTGCCACAATTAAAATCCATTAAGCGAAATCGCAAGAACAAACAAACTTGACAAATACTTTTACCGTTTTAAGAAATTTATACAGAGTGTCTGTTTTCTCAACTTGGCCAAATAATTGGACTCATAATCGGTTCGCCGGCTTTGCATTTTATTTCTTCTCCCTTCTCTATCATTTTTATTTGCTCGCAAGCAAAGTTTGTCGAAGGTGAAGTCGACAAATTCAATCTTATCTCCCAACCACCATCTATTTACGAAGTTTGTTCCGCCTATCGATTCCTGCTTGCCGCTTACACACACACATTCCGTCGGCAAAATTTTTCATTCTTGCGAGCGAACTTGTGATTTTAAACGCGCGCTCTATTTGTATTGCATTTTGAGCGCTCATTGATAATGCCCGCAGTATAACAACTTTTCTAACGCCCTGGTGCGGGACAATGTTTACCCCCGATCGGAAAAGGAGCGCGAGCAAAAACAAGCGTGAAACAATACTCGTACAGTTATCGACGACGAATTCAGTTAGTCCCAGGGAGAGAATCCGTCTGAATCAAATTTCAGTTATGGTTGACTTGTTCGAATGAGAAATAACGGATGGAATCATGATGTTTTATTAAATTTTGAACCTCAAATACGTTTTGAAGTTGCATTTCATTCGAAAAATAGAAAACTGTTTTAAAAAAAGTCAAAAAAAGTTAAAAAAAAGAACTCAAAATTCATTTTTTCAAAAAATACAGTATAATAGCATATTTCTCAGTAAAATTTTATAACACATAACTATTTCTTTTTTCATCAGAGAAGACACATGATTGGGTTTTCAAATTTTCGTTTTACATAATTTGAGAAGAAAACAATTGAATAAGAAATGATGAGAAGTGGATGAGGTATTGGAAATTTTATAGAAGCGCAAAACTCACGAAACCCCCCGGAGCATTTGGTGTGAGATCATGATGATAACTCAAGATTCAGAGTCGTTGTTTTGGAAATTCGCGAAATATCAGAAACGGAGGTTGTTGGTACAATGAATCTACTGAATAAACAAGCACTTTAGAATCAAAAGGGTGATGGCTCTTTAGTATCCGGGGCTGTCGGTGTGCGCGCGTAAATGAGAACACATGAACATGTAGCGATACGAACAGATGTGTTCATTCGTTCGCTTGAAAGCGCCGGCCTCGACACATGTCTCTAGTGTGAAGTACATGCGCATTTATGCCAAAAGCATTGTCTATTGTAGCTTATGCAATATCGCGTATGTGTCTCGCCATTATTTAGATAAATATAAACATAATCTATGCAGGCGAAGCAACACATTTTGCATTTTCAACATCGCCATATTATGCGAGAGGAAAAAAAATGCCCACTATTATGTGCGAGCACGATGTTACGTTCGAGCGATATCTTCCAGAGGTTTTGTTTATGTCCGAATGTTAATGTCCTCCTGGGGGCAAGAAAAGTTTCTCCGAGTTTGGCTAACGCATCTGAATGTTCCAGCTCATTACACCGGCTAAACCGCAGCCAATTACACGTGTTGTGCGCTATTTTTCGCGCTATTCATCATCCGTGCAATTGCCCGAAAAACGTTGTAAACTTTTCCGCCTGCGAATTTACTCGACGTGAAAATCCACCCAAATTCTTTATCGGTTTTAGTCTGCATATTATCGAACAACGACTTTTTTCCCGTCTGAACATTTTCAACCAAAATACGAATAATTTTGTTATTGAAACATCATACGGTAAAATTTAATTATATAATGCAATTATAGTATTTTGTTTGTTTTTTGCAATTTTTATGTTTGACGATATGATGTCATGCTGGATCAATTGACGATGATTCGACTTTTTGAAATGCCATTGGAGTCTGGAATTGAATATTGCAAAACGCAGAGATGGAAACATAATAGGCTAACAGGTGCGAGCGCGCGTACACCTACGCGTCAATAATCGATGAGCAAAGTGATTAATAATAATTCGTCGTTTCGAACAAGCGAAACCGATTAGACGGCTCAGCCGAGCGTTATGGTAATTAGCAGCAATTAAGCGCGGCTACGAAGAGAACGGTACCTTTGACGACTATTGTCGCGCGTTTCCGCGAAGGGCCTCCTCAGCCACACTTCCGCCTTCCACTTAATTGTCACGATCGCGAATTCACGCCTCCCTGAACCGACAACGTAACGAAGACGAATCGTTCCATATATACCCCTTTCCTTTATTCGAAACATTTTTTCCTCAAATATTGCATTCTTAGAATTTCTGTCTTTTGTTACCAAACTGAATTTCATATTTCAATCTTTTTTTTTTGCTCAAACTAAATGAGGGCTCAGTCTAGTGCATAAAAAGCTTTTGAATTCTAAATTCGGATTTTTTGAATTTGAAAAAGTAAGTCTCGAAAGGATGCAAGATCAGAAGAAAAAAATGTGTGGGAAAAAAAATGGACTAGTGTGAGGAAAGGCAAAAAGAATGATTGGGTGAAATATTGAAAAACGTTAGCAAAGATCAGAAGAAAAAAATAGCGTTTCCGGTGCATGGTGTTGAAATATGAATACGTTTGTCGGGAGTCTTTCTAGATGAAAAACGACGGATGACCTTTACATGAATTGGCCAAATTTGTTCGACAATTCCGGAACTCGAGTTTCCGCGTATTTTCATGAGTACTGATAGAATCCTGGCTGCAGATCGAATGCATGTGCGAGCAAGTAAATGATTGTTCCATTCATCGCGTTTGCCACTCTCAAATTAAGAATTGTAAAGTTTTCGACATTGGCTGATAAATTTCGTTTAGTCAGCGAAACGTCTGGCGGGCAACTTTTGTAAACACACAAAAAGATGCCGCGCGCAAAAATGTTCGCGTATCAATCCTCCAGATGAAATTGAACCAACGATCTTCCGAAAACTTATATTAGACTTCCCAACCGAAATGAGAACTTACAGTCGCCGAAATATGAGTAAAAATTGCATCAATTTTAACCCGCCGCATATATATCAAGCTTAAGACCAGCAATTTTAGCAGGATTCTTAGACGTCCCTTTGAATCATTTCAAATTTCAAAATTCCCCATTCTGCCTATCTGAATTTTAGATTTCATTATGAAAATACAGGAAGAAGTAAGATTAACTATTCCATTTGCCAACTTTTATCAAAAAAAAAAAAAAAATTGTTCTTGAAATGTCAAAACATTTTTGATGGTTTTGTTCAAAAAAAATTTGTTCGAAAAATATCATCAATCATTGGAAATTGTGTATCGCGGAACATTATTCAGTTAGCAACTAACTAGAAATTCAACTGCGATAATCTTTGTTTGCCACAGACTGGGGAATCCACATTGCGAGAACTAAATTGAGCGAAATTTACAAATCAAAACCAAACTTATTTATCAAGCGTAATCCAATATTGCAAACTTGCTTTAGCCAGTGATTAACAAGCTCCGAACTGAGTTGCATATCTTAATTTCAATATTTGTACAATGAGTAAACAATTTACGAAAATCAATAAGCAAATAGCCATGCAAGATTATAATCCACCTTATATACAACATTGCACTTAATGATGTGATTTTGAATGTTTCAGGTACAGTGGTACTAGTTTTGGCATCAAACAACCACGGCTTCGACGCTCACCTGAGAGGGCCCAGTTTCCTCATAGAGCCTCCGTCAAGGGTCGAGTTTTCAAATTCGAGCGGCGCCTGGCTCGACTGCGCGGCCACAGGAAGTCCCCCGCCTGTAATCGACTGGTCCACCGCCGACGGACTGCCGGTTCGCGACATCTCAGGGGTGAGACGTGTCCTCGGAAATGGCACTCTCGTACTCCTTCCGTTTCCGGCCGCCGCTTACAGACAAGACGTTCACAGTACGATTTACAGATGCGTCGCGAGCAATTCCGTTGGCAAAGTGCTCAGTCGTGACGTACAAGTCAGTGCTGGTGAGAAACAAAAATTTTGTATTCAATTTAAAATAGAACATTTTGTAGAATCATATACATATTTTGTTCAATTTGACTTTCTATTCAAAATAAACGCCTCTTACACATTCGAGTGGATATATTTTGAATTTTAAAAATAAAGAATACAATTCAATAAGTGTTTCGAATAAAAAGTAACAAATAAATATCGTTCAATAGATTTGTACAAATATGAACCCATAAAAACGAATTTGAAAAAAAAAGAGAGACACCGAGGCATTTTATGATTTGAGTTCAAAGTAAAGCGCACGTTTGAAATGCAGACTAGAGAATTACAAGAATGTGGGACAATTTGAAACTGCAGATTGAAAAAGTCAAGCAAATGCCCGAAATAAACAATGGCAGCTGCAATTTAATAAAATCTACTGACGTTTCGAAATAGTCAAATCAGGCATGTGGCCAAGATTTTTCAAAACACCGGAGCTCTGATGCGAATGTGAATGTTTCCATTAAATTGAAATATGCAACTGGGTGGTTTGTGCTTTGCAGAAAAATTAATATTATATTTTCTGCAGAGAACAAATCTCGAAACAATTTAACTCTTTGAATAATACGGACGTTGCGATTTTGCAACATTTTTTTTTAAACTCAAATTGAAACATTTACTGAACAATTTGCGAGTTGAACAAAAAACTGCATGTTATCAATGCAGCTTCTTTCATCAAACAAAAAAAGGACCATTTTTAATTTAAATCTTCTTTTAAAATTCTAAAATCTCTAACAAATTGAATTTTATTAAAAAAAAGTTTTTTTTTTTTAATCATTAAATTTGCTTTTGCTCAAATTAGTTATACGTTCCATATTGAACTGTTTTTCATAAAAGTGAGATTAAAAAATGTGAATATAAAACATTATACCTTAAGTGGTTAAAAATATTTAAAAAAAGAAACAACAAAAACATTAAATTAACCAACAATTTGAAACTTTTCGCGAGGCCATTATTCAACAACTGAATAATTTCTAAAAACAACCGCACATAACAATTGTCGCAGTTCTTTTCACAGGTTTTTTTATGATTTGCCGTATTTTCTGTTTTTATTTATTTACTCGTTTTTCCTTAAAAATGCAATCTGAATGCAAATTTGCTGCAGCTACAAGTTGCCAGGCGCATTCAGACTTGCCATCCTTTGCCAGAGTATAAAGTTCAAGTCGCGTGAATCCCAACCTACGCAGCCTCAATTCATTCGTTAATTAAAACTTCACTCAGTTTCGGCTACGGTGAAAAGAATTTCCTTTTTTTTTACTCCCCCCCCCCTGCAATAATAATGATAAGCGTTAAAATTCGAGCAAATGTTTCAAACATCGTGTTTTAGTTTGCCGATCAATACCGCCTTTTTCTCCGACGGTTCTCCGCACTTGGAATCCATTCAGCGCAAGTTTTAATTAACACCGAGTGTATATTGATTTATTCACTTATCCGCGCGAAATCTTATAAAAATGCTCAAAGTCGTCTCGTCAAACTTCCATCTTAAGTTCGAAATCGAGCCATTTCAAAAACCTTGCCTTTTCAATAGTTCAATTCTATTGGCGTGCTAATTGCTTGTCATAAAATTAGCAAATTTGATAACAGTGTTGAATAACATTGATGAAACATTACAATGATAATTGCGTTATTACGACGATGCGATTGTCCAAGTATTTGTATGTCAAGAATTTAATGGAAAACAATAATCATCCTGATCAAAATTTATTAATGGACGAAAATGTAAAGCACGTGAATTAAGTCAATGTTTATAAAACATTCATTTTCAATGCATAAAATGTTCAACAATTTCAAAAACATATGTATAATGGTTTTTCAGTAGAATTGCATACTGTTAATCTTAACCTAAAATATTAATGTTCCAAAAACACGACCCAACTTCAGTTGTTTTGAACCATCTGTCTGCACGAATCGTATAATAAACGTATTTTGCACAATTCTGTTTTGAATTATGTTTTATTTTGTTCATCTCACGTCAAGAGAAACACACATTTTCAATAACAAACAATGGTCCACTCTTCAGATCCAAAAACGGTTATAGGTTTTAGCAGCGCTTCAAGAGAACACAGTCTGTGCGCATGCGCCGTGCTTTTGTACTAAAAACGTAAACAAACATTTCAAAAGTAGTGTTTTATCGCCAGCTGCCGTTTCGAACAATCTGGATTCTGTGTTTGGCAGAAGTTTTAATGATAGAAAATCGTCACATCATAAAGCATCTCTGACAGTTTTTAAAATGGCGTTACAAAATATATAACGTTAGAAAGTTTACATGAGCACATCGGATTGCGTTGCCTTGAAATATCAGATGTTTTGAAACATCTTTTCTATCAAAAGCCAGTGGTAATATTAATGTTTGAAGAATGAAAAATAAATATAAAGTGTTTGATTGCATAAAACATTTTAAAAATGCAATAAAAAAAGGGCCATAAATGACACACAAGTGGAACATGTATGACACATAGGTATGTAATTTATGCAGAATATACGGAACATGAACGAAGCCATCTATAAATTTTCAGTTGGATGATTTTTATTTTCAGAGGAATAAAAAAAAAAAGAGGTTAATGCTTTTTTAATTACTCTCATCACACATAATAATTCTGAACAATTGTCTGCTCGAGTTTAGCGACACGTCCCGGAGAAGCTTGGAACGCAGCCCAAGAGCAGGCAAAATCTCTGCTGAATAAGTGGTGATATTATGGTTTGAGATAAAACTATTAGGAAGAAATCCTCTTTGCGTGGGAATTCAATTGGAACATGTTTTACGTGGACCGCGGAATAGTTTTGAATCTCGCGAGGTATTCTCTGATGCGAATAATTTGACAATCGTAAGCGCGGAGAAAACGCGACTGCGTGAGCGGGGTTTAGAACGAAAAAAAGAAAAAAAATAAATAAAAAACGAAAAGTGGTGGATCTTGACATCTCAACTATTCTTGCGAGTAACACTCGGTTGAGCTTGTGAATCTCGTTGAAACATCAAATGAAGATGTGAAGGGGCAACCGGCTGTCACTCTTGAAATTTTCGACGCAAATAAAATGTCTAGTGACGTTTTTCAGAATAATACCTGCACAAAATGTTGCTGCGAAAAGACGCTGGGAATAAAGTCATGTGTTTCTGTTCTTTTTTAACATGTCAACTTTAAAGTTACCACGAACGTTTTTCAAAAAAATATTCAAACGTGTGGGAAAATAAATAAAACTGTTTTCAATTCTATTATAAAAATCTCAATTTCGTCGATTCATTATGTGATAGGAAACTGGACAAGTTTTCACGGCAATTTGTCGCTAGAAGTAATTAGATTTTAACTTGCAAAATCTATTTGAGTGATTTTATTTCACATCTGTTTTAAACTGCTTAATACTTTATTTTCAGTGGTGGTGCAGGCGTACGAGGTCGAAGTGGAGGTAGTCGGAGGTGCCTCCAGAGGCTGCACTGCTGTACTGCGATGTGTCATTTCCAACTATGTGAAAGACTTGGTCAAAGTCGTGTCCTGGCTCCAAGAGCCTGCATTTTATATCTATCCTTCGTTGCAAGGAGGTATGTATATTTTCAATGAACCTTTTTTCCCCGGCGTCATATTGTCTTCAATTTTGAAACAAAACTTTTCCACCCGGTATAACAATGACGTCCTCCTTTTGCTCTCATTGAAAATGTATAGTTTTAAGAAAAATCACATTTCTCATCGACAATTTCATTAAATTATACTTTCATAATGTATATACCAAAACAAAAGTTTAATTAAAAACGTTCGTTTTCCACCTTATTGGAAGAATTTATTTATACTAAATGAATTGATAAAAAACATCAATTATTTATATTTATTATTTGTATTAATTTTTTATATTATGTTTCCTCAGATACCTGCGTTCCAAAACTGTGTGCTTGTTGATTACTCAAAATCGCAAGTACGGTGGCGAAAATAATATAAAACGGTGGGATGCACTTTTGCATGAGGTAGCGCGAAGAACTGCATCTTGTGTGAAGCGATATTCACGTGGGTGCTTTTGCATTATATTGCTTGCTACTACTTAGCGTAGCAGGGCTCGAATATATTAATACCCGTGAGCGCAAGAAGCGACGCTGCCTGGGGCTGCAATTTAATATCCACAATATAACGAGCAAGCCTGCCGTCCCTTCTGAACTACAGGTGTCGTTGTACGGCATTTCACACAGACGTTGCTTATTTCATTATAGCCGACATCTTCAGCCGAGTGCTTGTAATTGATACACTTTATTCATATTCAAATTTTCAGCCGCGTTTAATTGTACCGGATGCTGCAGGCCAAATTATTGACGCTTGTTATTCCGGCACTGCAAATTTATAAGAATTGCTCGAGAAGATGCTGCGCTTGATTGCAATTTATGATTGCAAGTAAAACTTCGTTACTACTCTATTAGAAACGTTATTTCAATGTTGTTTTTCCCGGGGTTCTCCTTTGATATATTGCAAGGGGGAGCTTAATAAGACCAATGGTTTGCTCGATTATGTTTTCTGAAATTGCTTATAATGACTTATTAACCCATTATTTATCGTTCAGTTTATATTATAAAGTTTCATTACTTAATTTCAAGAAACTCCCTTTTTTGAAATGTTTTAAAACTTTTCATAGTTCTTTCATTCGGCACAATAAATAATAAAATCTAAATGTTAATTTAGATTTATATAAAAAAAGAATTGATTAATTTGATTAGTATATTTCTCGTTACAAATGCATGTGAGTATATCTTGATAGTTGACTGAGATACTAACTTCGGGATTATATTGGATTAGTATTGGAAACTATTGAAACAAGGCCACCTTAATGTTCACGTTTATCAGATAACCAGATGCTATTGCGTTGTACGAAATTTGGCTCGCTTGTAAATGCGCTTTGTACATGTACAAATTCAGCTCGTCGTTTGAACCGGTCCTTTGCAATTCTTTCTCTTTTAACGCAAACTTCTTTGAAACATTCTATTGAAAATGAAAATACACCAAACGACATAACTTGCAAACTTTGAATGGGCACATTAGGCTCAACTAAACTTTTTCTTCCAAGTTTCCCGAAAATCTCCGCTGAATTTTGCATCCAAAATACTGTGTCACTTTTTCCGTGTAACAAAGGAACAGTTTTATTTCTCAATAAAAAAACTATTTTTATACATCTAGCTCTTTGAAGTTTGCTAAAAGAAAAAAGAAGATCGATAATAATTTTGTTATAAATAAATGATTTTGATATTAAACTGAATACCGTTTTAAGTGAAATCAGAATTTTTGTATCATCCTATAATGTTCAATCAATTGATGTTACTTCCACAATCGGACCATCAGAGAGCAATGCGAATTATCATTTTTAACGAATCATAATCCACTTTGCTAATTTCATAAAGATCTTAAATAATGCACGACGAATTTCACTTCGAACTATTACTCATTCCGAGTCATGCAAAATAGTATAATTCGACGCAATGTCACGGAATAAGAATTTCCTCGAGAAAGTCAAAAGCTTCTAAGAAGTCCAACTTGAAGTAATTAATATGAATTCATCCCTGAATATTCATCCCTCGAGATCATATTTACACGCAGATTCATTAATTGCGGCAATCAAAAAATAGATCATTATTACTCAACTAAAATTTAAAAGAAAAGAAAACTAACAAGCACATCAGCTGGACAACATTTTACATAATCCAAACAGTATAATAAAATTTATATTTATTCAAAGATGAAAAGTGTAAATCAATTTTTCGTCATTTTGAATACGTAAAATGTTCATTTTAATATTGAAAAAAATTGCTAAAGTTTTGGTTTATATATATCACACAGTTTAGGGTTAACATGCAAAAGAATGTCGTGTGAAAGTTACTATTTTGATGATAAAATATATGAAGTGCTAAAAAGTCAAGTTGGTTTGTCCGTCGTATAATAAATAGTATATCTCGGACATTTTGCTTTGAGCTCATAGTGGAGAAAAAGCTCGCGGTAGGTCATGCGTGATCGAACAAAGTGTGACACCTCGATGCCGATTGTCCTCATGAGGATACTATATTTCTGAGGGCACGTTCGCGATCTGGCAGAAGGATTAGATGTGGGATTTGGAATGCCTCCAAGAGGCCATTGTTCGTGGTTACACGCCACTGAATGGCGATGGGTTTTCATGTATCTATACGCGTATCTGCGAAAAAAGAATGGAACAATGTATCACACCAGGCGATGTCTGATAATGGCCTCTTCGTCGAATTTGTTTCAAGGGTGTCCTCGGCGTCGATCTGATTTCATTTTTGCCTCTGCATTGTCTTAATAAAAAGATTGCATCTGCAGAAGGAAAAAAAGTTATCTCACTCGGCTCCAGACCCAATTACTCTTCTGTAATCGATGAATGAAAAACAGAAGACAAACATTTTTGCTTATCCCTTTGTTAACTTCCAACCGCTAACTTTGTCTTTTCTTTTTTTTTTCTTTTTTTTTTTTTTTTTTTTTTTTTTAACATTTTTCATTAAAACTCTGATTGGAATTTTATCGACGCCTTATAATTGCTCCTTTTTGTTGTATCAACACGGGCAACGGTCGTAATAAATGACTTCCAATTCGCGACGTCTCGACGCTCAGTTCATTAATTTCGATTTACGCTAGTCCAGTTTGTCGGCAAACGATTCGAGCTTGACAATAAGTTATTGAAATTGTCTATTTAAACTTGTGTTAACAGCGACGGCGAATAAAAATTCAGATGAAAAATGGAAAAAGTTCCCTGAGGTAATATGAAAGTCAGATTCTTGCGAGTGCTAAGTTGAGATCCGTTCATTTGGAGACATAGAATCGAGGTAATCCGCCTTGGGAGGAAAAAACATCTTTAAAATTGCTGCAAATCCAATCTCAAGGATCGTGATTCGATGCTTTTATAATACCGTGGTCATTTTGAAGGCAACTTTCCAACAAATGTTTTTCGAGACACTACGAAGAAGTTCAAATTTACGATTATATTACAATGAAACAATTTATTTTAAGATTTCTCAGTCCTAGGTGTAAATGATTGACATCAAATAACAAAATCTTTGTTCGAATTTATTTTTTGTAGTTTTTTAATAATGTCAGTCTTGAATTTAAATTTCATCTTTATAAACGAATTTTCATTTTTATAAAATAGCCAATTTGTTCAAGTGCTAAAGTAGCCCCAACTGCCCTCATTTACTTGAGAAACAAATGATATTCCTTTGACTTACTGAGTGAAGTCACAATTTTTAAATTAATTTTTAATGAGAAAGTTTTTAATGTCCTTACATTATTAAAATAAAATTAGCTTTAAAATTACCTTTTTTGGGGAGGGAGAACGGGGAGGGGGGTTTGCTTAGAAGATTTTTTTTGTTTGTGGGGGAAAAGCAATTTAGTTGCCTTGCTGAGTACACCAAAGTTTATGTTATATTCATAATAATGGTGTACATTTCAAGTACAACATAAATTACATGCAACTAATTAATTCGCGAAACTTTTGCTTTCGCATTTACCTTGAAAAGTTTTGTTTCTATACATTTTAGCGAACGTTAACAACACAAGTAATGAGTGATCACTCATGTATACCAAGCACCACCGTAACATTTCAAACGCCGGCAGACATTTATTAGATCGTACCAAAAAAAAAGAAGTGTATTAATTACTTTTACAGATTTTTCAACCC
The DNA here is from genome assembly GCA_030523145.1 of Trissolcus brochymenae. NCBI lineage: Eukaryota > Metazoa > Arthropoda > Insecta > Hymenoptera > Scelionidae > Trissolcus > Trissolcus brochymenae. The sequence continues at coordinate 155,188 of JAQQRF010000430.1, forward strand.
CCACTGAAAGAATCTAAATCTCTCTCATTTCTTGAATTCCTTTTTTGTTTTTTGTAATTTTTCTCCCGGGACGATTGTGTTGCGCAACTATTTCAATTACAAACGTGAAAATCAATATTTTAATTCGCAAGTCAATTATAAAGTTGCACGCAAAACCGAGTAAAAATTTATATCCAGTACGGAAGAAAACATATATTCTGTTACACCGGCTTTGTGCCAACAAAACTAATTGAAATAACGAGAATAAAAGAGCCGGTGGGTATAAAACGTTTTGCCTGGAAATATGCTCAAATACAACATTACAACAAACTAAAAAAAAGAAGAAAATGTAAGCTGAATGTATACTTACGATGTTAATGAATCGCTGTATCAAAAAGCTTTGTATTCAAAACTATTTAAAATCTCAGTTGTCCTTTTTCGAATAACAAATTTTTGTGTTTCCGTGTGAATTAAATTATGTACAACAGGAAGGTTATAGATCGTTATATAATCAGATTGCATTATTTTTGAAGTGATAAGGATTGATATCAAAGTTGACGTGATTGAAAGAAGATGAAAATGAGGAAAAGGGCGAATGAATATCGCAACCCTTTGAAACGAGACACGTGAGAAGCAGCACTCTTGTATAAACATCTCTTCTGTGTAAATTCAATTTCTGGGATAGTGACAAAGAAGTGCTCGAATGAAGGAGTTTTCGACACGATCGAGTTTTGTCGCTCTTGCAGTCCATTATTCTTTATTTTCGCGTCGAGCAAACATTGCTTTTCGATTTTCAGTCTTGAGACATGCCATCACGACGGATGACTAGTACCGACAGCTAATATCTTGTACCGTCAAGAGGACCCAGGTTATATCGACGTCGAGTTAATACATCGTCCGCCATCAAGCTTGTCTCCAAACTAAAAATAGTCATTTTAATTTCAAAATTAATAAATAAGCTCGAATGAGTGCTTCATTTTCAGACAAAAATGAAATCAGTCAATAGACGCTTGTAAAAGAGTTTCCTTCATCGCGCAGGAAAAATTGAAAAATTAAACTACCTCAAGTGCAATATCCCACGCTGTGAGCTTTTCCTTTTGAATTCGCTTTGAAAAATGTATTGAACTGTTCTCTTTGATACATTTATGACGTTTCTCGAAGCAATTTTAAGACGTTTTTCGTGTTTTCTTAATGCAGCTTTTCGATCTCGATCCGAGCGGATTTTCGCACCTTTCAGAACTACCAATTTTTTTTCTCCGCCTGGCAATTATTTTGAAAAAAAAAAGAGAAAATTTAGTTTCGAGTTTAGATGAAGTTATTAATAGCAAATAAAGGAGGGTGAAAGAAATCTGGAGTTGAACGAGATTGGAGTTTATTGAGAACATGATTTCGGTGACCATGAAACGTGTTAAGAATACGACGATGCTGCGTCGCAAAAGCTGATACCCCGTTTTATTTGATTCCAGATGGGAAGTTCCATTTACTACCATCGGGCGAGCTTCTGGTACACCAGCTTGAATTTAGCGATCAATTTCCTGGATACAGGTGTCGAACGATGCACCGCCTGACGAGGCAGGTTGTTGTTAGTTCTGTTGCAAATGTCAGACTGACGGGTAAGCACAATACAACAGTTTAATAGTCTAATTACATATTCGATAAACGCGCTCTTCTCTCGAAACCTTTAATCTTATGCAAATTCACTATTATTCACATCATCCTTATCTATATAATATTCATTAATCATAAATAAATCAATGTTAATTTTTTTTATTCTAATAATAAAAAATGTAACCACTATTGAAATTAAATTTGACCAATTCGGACATCAATAATAGATGAATAAAATATGATTAAATTTCATTAAACAAATTTTTTTTATCGGCAAATGAAATTTAATTTTGAGACGACAAGCGACGTTCATCTGATACAGAAAAGGCATGACCGACTGAGATGCATTTAGCGCATAATGTAATTGAACTGATGAAAAAGACATTGCAAATTGACGCTCGGTGTGAAACCGCTCACCATATAGTACAAAATCAATAAACCGTTGAATTTAATTTTAGACAGTGCTAAAATTCAAACAAGAGTTTTAAAGATATGTCCGAACCTTCATTAAATTCAGATAAAAAGCATACAAATGCATCAAATATTTTAATTCAAAAATTGATTGAAAAACATTTATTTGTTGAAACTAAAAAGTCATATTTAAATTTAGTAATGAAAATCGCGTTTCTAAATTGATTCCAGGGATTGGAAAATAAATGAAAAAAAAAAAAAAACATTACAATCCGATCTCCTGAAAATCTCACGATTTAACGGTACCTCGAATCGCGCACAAACAACCCGTTTAATTACCGCTCTAGCAACCGGACATTAATATTCGAGCGTCCTTAATTTGGCAAATTATCCCACCACTAGACTAAACGCTCCAAATCGCCTTAATACGCTAAATTTGGGATTATGGATTCAAATGCCTGCGCGCAGTGAAACAGGTCAATGATAGCGGCGCCTAAGCGAGAGAGCTTAAGGCGTCTTCATTTGAGCAATTCATTTGTGCGCATACAAATTACGAGTTTGCTTTTAGACGACAAGTTTGTTTCTTTGAACGCATATTGATTTATTTTGTTTGCAGAGCATCGAGGTGTGATGCCGCCGGTTATTTTGGATCGCTCCGGGGTCGTTCACGTGGCCCAAGACGAATCTGCATCGTTAGTCTGCGTTGCCCAGGCCTGTCCTGCTCCGGAATATCGGTAAGTGACTATAAATTTGCAAAAACATGAAAAACCTTTATTTTTAATTATTTTTTAAACAACTTTTATAGTCATTAATTATGTTTAAACAAAATAATTTACGGGTGGATGATTAAGCTTTTGAAATTAAATTTGAGCACCGATTTTGGAAATCAAAAGAAGAGACCTGCAATTTTTGAAATGTTAAACAAAAGTTTAAACATTCAAAGGCTGTTGAGAAATATTAATATGGATGCAGGCTAAATAATAAACACACTAATTGATCTACGATAAAACAAACAAAATGTTTAATTTAGGAAATGACGTGGATTATAATATATAACGGCATGCAGTGCATGGGGTATTGATCAACTGGCTATTAGACACAAGACATATATGTCAATTTTCAAATAGCACAAATTCCCTCCATTCAGTAGGTTTCTCCATTGACAGTATTACGAACAAAAAAAAAAACCTTAAACTATTCACGAGAATCACGTCGACCCTTCGGTTATAAATTGCGGGATGATACGCATTTTAATAAAATCGATACTTCTGGAGGGATCGTTATATATTTATATACTAAACTGATTCTATTCAGCCAAAGATTTAACAACTAATTTAAAAAAACAATGGAGTTGTCATATCCGTCATAAGTGAATTAAAAACTCCATCAAAATACAAACTGAAATATAATATTTTTAGTTGTATTTATTTTTTAGTCTTTTACTAAATGTTCAATTCGCGATTTCTTTATTGTGTTATTTCCACGCATAGAAAATTAAAAAAAAAGTAAATTTTACAATTTTATTCCACGCATCAAATCTGTTTCATCTTCTTGTTGATAAAATAGGTGAAAAAATTGAAAGCAAACAACAATTACCGATAAAGTTCAATCATTGATTATTTTTTGGTACACAGCGCGATTCGTCAAAACGTTTGCGATCGACACTTATTGTTGTTGCTCGATGCAACGCGACCGAAATGTTTTCGATGAAGACAAAAAAAGAAAAAAACCGAGTACGAGAGAGGGAGCGTTTCATTTGTAACGGTTCGTTTAATTTGTGGAAAACAAGATGAGTAAAATGTAATGTTACTTAATACGAGCCACGGAAAAGAAAAACCGGAGAGAGGCGGTTCGAGTTTTCGACCTCTCTAGCGGACATCGAGGACTTCCGATTGTTACATTCCCAAGTTTGCACAATCGAGTGTTTCTATCAAAGTCGTCGCTTTCTTTCCGGCTGCTTGCATTTTTCTTCGCAAAAAAATTCAAGCTCAGAACTTCGAGCAAACGGAAATAATAACTCCGAGGGATCAGCTCGTTTTGAAATTGCTTCTTATTTATGTGAAACCCGAAACTCAAATTTTCATCTTCTACTTTGCAACAAAAAATTCTCTTTTTTAATTTTAACGAAAATATGGCTATGTTTCTCTCGATAAAACTTGCGTAACATTTTTTCTCTTGGGAGTGAATTTTTTTCTCGACGATCTGCTTTGAATATACGCGCAAGCGAATCCGGAATTGCTCTCGCTATAAAGTCAGCAAGACTAACGCAAAAACAGTGATATAAAAAAAATCAAATCGAGATCAGAAGAGGAACTATAAAAATATGTCGCGGTTTTTTGCTTCGACACAGTGATGAATTTTTGGTAACGTCACTTTTATATTTTAGTCGAGCGTTTTCGATCTTGATGCCAGTGAAAAATGTGTTTCTCAGACGGATCTTTTGTTTTACTAAAGACTCTATTTGCAAAAAGACAGACGACAAAAATTGGATCTCTTTGACGAACAGAGAAATGTTTCAATTTTTTTTCCTTCAAACCTTGGCGAAAAAAAAGGATAAAGTGGCGAATCTCATTTTTTCCATATTTTATTTGCAAAGATATAAAATATGAAAGTAGATTTTTCAGCAAAGATAAAAGTGTACTTTATTTTCTTTGTTACAGCTGGTACGCCCAAACTGGAGCAGAACCGATGTTGGTCCTATCAGGACCAAGAACAAGGTTACTGGGTTCTGTTCTGTCTATTGAGGCAGTTACTTTAGAAGATAGTGGAGTGTATCGTTGTTTAGCGTCAAATCTAGGCGGTGAGGCTAGTGCAGATATAAGGTAATTTGAAAAAGTAACCAGTAGTCTAGTTATTAAATCTTTCAATTATAAAGTACGGTCTTCAATACAAAAATGAAAATGTATACTTTTTCTTAGTTTATCAATTGATAATGATCAAGTTTTTGATTCAAATGATTGTCATTGTGTAAATACAAAATTGTCAAGAAGGACTGGCCAGTCTAATTTATCCACTAAAACTAAATACAAATTCATTATAATTTACAATTGGTTTACAATTGATTAATCTCAAGTGTTATAATTGCATTTCAGACTGGTAGTGACTGCGCCTCTGCATGTAGAAGTGACCCCAGCTTTATTGAGTGTACATCTTGGCGGAAACGCTGAATTCCGATGTGAAGTGGGAACACACCCACAAGCCGGACCGCATTTCATCACTTGGTACAAAGACGGTCGACAACTTCCAGGCACGGGGAGACAATCGGAGTTGTTGCAGCTGACTGGTATCAGCCGGGAAGATCGGGGCATGTATCAATGCATCGTGAGAAGATCCGAAGGCGATACCGCCCAAGCCTCAGCAGAACTACAGCTTGGTGGTAAGCATGTCTTCTCTTTCCAGGCATCCAGGATTCTCCTCCAATTATAAACTTGTCTGCCCAACTGTTTAAGAACCCTAGGTGTGATATTGGTCTGACTACCTAACAGCGTTATCTTTAGTCGATTTGTCTAAGCCTAATCTCGTTGCTTGGAGATTTTCCTTAAATCTGATTAGACTGATTAAGATTGAATTACATCGTGCGGAATCCTAATCACGCTTGAATCAAGTTGGAACTTCATCACCGGTTAATCAGATCTGATCGATGCTGAATTCCGTGCGATTAGAGTCGTGCCATCAAAAGCCGAATGACTGAAAAGCCGTGCTAGAAAATCATTCGAACGTGAATGGTGGGGGAAAAAATAAAGAATGTACGCTTGTATACTGGAATCGTTTGATGGTCGTTGTTCCTTGAAGATGCGCGGCACATTTTCCATCGGACAGACTTGTTGATCGATGCGTGCATTAACGAAAAGCAGCCCCTATACTCGCTGATTGAATTAGTCTTCAATGCAAGGGATGACCTGAAAAGTGTACTTTGAAGTGTAGAACGAGAGAGAGAGAGAGAGAGCTTAATTGAAACTATACTATCCTAGCTTAGGAAAAAAAAAGCAATGAACGCTTCTTACCCACCATATATATAGTCTACTGAATTGGGTCGTCTTTGAAAGCTTATTTTCAACAAATTTGGTCACCGCCGGGAGAACTGAAAATAGAAAATGAAGTGGGGCAAAAAATTTAAGGATCGTTGGCAACAATCTTCCAGACTCAATGTCAGTTTCACTTTTTTTTTGTACTTTCGACAAATTAAATTTGATCGCAAGTCTGAAACACAAAGAAAAGTTAAAGAAAAAAAAAAGAAACTAGATAGAACTGAAAATCGCATTAAGTCAAGAGAAGAATGCGAGATAGATTTCTCTCTTAAGAGTGTCTCTTAAGAGTGTTTAAACCGATCCTCTGCTATCAGTGCTTGAATCCCATTAGCGAAGCTGAAAAATCGTCCCGACAATAAGACCCGGTCGAAATAAAGTCAGGTCTTTGAAACAACAATAAAGTTAGCCTTTCGTTCATCAATCTCGTTAATGCATGGAATTTTGCGTCAAAGGAAATTCTTGCGAACAGTTAGAGTTGGACAGAAATACGGCGCGGATGTAGCGCGGAGCGAATGATGACGCCAGAGCGGCTCTTGAGCGGAGTTAAAGTGAACCGCCGGAATCTAATTTAAGCTATGAGAAGAACCTGCTAGTTCCCCGGCTCTTGAAACTATGATAAGAACGGCTCAGCCGTTTCCATGGAATTATTATTATCAGCGAACTCGCTCCCTGCTCCCTGGCGTCGTCGCAAGCTGCTCTCTGTGTGTCTATAAATGCGCCCTGGTATACACGCGCATGCTAAACAGAAGTGTCAAACTTTTCGTTGCAAATGATCCCGAAGGATATAACGCCAACATTAAAAGATACATTTACAAAGTACTTGGGTATAAAATATTCATCCTCGCAAGACACTATTTTCGTTAGCCAAGTACCTTTTGAGTGTCATAACACTTATCCTTAGAATATTCATAGTCAATTTTCATTTTAACACTCTGAATTGAAAAGCACAAAGAATTTCCGAACTGGCTACATAACAATAATTGTTTCTTTTTTTATTAACTTATTATTAATTGTATTAACTTTTGATAATCGCAGTTTAACATTTTGTTATCGAATCTTGTGGTATGTGGAAAGGATTTGACTATATTTTGGTAATACTGACACAGGCATGTGTGCTTAGTCTCATATAGTATCCAAAGTTTTAATTAACGTCTCAAATGACGATTAAGACATGTCGGCGGTTCGTCATATGAGCGACAATTATCGAGAGCTTGTCAAAAACTATATAATGGACTCATAACTATAAATCACGGTTGTGTAATTAAATGAATCTCCTCGCATTACGATCCACTTAGACCACGATTTCGTGTCGTCGTAAACCAGAGCGACTATTGAGACTAAATTCTTGTTTTGAATTATTCTATCCTTTTTTTATTTGATTTTTTTTGTTTTATCATGATTTCGGTTCTTTTTTTTTTGTTTTTTTTTACTAAACCGCTCCAACCTTTTCCCTCTCACATCTTCGTTAAAAAATTTAATCACGCCTTCACTCACAATACAGCAAGGCGTAACGCACAGCACTCAACTGTGAAACCATTGCGAATCCGGACGACGAAATTCCGAGCGTTAATATCAAGGTTCATTTTTTTCACACAAAGTGCAATTACGTAACCCTGCTATTGTCTAACACTCATTATCTATGGCTGTATGCACGTACACACCCCCGTTGGTAACACCCCGGCTGCAAATCCGTCTGATTAAAAATGTATCAAGCAAAGATTGTACTCGACTTTTTCTTCTCATTGCGATTCTCTTTTACTGACTTTTAACGCTGCGGAACAATTGTTCACCATTATTAAAAATGATTGAGGACATCATCATTTTCAGGGACACTTGCGATTAAAAACAATCCTCATTATAATAATGTTACAATTACGTTTCAAGAGGTCTCATCAGTCCTTAATTGAAATAACATAAAATTGATGATATAAACAATTAAGAAATATTAAGAAAGAATGAACAAAATATATCTTAAGTATGTTGCATATGCGTCTTTATATGTTGACATATGTGTGACATTTTGTACAATTAAAAAAATTGATATAGTACAAAAAATTTGATATATATTTCGTACAACATGAAGAATCATTTATTTCGCTTCTCATATTTCAATTAAAACCAACATTTCCGGCAAGTATTGAAATCTTTCGGCTCACACGTCACTGCGCCATGTATGAAGGCACGCATTTCATCTCCGCGCAATCCTCTCCTAAACCTCGGTGCTTCTGATTAAAAAGTGCATCAAGCCCGAAGATTTTCCGTCGCATCGCGAGCTCGTCTTGTCTTGTCCCTCTTTTGTTCGTTCATTTTTTTCTCCTTTCGAAGCTGTCAGCGCGGCGAAACGAAATCCAACAAATTTATCACGCTCGCATAATTCTTTGCGAAACGTTGTTCCACGACTTGGTATAATGACGGCCTGAAATATTTTTCAATTACAAAAACTTGTGCGAGGTCATTCGCTGTCCGTCTAGTTTCTTTTTTTTTCGTCGCCCTCTAATTCTCCCTCGGTTTTATAAAGTGATATCGAAAAAGTTTTTATTCGCCGTTCTTTTCATTGTCTTACGTTTCTGCCATTCACCGAGAGAGAGTTTCGTTTCCCCCTTTTTTTTCACCTACTTCTTTTTACCAGCCGTCGTTCATTTCAACATGTGCGCAAACTTATTTTGTCTTGTCGGCAGAAAAAAAGAGCTTTGACACCGAAGACCAAAGTAACCCTTTCGGCGACGACGTCTTTTGACGCACTCGCTTCTTGATATAATCGAGAATCGGAATTTGTTACCCATGAAGAAAAAAAAATGTGAAACGAGTACTCTCGCGCATCTTTGATGTTTAATCAATACCATGACTTTGTTTTACACGAATAGTACCATTTTTTATTCTTATCTGTAATAATGAAAAAAAAGTCATTTTTCATTAAATAGTTACATCCTGGTCCTGAGTGATTAAATTCGACCATACGAATTACTTAATAGAATATTTTGTTCGGGGAAAAAAGGCATTTTCGCTTCATTTGATTTTTACCTGCTTTTTTACAGATGCACCACCGGTTCTTTTATATTCGTTCATAGAGCAGACTTTGCAACCTGGGCCAGCAGTTTCATTGAAGTGCTCAGCCGCAGGGAATCCCACACCGCAAGTCTCCTGGGCACTGGACGGCTTCCCTTTGCCTACGAATGGCAGGTTGGTATTTTTTTATTACTCCTTGGTATTTATGTTTAATTTGCACTACTCAAAAATACGTGAAAATCTTGGATATAATTAACGTTAAAAAATTCTTTAGATGAGCAGTAATTTTATCCATTTGTTGAAATTAAATTGTTATATTAATGTTACTAAAATTAAAGTGAAATAGTTTCATTTTCACTTCATTTATTCATGAATTATTTTCGTGAGTAGAATAAAATTAAGATGACATAGTGTAAAGTCTGTTTAACTAGTCAAGAAAATGAATTGGCCATTAAATGTTGAAATAAGATGAATATCACTGATCTCACAAGTAACGTACGACGTCATATTTAGCTGTACTACTTAGATCGATGCATTATCTTTTCTCAATGTACGAGCTTTGGTAAAATACGGTTCGAGCATAAAATATTGGTTTTGGTAAAGTATAGAATTACGTGCCACTTGTTCGGACCATATTTTTTCAAAATATTCAACGGTTTATCATTCTGAAAGTTTTGCAACATATATTTTTGAAGATGTGTATGTGAATAAGCGATACGAGAATAATAGCCAGGATTCATTTGAATAATAACATGTGACCGAAGTTTATTCAACCTAAATTAAAATATCAGTCGGTTGTACGCGCGAGACACAAACTTTTCATTCGTTTTATATTTTATCAAAAACTAATTTCCGTCTGAAAAAGGATCCTTGGAGCGGGCGCGAGTTAAAAACTTTGGAGTTCATCATTTATTTTCGGATTGCGGCGTTTGTCGACAACTTTGAGGATCGATTTTATAAAAACCTATAAAAACGCGTGCATTTTTCAACGTCAAAAGTAAAAGTTCTTTTGTGTAATCATCAACTTGAATGATCACATTTTTTTTTCTTTTTTCATACAAACTTTTCCATCTTTCTTTTCGTCTAATTAAAACTTTTGAAATTTCATATAGTCATATTCATTCGGCTGAATAAACGTAACCAATTAAATTGAAACACCATCGAAAATATCATTTTGCAATGCAGGACGAAAGAAAAGTATTAAACTGCAATTCAAATTGGATTTGTCGGTTTGATGAATTTCTGTTATTGTAAATAAAATTACGCGTAACAATGTTGCAGGTTCGTGATTGGCCAGTACGTAACTGTGCACGGCGACGTGATTTCTCACGTAAATATAAGCCAGGTGATGGTGGAGGACGGTGGCGAATATTCGTGCACCGCTGAAAATCGCGCTGGAAAAGTGACGCACGCCGCTCGCTTGAATGTCTATGGTAATTTTAACTGCATCCCATTACCTTATATCACATTCGCGGAATAATATTATTGAAATAAGTCACCGTTCATAAAATGGGACACCGAACATCGCTCTGTCGATCAATCGGAAATTTTGCTCGGTGAAATATTGAATTCTTTTTTTTTCACGTTTTGAATTATAAAACACACTATTTAATTTAAAAATTGAACGCGAGACATAAAACTTTTTACGACTTCGGTTGCTATGTACTGCAAATTTATCGACCCCGGGCTCGACTCATAAATTTATACCGGATAAAAATGAATATAACCGGCATGAGAATCATAATTTTAATATCGTATACTCTTGTAATTCCACATTTTTTATTACGTTTGCATTAATTTCTCTGTGGCATCATCATAAGAGAAACCCTATGGAAAATTGTAAAATAACGTCGAATAAAAAATTTTGGGTTTGTTTCTAATGAAAATACTGGACGTGCGTACAAAAATTTCATTTATCACAATGATCGCAACATTTTCAGCATTGTGACATTTCAGCAATTATGACATTCCACTCCGAGACGCTGACAAAACATTTGTGCTCTTGTAAAATTTATTACAAAAAATATAGTTTTATTAAAATATTCAGAAGTCGTTTGTTTATTGTTCCAAACTGTGCTACGATGAGATCGGAAGAGAATTTTGAAATGTTCAAAGTGATTTAATCTAATTGACTCTACTTTTTAATCAAAGCTCAACTTTTGCTCCAGGTCTTCCCTACATCCGAGTGATTCCAAAAGTGACAGCTGTGAACGGCGAAACTCTTCGACTGAAATGTCCAGTGGCCGGTTATCCAATCGAGGAGATCAAATGGGAGCGAGCAGGACGCGAGCTGCCGGACGACCTGCGTCAAAAAGTTCTTCCCGATGGCACCCTGGTGGTCCAAACCGTCCAAAAAATGCAGGACACCGGAGTGTACACCTGTTCCGCCCGTAACAAGCAGGGTCACAACGCACGGCGCTCCGGCGAGGTGTCCGTTATCGGTAAAGTATCCCCAGCTCTCATCTAACACTCGAAAACTTGTTCTGCAACAGGTATTGACCGAGACGGATCAACATCTGGCCTCGCGCCAAGAGGGACCGACCAGTAATTGCATTTCTTTCAGGACCTCGCTTCAGGAGCACTAAAATTATGACAAACAAAAAAAAGAAAGAAAAGTGATGTAGTTGTGAGTTTGGGACGGGTGCGAAAATAACTCGCTGTTCTTGTTCTGAAATTTCAGTTGCTCCCAAAATTAGCCCGTTCACGGCCGACCGTGACCTGCACCTGGGCGAGCGCACGACTCTGACCTGCTCGGTGCCACGGGGCGACAAACCCCTGTCGATCTCGTGGCTAAAGGACGGCCGAGCTCTAGGCCCATCGGAGCGTATCGCCATCACCAATGTCGACGAATTCAGTAGCATTCTGATGATTGAAAGTTTATCTCCAGATCATAACGGGAACTATTCCTGTGTGGCCCGTAACCTCGCCGCAGAGGTGTCGCACACTCAGCAGCTTGTGGTTCATGGTAATCCTCCTATAAAGCCCCACGTTTTAGCCCGACACCCTGGCCGCCCGTTTTTAGCGTGCGAGATTGTGATTGCGATTGCGTAAGCTGCCTTACGTGACCCCCCCCCCCCCATCCAGATCCCAACCGGAACGCCAAAACCGCATTGATTAACGCTAATCACGGCGTGTAGCGTATTCCATCCGTCACGTGCGCTCGTAAACTTCGATACCAAATTGGTACTGGTGTTCCAGCTGGCGATCTCTGTGTCGTTGCCAAATGACATGGATTGATCAAAAATCAGCCCTCTCCATATTGCACGAGACCTACCCCTGATTCCAAACCGTACGATCTTTATGAACTTTCGAATTTGCGCTGCCCAAAAAAACATTTGTAATCTCCGACACAAAAGTAAAAAAAAAAAAAATTAAAACAAACAAACGAGAGAGGAGATAAAACAACGAGGACGTTGCATGCCCTATTGTAGAGAATGGACATTTTTCTTTATAGACATGAACTGACCACCGAAAAAGCAGGATTCTTTTTGTTGTTCCAAATGTTGACCCTCGGACGGAAGTTGTGACGGAAGATGGACGAGATATTCTTGTTGAGATGATATGAATACTAGATGATTAATTAATAAACGAGATCCTGCTATGCGACCGGACGAATGTTTTTTGGGGCAACGTTCAAATGAGTATGATAATTTTGTTATGCGTGACTGAGAGTTTAACATTGAGTGGGTGGAATTGTGATGCTACGTTTAATGTATTCAAGTGGCGGCAGGGACCGATCGGTGCGGGGGCCAACCTCTCTCTCTCTACATTGCTACGTTATTACTGACTCTACTGTACATATATATTATATATAAATATTAAATATTAAATATATCTACGTTTTATAAGTATACATACACATGCGCAGCCACGTCACACGAACATGTACATAGAAAACAAAAGCGGAAAAGTTGACCGGTGGTTGGTGTCAACGGGATGTGTATGTATACCTGATTATATATATATCTAACCCGGTACAAAGTTCTTGCGTTTTTTGGTGCCATCTTTTTCTTGCTCTCACGTATGGTTCTCTCTTCTCTCTTGACCTTTTCCAGTACCCCCTATAATTGAGCCATTTAACTTCCAAGAGGGACGCTCGGAGGGGATGATGACGAGGACGGTGTGCGGGGTCGCGGCGGGTGACCAACCCCTGACCATCTCCTGGCTCAAAGACGGCCAGAGTCCCTTTCCCCTCTCCCCGAACCTCGCGTCCGTTGTCACCGTGTCCCAGCTGGACAAGTTCTCCAGTCTCCTAAGCATCTCCAATCTCGCAGCCGAACACTCCGGTGATTACACCTGCGTCGCCGCGAACCCCGCCGCCGAGGTCAGGTACACGGCCAAGCTACAGGTAAAAGGTAACTAGCTAATCGCTGCCCCTAATCCTTTAATGCTCCCTTTCGGTTCTCGGAACAAAGAAAGCTCCCAAATTCTCAGAAGCTCCCCAACACCGGCCGACTAGAAACTAACTATCCATCGGCAAGCTCTTGGCTTAACAATTTGCCAACTGCTTTTTGTTACTAAAAAAAAAAAAAACAAGTTGGAATTTTTGAGCGCAAACATTCGAGCTGGCGATGGATGCAGGATCCATTTTTAGGCATCGGTGTTTGGGGTCCCTTTCATCGTTCCACCTCGCCTTCATCATCATTAGTCGATCAACATTCAGAACATGATCATCCCCAACAGACATCCTGCTCTCGCTAGGACTAGACCAGTGCTGACCAGGGTCGGTAGCATAGGCCAATAGAAGACACACACGCTAGTAGAACTAATCCATGCGAATGCAGTGTTTGTGTTGTGCGATTGAAAAAGACAGTTAGACATTGACTCCTAGCGAGACGGATCGAACCAAAATTAGTACTTCCCATAAACCGTCCCGATACCAACCCACGAATCTTCTCCCCCCAGAACACAGTGTGTATTACATTTACGTTGCTTTGGCTCTCTGGGAATGCGTCGGTATCTCGTGGACCCCGAGGTTTGCTTGACTTGACAGATTCATAAGGTAACAGTTGCACTTTCCTTTTAAACTTAACCGTTTTACTTAAAAAAAGAACATTCCGTTAGCTCTCTCTATCTATATATATATATATATATATCTTATCTCAATCTTTATAACGTAGCGCGCGCTCTAGCAACTTGTACAGTACTTTGTAATGGTTTTTTAGCATGTTTTTATCTTTCTCTCTCTCTCTTTGACGTTTGTACATAAAACTCTTTTTTTTCTTACGATTCGTTCCATTATCTTTATCTGGTACAAAAGTCATATCTGCGAGCACGTTGCGCCCGCGGCCGTCTCACCGACCCTTGGCTGACTCTGCTGGATACTATGGAAGAACTTCACTTTTCGCATGCGCCTACGTTTTTTACAAATCCTTACGATACTTTTAGACTTGTACGTTCTTTCAGTGTCTCCCTTTTTTGAATGTTTAGCACCACTGTTTCTATTATTCTACATCTAGTTTAACTTTTAGAGCCTAGTAGGAAGTAATCAACATCTTAAACTAGTCGTTAGTTGCGATTTTCGTTACTATTGATGTTTTTTCACTGTGACTTATGGTTATATTTTTTTTATTATTATGATTCGGCTTCTGTTACAAGTCCTCGGCGCTTGGCCTGGGCAGCAATCTCGACACCCTTTCATTTCCCACCTAACGCCTATTCGCCTTTTTTGAGAGTTCTACTTGTTCACACCAAGTAAAGGATACATATTGCTGCATATATTCATATATTCTATACGTATATATTATATATTACATATATTTTTCTTACACGTATTTTTTCACGACGAACGCGATGATTTTTTGTCGTTTCTCTTGTAAAACGTTGGAAACTTCCCACTCACAGTATCTCGCTTGTGCAGCGTTTTTTCACCATCGTAAAAGTAGAACCCGCCAATCAAACGTCCAATCGAAAATCCAGAATAGCCGTCAAGTCCGAACTCAACGGCGGCTCTGCCAAGTGGCCGCTCAAACCGCCATTGACCGTTCGGAGGCGACGCGATCAACTCTCTCTAACCCTCCCTCCTTCCTCAATCCCGACTCATTCAATCTATCAAAAACTCTCTGTCTCTCTCATTCTCTATTACCTCAAACTTTTCTATTTCAAAGTCATTGACGAATCGTTTACGCACTTCTACAACTAAGTGTTAGAACTCATCGTGGTCACACGATTTTTTTTTTAAATAATTTTTTCATTTCTTTTGTCATTTTCAAGTTCCAATTTCGCCACTACTCGAGAACAAAATGTGCCAGTTGAACGAAATCTGTACTTCTAACGAGTCAAACTTTTACATTTTGAATGATGCTATTTTTATAATTTTTTTTATTCTTACTATATGATAAACTTTATTATTAAATGAAAAGTTCAGTTTAATTTTCGACAAAATTCCATTAGAAACGAGCTTTCAAAAGAAAAATGCCAATCTTGCGAAAGTTCCTTGATGATGTTCTCTCATTTAGGTGTTGGTGTGCCAAATTTGCAAGGAAGTCGAGATGTTATTTGCTGTTGAAAGAAGCTTCGAAATGAAACAAAAGAAGGGTAGAAAGAAAACCGCAAAATCGATTTACAAAGTCATGATGTCGAGTCACTGTAAATAAGTTGCAATCCGAAGAACATGAAGTCGCGATCATTGTTCATAACATGACACTTGTATCAGCGCAATAAGAAGTGTTCTTCTAGTTCCTTTTTTTACACCCGCGAGTTTTGTGGTCTTTCTGCGTTTGCTTCCGCGAATTTCGAGTCACTAACGACCAGTAAAAGCCATGTTAGAGCCTCTGCGGCGTAACTAAATGCAAAATCTCGAAATTTCAGTCCCTCCTCGGTGGATCGTCGAGCCGACAGACGTAAGCGTCGAGAGAAACAGACACGTGGCTTTGCACTGCCAAGCAAAGGGCGTACCAACGCCAACCATCGTTTGGAAAAAAGCTACCGGTGAGAAAGAAAAATCCCTCGCACAAAGCAACGAAACTCCGCCGGCGTGGTTATTCATGCTATCTTTCTCTCTCTAGCTCTATTTTAGTTTAATTCACTTTTTTTTTCAAAGGGAAAACTTTTTTTCCTCTTTCTGAAAAAAAATACATCCTTCCAATTTTGCGAATAAGAAGTGCTTCTTTTTATTTTTATTTGTCAACTTTACGAATTTTCATTTATCAAGCAATACAATTATTCGGTTAAATATATTCGACTGAAGATAATAAAGTAGCGTACAATAGGTTTTATCTGACTTGAAATTTTAAGTAGTACAACACGGGTATCGTCCGACCGAAAATTCTAAGCTGCATAAAATAGGTTTAGTTGGACCGTGGCGTATATAATTAGAATTGCTTTAATGGGTCGAGCGAATAAATAAAATTCTCGGATGCTTTTATCTGGGATTGTTTTTTTTTAATTGCGTAATTTATCTGTATATACGTAACAGGGAGCAAATCTGGCGAGTACGAGGAATTGCGCGAGAGATCATCCACTAAATTATTCTCTAATGGAACGCTGTTACTGCAGCATGTGAAGGAAGACAGGGAAGGTTTTTATCTGTGTCAAGCGAGCAACGGCATCGGAACTGGAATTGGAAAAGTTGTACAGCTCAAAGTCAATTGTAAGTTTGAGTGAAAAATTCGCCCCTAATTGGATTCAAAGTGACGCGAAATAAAACGGACAAAGTAGAAGGGGATGAAAATCTCCCGGTTGGAATTATGAATTGTATAAATTTTTCAGCGCCGCCATTTTTTGCCGCACCATCGCGGCTGGTGACTGTGAAAAAAGGCGACACAGCGAGCTTGCACTGCGAAGTTAATGGTGACAAACCTTTGACGATCACATGGCTGAAGGGTGGCAAAATTGAGCTCAATCCGTCTACCAATTACAAGTAGGCGAACCAATCAAATCGACATTTTTCTTCGTTGCTCAATTATTTATTAACAAAAAGGACAAATAAAATTAAAAAAAAACTTTATGCATAAATGATATCAGATATATTTTGTGTTTGAAAAAGAGAATGTTACACAAATTTCAAATTCGGGCTGAAATTTTGCCCCGGTTTTTATGCAAATTAAAGTAATGTTTACTTGATAAATGTATTCTGTCCCGGGTTTCCATTTTTTTATCCGCCGTCAGTAATTGCGTTTTTATTCATACGTGGTTGCATTTTTGTAAATTTTAACATTTTGCCTTGATGGTATAAATAATGTTCAAACAAACGAATTTGGCACAAATTCAGCACGCAATATTTTCGTATGAAACATTGTCGGCATGAAGCTGCGTCCTACTTTGCCATGCATCTAAATTTAGACTGTCTGAATATGGAATTTGGTATGATAAAAAGAGTGAAGCGAAATAACAAAGTTTTCTCATTTCTAAAAATAAAGGTTTTTGTATTAAAGGCATCAGACAAAAAATTAATTAAAATTGTCTCTCTTTACGTTTGAATAAAAGATCTTTTTTTTTTGGTTTTATTTTAAAAGCTAAAAATAAAAATATTTGCCTCAGTGATAATACAATTTTGAAAATTAATCATGCGAAAAATATGAAATAATTTCAATGACGAGCTTTCAACGAATTCTGCGCGAGCGAAATACGATTAAAAAACTTTTGTTAAGAAAACTTTGCTATTAACTTTCGACTCGTCAAAAAATGTTCAATAGGAGAGAGAAAAAAAAGAGTCAAAAAGAAGTTGAAATTAGCTTATTAGTGAACACTCTTAACGTCAGATAAGCAAGAAGCGAATCCGGCTAATGAAGTTTCAGTTTACTCTAATTAAAATTGTTTAAATATGCTGGATGTTCGTAACGTTTATGAAACACGTTGATTGCTACTGCATCAAGTTTATTAGTTTTTGCAATTATCTACGTTGTCAGTAAAGAATATGTATACAAAAAAAAATCAATAAAAATTTAGGGTCGCTTTACGAAACGAGGAAACTCAAGATGGAATCGTAGCCCAGTTGCAAATTTCTTCCGCCGAGGCTGCCGATAGCGGAGCTTACTTCTGCCAGGCTGGTAATTTGTTTGGAAGAGACCAGCAGTTGGTGCAATTACTTGTTCAAGGTACTTTCATTCTATGATGAGCATTTTGTTATCAACATTTTAGAACACTTTGCAGATAAAATCTTATCGAAGATTAATTAAATATAATTAAAGTAATATTGATGATATTTTCAGAACCACCAATGCCTCCTAGTGGATTAGAAACCGCCATGGTTGCAAGTCGTAGTATCAATGTCAAGTGGCAGCACAAACCCCAAGACACAACCGAAGTCACAAAGTACATCTTGCAATACAAAGAAACTAGTGGTAATTTTTAAAAACATTCATAATTATAATAAATCAATACAGGGTTTTTAGGATTTTAATTGAGATAGAAATGTAACCAAACAATAACAATTTTCAGCTGCACTGTGGCAACAACAGGAGCTGAGCGGGCCACCCCTGCCCTATGCAGCCCTAATTGACGAACTGAAACCCGCAACAAAATACTCGATTCGCGTAATTGCAGAAGGCCCCGCAGGAAGGTCGGCGCCATCGGCCGAGCTAATCGTCAAAACGGAGCCACAAAAGCCAGCCGGACCGCCAACTAATCTCGCTGCTAGGGCTTTGTCGTCCAACGAAATTCTGGTCACTTGGTCGCCGCCAGTGCCGGAATTACGACACGGAGATATCCAAGGCTTTAACGTTGGATATAGAGAAACTAAGTAAAAAATCCCCCGCCGCATTCTAAATTTGAAAATGAAATCTAAAAATTGTATGCTATTTCTATCACAGTCTGACTATTTTGCGAAAATGCAGATCCAATCTGAACTGTTAATGTTTTACGTTCTTTTTTTCATCAAAAAACATTTTTTGAAAAAATTCACTTGATTAAGCTCCGATGAATGATACAATGAATGAATGATGGAGATAACAAACACGAAAATTGAATGGATGTTTAAGGGTTAGTTTGATGATTAATTTTTATCGATTGCAGTTCGGGAAACCCTTCTTATAACTTCACATCAGTTTCCGGCGACGGGGAAGAAGGTGGCGGCGAACTCCGTCTATCTGGTCTGCGGCCCTACACAAAATACACATTACTGATTCAAGCGTATAATCAAGTTGGATCTGGGCCATTGTCTGAGCCTCTGAGCACGCAAACTTTGGAAGACGGTAACTGTTTCTTTGCAAAACGAACTCATGATTATCCCATCGGCGAGAAATTATTCAACGTTCATTTAATATTTGCCGCAGTACCAAACATGCCGCCTGATGATGTGCGATGCGCCGCGCTCACATCTCAGTCTCTTCAAGTGTCCTGGCAGCCGCCACCGAATGCACACAGCAACGGAATTATTCAAGGATACAAACTAAGCTACGAACCTATTTTGGCAGAGAGCTGGCGCAGCGTAGATGAGATGGAAGTCAGTGTCCCTTTTTTTTGTAATGCCGACGTTTTTGGCAACCGACACGCGGCAACATTTGAATACCACGTATGGATAATCCAAACGTGGTGTCCAATGTTGATAAATAAATAAACCCCTGGGGAGAAAACCCTCCATAATTTTGACCCCGCTTTGCATGTAAAGAAACTTTTTTATTCCCTCGATGCAAAAGATTGCAAAAATGTTTTCTTCTCAGGTTCGCAAAACCAGTGCTCTCACCACAGTTCTGACAGGATTAAGAAAATTTACGAACTACAGTATACAGCTCTTGGCTTTTACACGAATCGGAGATGGCGTCCCAACGAGGATAACATATTGTCGAACCGAAGAAGATGGTACTATTTTGTTTTCTTCTAGTTCTGTAACATTATCTTATGCTTTTTAATTTTCCATTTTAATTATTTTTTATTATTTTATATTATCATCTTCTATTTATAGTTCCTGGAAGTCCTGCGGATATCAAAGTTGTAGTCAGCTCGCCACAAGCTCTTTACATCTCTTGGCTTCCACCTCTTGAGCCTAACGGTGTAATCACGAAATACAATTTGTATACCAGGTATTCTCGTGAATTTTCAAAAAACCATAATTCAAAATTTTTCAAAGAAGCAATTGATGTAACTTTTGGCCGACTTTTCAGAGTTGTCGATGGACGAGAAGAGCTGAATCATGGCAAAAGAACTTTACGAGCGTCTGACACATTTTTTGAAGCGACGGGTCTCCAGCAACGAGTCGAGTACCAGTTTTGGGTAACCGCAAGTACTCGAGTTGGCGAGGGACAAAGTTCTAAAGTAGCGGCACAGGTGCCGACCAATCGAGTCGTGGCAAAAATTACATCCTTTGGTGGACACATAATACGTCCTTGGAGAGGAACTACAACGTTGCCTTGCAACGCTGTCGGGGATCCTGTCAGGGAATGGTTTAAGGACATTTCTCAACCCATCCGCACAGATTCAACACGAGGCATTGAGGTCGGGCCCAACGGGGAGCTGGCTTTCTCGAATTTGCAAACCCAAGATCAGGGGAATTACACTTGTCAAGTTGAGAATTCTTTAGGGAGCGATAGGTTGAATTTCGTACTGACTGTCCAAGGTAGATAATGTCGGATTCAAATAACTCTAACGTTAAGTCGCCTCTCATTATTTGTGTAACAGGATTGTAAGAAATTCTTGACATTTATATTTTGCAGTTCCTCCAAGTGCACCAGTATTGTACGTAACGAGTTCAACATCCAGTAGTATCCTATTGCACTGGAAACCGGGATACAATGGTGGCGCGCCACTTACAGGCTACACTTTGCATTACCGCACCGCACACGGTAATTTAGAAGAGCTGCAATTACCACGGAGAGCTTTGAGCCATGAATTGAAAGTGCGTATTCAGTATTTCTCAAGCATCCTTAAGCCAACATCTTGAATGAATAATAAGAAATAGTCCCGGGGCTTAATATCTTCTTCTCATCTCGCAATTTCATATCATTTCATAACATTTTTCTGCTATGTTTTTACAAGCATGATCGATTTCAGAACCTGTTATGCGGCAACACGTACCATTTGTACTTGACATCGCAGAACAACATTGGTAGCAGTCCGTCCTCTCCAATTTTGTCCGTCAGGACTCAAGGCCAGCCTCCAGGGATACCCCCGGCCTCCTCGCTCTTATCTCCAAACTCGACCACCCTTGTTTTACGTCTGCACGTGTGGCCAGATAACGGCTGCCCAATTCTCTATTTCGTCATACAATACCGACCCATCAGCGAATTCCACTGGACTCTGGTATCCAACAGCGTCAAGATGCAGAGACGATTTGTCGTGACTAACCTGAGCCCCAGTACAATCTACCAGCTCAAAATTGAAGCTTATAACGTCGCCGGAAGCAATCAGGCGGAATTCTCTTTTGTGACTCTCACAAAGGACGGTGGTAAATGTACATCTTTCTTATATTTTTCTCATGGAACTTGATAGAACACAAACTGTATTCCTATCTAATTAGTTATTCGAACATGGCGTTTTGGATTATTGTTTGAAATTGAAAGAAACAACAATTTGTTGCAGATCCGCCGTCACCGGAGTTATCCACCAGAGGAATCGCTTCAGCCATTCCTTTCTACGCTGACGTGAAAATCATTTTGCCTTTGATTTTCCTGGGAGCCATCTTTTTGGGAACTTTGTCGATTATTGCCTTTAGATGGAGAAACCGTAAGTTAAGAAGATCAATTTCTCATTAGTTTATTACTTCTTTCATTTTATTTATGTTTTTAACAAGGATCAAATTATAATCATTGATTTTAAATTTGTAGGGTATTTGGGGGACCACATGCAGAGACCGATGAAGGAATCCCAGGAGAACCAACAGAACGCCGAGACACAGAGGGAACGGTACTATGCCACTATCCACAAAGTGGCCCTCCAACAGGCGGCCAACACGGGCGGAGTCCCCGAGAAGATTCCAGGTGAATCTTTGTTACGATACGGACAACGTACAGGTTTGGTACTACAATTGATATCAAAGTATGAATGGGAAAAAAAATTCGCGATGGTTTCACTTCGACTAGAGTGGCTCTTGGTAGGAACTTCTTAGATCATACAAACTTCATCATCATCCTAGTTTCATATTCCTAACATCTTATCATCATCAACATCATATCTTACGAGTTCATTGAATAATGTAAATGAACGACTGGTCATCAGTTTAAAAAAAGTAAGAATTTTGTCATTCATACTCCCGTACCTAAATTAGGCTCATCATCGTAGTAGACAAAAACCTGACATGATAAAAGAATTGTGCCCGACGCGATTTGAAAGGTAGGCAATGCCTCTCATGGCTTACAGAGACGGCGGAGGACATCTCTCCGTACGCTACGTTCCAGCTTTCGGAGGGGGGCGCGGCCGGCCTGGGAGGCTTGGGAGGTCTGGGAGGTCTAACCGGCGCGGCAGATGCGACGGGCATTCATCCCAACAACACGCTACTTCACAGCTTCATGTACCACGAACACGCCATGACGGAGGGATGCGCCAGTCCACCTCCAGCAGCCTCGGTAATTAGTTTTTCTTAATGAACAATAAAGAAAATTCAACTTCAAGAATAGCTTAACGATTGATTATGAGCTTTGAAAGTTTGTATGAAAACTAAAATATATAGAATTGCAAAATTTCACATATATTTTGTATTAAATGAGAAAGTTTGAATGATTTCTCTCGAGCAGATATATAGTATATTTTTTTATTGAATGAAAAGATACAGTATGCGAAAAAAAAGTGATGGTCATTTTTCCGATATTTCAGACAATGAAGAGCGTGTCATCTCGTCGACGACAGCACCGGAAACAGCGCGCCACGGGCAATGTCGAGAGCGACGAGAGCGAATCTGATGCAGATCAACTAACGAGTTCGCGAACAGAATCATCCAACCACCTAGACGCAGGCAAATTGAAACACAGTAAGTTGACCCAGAAACTCGCTTCATTTCGAATCAGTCTTTTTGAATTCTACAATCATTTTTCTGATAATGATACTAGAAATGGTTTATATCAAATATTACAATGGCAATTATATTTTTTTTTAGTTCGCGCCGTTTCGGATTTCATATACCACGGTACATCCAGCACGTCATCGGATATTTCTCCGATGTCAGAACAGAAGTCACTGCCACGGAGAGGCCGGTCTAGGTAACGTGAAACTTTTTATTTTCACATTTTTTTTATAATGAAAGATTTTAATTAACTGATGAAAAAAAAACATTATTTAAAGGTGGCACGTACCCAGCAAAAGTTCTTTAAGAACAATGCTGACACCAATATCCGTCGCCGAGACAGCATTTGTGAGTGGAAATCAGCCCGGTCATGATCGCAACGAGAGGCCAGAACTGAGCGAGGCGGAATGCGACATTGATTCTCTGAAGAAACTTAAACTCGGCTTGAGAAGCTCCCTTTGGTCTCGGCCCAGCACGCAGAACAATCCCTCGTCCGACTACTCCATCGCCGTCTGAGGCTTTTCTATTCTTTCAACCTCGGTTGAAGTTTAGTACAATGTCCGTAGCATTTCATATTTGCAATAGTTTTTTATAAGAAAGTATAACATCTAAAATGGGTACTTTTAAATTCAAACCAGGAATGTTCATAAGGCCGCGGTGATGTTCTATAAAATTCTTATCGTGATTCATAGCTGAGTTTATATCACGGGGCGCGCGCATACTTTACATATAATATTGGGGACAAATGGAATTAAATTTTATGATTTGCTACGTTCGTTTTACTAAGAGTAGTAAAATTTTGTCGTTGTAAGATATTGAACCTAATATCAAGGTCACTTTCTTTTAAAATGTAAAACACTATTAATAACAAGTAACATGTTATTATTTTGTAAAAAAAAATCTTCAGCTGCCAAACATCTTGCCAAAATTATTTAAACTGTATTAATGTGAAATTGTTCAACTTCTCTTTTTCAGTACAAATTTACACATTTATATTAATAACACAGGCCAAATGTTAATTTTGTCATCATTTGTGTTCTTAATGAAATTGGTAATTGTTTTATATAAATATTAATGCCGTGTCTTTTGATATTCCATGAATTCGGTATTTCTTGTTGAATGTATACTCATGTAATCATATCGAAATTATAAGCTGCCAAATTGTAATTATTTATCAACCGTTATAAAATTCTTTTAAGATTATACTTGAAAACAAGAAAAACTTTTTATGTACAAAAAATATTTCGAAAATATTATAGGCGTTAAAATAATTTTAGGGGCAAATTTTAAGAGGTGGGGGTGAGTGCTGAATAATAGAACATTGTCGCCGTTGTAACTTCATCTGTGCGTTTGTAAATTTTGAAACGAACACTGCCAAACTGATGATGTTAAATCAGCGTTATTATTCTATTTCAAAGGGCATTACGAGCGTTTTGAATTTGAATTATTCGGATTCTTCAAATTAATATGGCCAATTAACCCTCATGAGATGAAACTTGTGAAAGTCGCGTAATTAAATGACTGTGTTGAATCTGACATGATGATGATGATAATCTGGTTATATTTTATAATTAGCATTATTATTCAAGTTTGATTTCAAGAAGGAGTATGTATTAATTTGGCAAGGCAAACCTTGTCCAATTGAATCAAACTGAAATGTATGATTTAATTGTATAAATTATGTATATAACGAAATGATAATAATATACAAAATAATGTTACGAAAAAGTCATTAACAAATTACAACTGTGAAAACAAGTTGTAGCATTCCTACTAGCGACTATTGGATTTGATACAACATTTTTTTCATTCATCTTCGACATGAATGCAAATTTGACGTTTGATCGCACAAACGTGCAAACCTATCAATACTCGGCAGAAGTTTTGAAAAAAAAAGCAATAGCAGCAACAAAAAAAAACATTTGTAACAGTTTTCGTAATTTTATAAAAAGTCTTCTTGGTGCACATATCACTTGAACTTTTTTGTACCTTGCCATCTATGTTTCATGCGGAACATCGAATTTTGTATCCAATCTCGAATTCAACTCTTTGTAACAATTTTGGACACATCTGTTATAATTCAACTTTACTTAAATTGTACTCAAATAAAGAAAAATTGCTACTAATAAAAGACGTGAAATGCTGACAAATCAACGAATTTCGTATGCTAATCAATTTCAAGCACAGGTACAGATATGGTCGTCAGAAAGGAAAATAATTAAAGTGTATAGTTAAACATATGTACAAACTTGTATTTGTATCGATCCGACTATGTGACTCGTGTACAACATTAATTACAACTTTATTGTTCGAAACTCTTAACGTGATGAAATATAAAAAGAGAATGTGGTTTCAATGAAAAAATAATGATGCGTGTAAATGGTGTACAATAATCGTGTAAAGTTGACCTAAATTCTAGTCATTTTAATTCCATCAAAAGGGGTGTCAAACAAATTAAATTCATCCAACTAAACTTGTGATTTCTTTACACATTTGTATATTAAGTCAGACGCCTACCTCACACTGTAATTTTCCTTTATATAAGAATTGTATGTATTAATTGCAAATGTACTTATTTTCATATCAGTTGAATTTTGTTATTCGGTAAAAAATCATTTTGCATAAAATAAAATTATAATAAATCAATTTGTAATAAAATGTATTGATTTTAAAAATCTTTAATACAAAAAAATCTGACAAAGTGTATGTTTTTCTTAAAAAAAAAATAATAATTCCGAGTCAATAAAAACATCAAATTTGGCTCCAGTCTCTGCCATAATTGTATAACTCAAAATCAAAACATAAGGAGAGCTTGTAGATGAACGTTCGCCATTACAAAACAAAAATGGTACGTTTTTCGGTAAATTTTCTGTCAGCGCAATCTAAAGTCTTCTTTTCAAAAAAGAAGAATCGAGGTGCATAAGTATATAAAATGAAAAAGGGAAAGAATTCTTTCCCCTTAGAATTATAATGTGTATTCTACACTGAATGAGTGAAGAGACGTGAGAAATTGGAAGAATGACAAAAGAAAAGAAAAAACAGAGGATATTTGCTGAAATCGACGATTTGCTCAGACCGCTGCGACCCGCGTTCGTTAGCGGGCGACCCATCCGAGACCAAAGACTTGAACTCTTGTCAACAGAGCAAATATTGTAAAATAATACAAGAGCATATTGAATAAATTAAGTTACGTCGGAAAAAATGATTGAGTTGAATAAAACTGTTTGATCAATAAATGGCAGCCTTTTTCAAATTATTTCTATTCCTTATATATACCTGTATTAAACCA
Organism: Trissolcus brochymenae; assembly: GCA_030523145.1. Taxonomy (NCBI): domain Eukaryota; kingdom Metazoa; phylum Arthropoda; class Insecta; order Hymenoptera; family Scelionidae; genus Trissolcus; species Trissolcus brochymenae. The sequence continues at coordinate 181,382 of JAQQRF010000430.1, forward strand.
CCCAAAAATTGTTGATTTCAAAAGTTGGTTAAGAATAATTAAAATTTTAAATGTATGAATCTCAATTTTGATAATTTTTCTGTAAACGGAAACTTTTTTCGATCTCTCCTCAAGATAATATATTTTGGTTTAAATTTTTGTTAGCATATTAATTTTCATTGAGTTGTGATTCAAATTTAGACATTAAATATCCGAAATTGAATAAACGATCTCAATTTTGTTTGAAGATTCAAAATTTGTAAAACTCACTCGGTTCGGCGATCCAAACAATGGAGATCAGTGCAAAGTTAACTAACCTTTTTTGATGATATCCCCTGTTGAAATCTGTTTTTTTCTAATGATGTATCCTAAGGTCACCTTCAGCTGGCGTCAAAGTCGTCGTCCTTCAAAACCACCATGTTTCAAAAACACCAACTCGTCGACAATGTTATTGTACTTCACGTCACTATATATTTAAAAATTATTACACTTCACTTCACTATATTTAAAAATTAATCCACTTCACTTCACTATATTTAAAAATTAATGCACTTCACTTCGCTATAATTAAATTTTGTCACTGTTGTAATTATGGCATATTTATCTGACACTATAAACAATAAAAAAAAACAAACAAAATAAGTTTCGTATCGCAGTTTCGATTGAGCGAAATTTTAGCTTGCGATTGTTAGAAACAAGTTCTTTTTACCATTAACGATTAAAACGATTAACTTTGTTCAATAAATAAAAACAATAACATCGATCAAATAGGTAAATAACAATGACCAACAGTCAATTCAAAACAATGTCAAACGAAAAACAAACAAAAAAATAACAAATAATATTTCATAGGAATTGTTTTGACCTTGGCATTATTTACATCATTTTTCTTTTCATTTTCATTATTTTGGCATTGTTGTTGATTGTTATCTATTTGACAGAGTTTATCGTTCGAAAAACATCACAGTTTCTGTTTCGAGAAAAACATCTCCCGTTCGTTGCGCACACCGGAATCTTGTCTTGCCGCGAAATCGTCGTTGAGTCCGTGCGTCTGGTGGCGCCATCCTTCGCGAAACAAAATAAGATCCGCGCGAACCGAACAAAACATTGGTTGTTGTCATTGAACAAACGTTTTTTAAATTTCGAGAAATAACTGAGAAAAACTAAATTTCTATCAACAAACGTTACGATTGGTCGTGGACTCGTGTCGACGTAAAAATGGTAAATTACCGACCGGTAACTTATAACCATCGCTGATAATAAAGAGGTTGAGTTCATCAGAAATTTAATAGCAATGACTGCATTCTTCCCCACAATTTCATAATCATAGTTTCTGTACAATGATTCGTGTCCATTTATATTAACGTACGTCAAAGTCGCGCATCAACAAAGAAATAAAAATCTCGATCCTAATTAATTCTCTGTCGGTAACTTATTAAAAGTTGAAACTCAAAATCTTTCCTTTCATCTAATTGGTATCCACAGTAATTTTTGAATTAATTATTTTTCTTTACTTTTTAATATCTTTCTTTATAATAAAAATAAAATGACAATTGATATCATTACGTTCCCATCAACGGCAACCATAGAAATTCCAACACAGTGCTGCCCCCTGCAACTAACCTACCTTATCATCCGCGCCCTTCTGGCAAACTAATAACCGTGAAAATAAACGAATGAACAAGTTCCAAATTCAGCGATCACAAAGGGGCCTGAATTCTCAACCTCCCAATAGAATCATCGGTTAACTATCGTAATCTCGGATGCAAATTCATAAATATCAATATCAGCGCCGTGCCAGGCAGCCAATCAGAGGCGCGTTCGGAGACTCATCTATTTTGAACTATCGAGTGACGAGCAGAGCAAAACTTGCGTTACGTCCGGGGGGGTAGTTGTGGCGCTTGTGTTGCAAATAGCGGGTGTCGGAGTCGGACGAGGAAAAACCGAGGCTGTGCGTTCGCGTCACGGACAAAAGCCGGAAAACCCGAGTGACCAAGTGGATGAGCAGTTTGGCGCGAGCGACGAGGCACCGGTCTGACTAGCACCTTTTGCTCACCGAGTGATAAGACAATTCCCGGGCGATAATGGGCAACGTGCATACTTGCGGCCCAAACGAGGCGCTCGTCGTGTCAGGTAAAGCTCAACTCAAAATATCAAGCTCCAGCGACGCAAAAGCGTTTCGCGTCCACCGTCGATGAGTCACGACGCGCTCCTCTCGGCCCTGCATCTAACCTCTTCCGTGGAGCACCAAAGTGACGCTTACGTCAGTCGCCCCATTGACACATTGGCGGTGCCCGTTCGGATCACAAGACACTCCTACGATATTTCGCTCCGAGCCTTTTGTTGACGTCTCGTTCTCAATCTGTTGGAAGTTGCACAAGTTTCTTACGTTTTTTTCAGCTTTTGTTCATTTTCACTCTGTCAAGACCTTTTAAACGATTTTGTACAAATAGTCTTGTTTGAGTTTCTTAATTCAGTCATATAAAGTTATCAGTTTTTGCATCAGACGTTTTGGAATTAGAAAGATTTTAGAAATTTGTTTAGATTAAGATTTTTCCCATTATTTTCCCTTGTTTATCGTGGAGGTTATGTTCGCTGGATGGATTTTTCATGTTTTCAGACTGGTTTTCGAATTGCAGTGTCAGGCGTGTTAATAGTTTTAGTATGATGTCACTTCAAGCAGTAAGATCAGTTATGAGAACTGCTTAGATAACGAGTGAACAATTTTCCTATCAGCTGAGTCTGATTTCTGTTTGATCAAGAATTTTGTGTGTGAAGTTTTAGTCGTAGATTGAATCAAACGTAGTTTTTATTTTCATGCTTTGACATTTTGTGTTTACTTGTAATTACCAATCTTGTAGAGCGTTTGTTTGTCGACGTGTTTGTAACTTTGTTTTTAATTTTTGTGATATCTCATTTGCAGATTTTTTAATTTTGTAATTTATTATTTGTTACTTTTAGTAAATAAATTGTATGTTGTTAAGTATGCTTTTATATGTATGTTGAAAATCAGTATTTGTAGAATTTAGAAATTAAAGATATTTCCTTCGTGACGAACGTTATCAGATTATCATAAATATTCGTCGTTGTAAAGAATTTTTCATGTAACATTTCTGTTGTTCTCAGTACGAAGTTTATTTTTTATGTCCAAACGTATATAATTATACTACAGCACATATTATTATTTCATACGATGGACATGATATAATCTGAGTAATTGTTATTTTTATTTTCTGTCTGTAACAAGTGTAGAAGTTTTAGCACCAGATATGGAATTTGTATCGATTAAAAGAAATGTAAACAGTCGATATTCCTTTTAATACATTTATTTCATACGACAAACAGTTATTAAACATTTATTTTCATGTCGACTTACAACTTGCATTACATTGTTAAGTTTTTTTTTTAACTTTCAAATATAACAAATTCAGCTTCAATACTTTCCGAGCCTGAGCGAAACCTATTTAAAAAGTCATTAATATTAATGATTGTCAATTATACATCATGATCTATCCAAGCATACTAATTACAAAATGATCTTACGAAATTACAGATAACATATCGATTTTGTACAATCTGAGAATTTTCAAAAGTTGAAAAACCATAAATTGTTCATGTCAATTATATCGATACAACTCATCCATTCTCACAAATTAAGATAAAATTGAGCAAATTTCATGGCACGTTAGTCACTTGAGTCCCTGAAATCCACCACACCAAAACACATATGTACATTTTTATTATTTTTTGTTGTTGTTGTTAATTCTCCTCTTGATCGATTTGTTTATTTTTTCTTTTGTTTGTTGGATTAATAATATTTTAATACCCGACTTTTTTCCAGCTCTGTTTGATCATATCCGCGCCTTTTTCGCCAATCATATAAATGCCCGCATTGACATGTCCAACAGGGATAGTTGGCATGATGGAGGCATCTATGACTCTCAACCCTTCGATTCCATAGACTCTAAGCTGTGGGTCGACGACCGCGCCAGGGTCAGCGGCCGGGCCCATTTTAACAGTGCCAACCTCATGGTTCATCATCGAAGGCAGATGTTTGATGGCGCACCGCCAATAATCATCCGTCCCAAATTCGAGTTCTTCACAGCCCGGAATCTTGATCGCATGAATGGTGCTTGCATGCGCCTGAAATGCCGGCGTCCTTGAGACATTGATTGCATGTTTGATTCCTTCCAAAATGATCTCCACATCGGCCGGATGGGAAAAGAAGTTAGGTTCAATTATGGGGGCATCAAACGGGTTCTTCGATTTGAGTTTGATTCTGCCCACGCTCCTGGGGTGCTGGACTATAGGCCAGATGGACCAGGCGTCCCGACCCTCGATGGGCTTGAACACCGTCTCATACACCTCGTCGGTGATGGCCAGCGCTCTTCTGACCAAAAGTCCACCGTCCGAATGTAGTCCTCCGCCGACGAAGAGCAGTTCCACGTCAGGTCTCGAGTCTTGAGCGTATTTTGTTTTGATGAATGCAATAGCCTCGGCTCCTCCTGGGTTTGAGATCGGCCCGCTGCGAGTACGCAGGTACTGCACGATGTTGTTGGCTTTGATGACTCTCGTGTGGAGTAAGGAGGAGGTTGTATTGACTAGAAAAGTTAGTCCGAGGAAACCGACGTGCTCGAACAAGTTGTAGCCCACTTTGGCGTCTTTGATGGTGCCAATACCCAGACGTTGCAGATGGTCCCTGGGCCCGATGCCAGATAACATCAACAGTTTAGCTGAGTCGATGGTTCCTGCCGAGAGAATCACTTCCTTTGAGCTGTACACCTTGTGGGTTCTCTTGTCCTTGATGTACTCGACGCCGATGGCCTTTTTAGCCCTCGTTATCAGGACCCTTGTGACTCGCGCGCCAGTCACTATGTCTAAGTTCTGCCTCTTGACTCGAAGATAGGCTTCGGCTGCGCTGCACCTGCTTCCCTTGTCCATGTTCACTTGGAGATATGAAAAGCCTATTTGGTCATTTCCATTGTAATCTACAATTTTATAACCTAATTGGCGTCCAGCTTTGAGGAATATCCTGGCCAGTGGGGTGTGGTAGGGAATGTATTCGACACAGGCGTACCCGTCGGTTCCGTGGAAAGATGAATTCACAATTCCTGTAATTTGAAGTGCGTCAGTCGCAATTAGCAAGAAGGGTTGCAAGGGCTCGAAAAAATTGTACATAATTGCACGGAATTAGGAGGCACTTGAATAAAAAGTTATTGGGTGCAGATTTTTATCTTTTATTGAAATGATTAAAGACAAATTATATGCCAAGTGCCAGTTGACGGAACTTCATTTTCTCAGTCATTTTTTTATGATTCTATTAATAAAATTGTATGGATTAATTTTTGATAACTAAATGACTCAAGTTTGTTATATTGCCTACAATGATTTGTTTTGGCTTATATAGACTTATACAATAATGCATAAATTATGATTGTTAACTTTTATCGCAAAAGAATGGATTTTTCTATTCAGGGTAACAACTTTAAATAAATAATATTTTATAGACATCTATTAAAAAAATAAAATAAATTTCAAGAGACGTGTGTAATTTTACGATAAGCATCAATCTTCATCGGTCAATTATTACTATTTAAAATAGAGTTGTAAAGACAATAAATCATAACTGTGCATTTCAATTCATCGAGATTAACATCTAAGTTTGAAGATTCGTATCAGAAGGCCGCATTTGTTTAGAAAAAAAGTTCTTGATCAAGTTCAACATTTTCGAAAGGCTCTATTTTCACCGCCGGCGTATAAACGGACGAACAGGCAAAAAATCGATACTTTTACGAATCAAGTTCGGCGGACCATTCACGTAACAAGCATTTCCTTTTGTAATGCAAATGGCAAACTTTCAGTGAAAGTTCAATTCAATATTGAAACTACTCTCGTCTCTATCACACCGACATTTTTGCATAAACTGTTCACTCTATTTACTCTTTTCGAGGCGCGATTTTTGGTCAGGAGGGAATTATTCACCTGGAACTCGAAACCGTTCGCTCTTACGAAAATACGGCAGAACTTGGTCATAAGACCAGCCAGTGTTTCCCATCCGCGCCCAGAGGTCGTAGTCCTTTGGGTTGCCCCTTGTGTGGATCATGTAATTGAGAACACTTGTGCCTCCCAAAGTTTTGCCACGCGGCCACGGGCACTGTCTGTTGTTCATTGCCAAGCAGGCGTTCTGTTGGGGCTCAACTTTGTAGCCCCAATTGAAGCCGCTCAGCTGAAAATAGGCCACGACCGCTGGAACTTGATTGAATACCCCGGGAACTTCGCCGGCTTCCAACAGAAGAACGTTCCACCTTTTGTTCTCCGAGAGACGATTAGCTAGCGCCGAACCGGCCGAGCCTGAACCCACGATGATAAAATCGTACTTGGTTTTTGTGCTGACGGACGACCGGATGTTGTTACCAAGTTCGTTAGTCATTTTTATCAGGTCCAAAAAATTGTCGCTGATTATTTGGTTTGACGTCAGAAGAAGGATTAAGATAATATAAAGATGAGCCATTGTGCTGTGGGATTCAAATAAATGTGTCAGAAAGTGTTTAAAGCTACTAGACTAAAAATGTATTCTTTTTGAAATTAAGAATTTGGAAGTGGTTTTAATACTAGGATAATGAATGAAAAAGTGACTTTTCGTTTAGTTATGTAAATTGTAGGTCACACACGGTGATTAAAATCTTGCTATTACTGTGTTACTGTAACCGCTTGCAATGCGGAAGTTTATTATGGTCGTTCGATTGAATAACTACCTGATTCAGATGTAAATGTATTATTTTCATTAATTGCACTGCATCTTTTATAAATTTTTCATAACTTCTTAGGGGGTGAAAAAAATTAATTAACGAAATAACCATTGAAATTAATTTTACCAATTGAAAGGAATGAAAGCAATGCTGCAACGGTTGTATCGAAAATAATTCTTCTTGACAGTAAGTATGATTAATCATCAACGATCAGCCTGCTTAAATAATTTAAGGGAATGTTTATGTCTGTTTAATTATCGCATGTGCCGTCATTTTGTACTTGAATCGGTATCGTATTTTTCTTCATTGTGATTATCGAAATTATAACATGTACACGGAAGAGGTAATGCAGGAACGAGATGCATCTGGATGACTCAATTTAATTTCTACTTAATAACACCTATAGCCGTTATTGAATTCGATATTATCATTAATAATTATGTATTAGAAAATATCTGTCAGTTTGTAAATTCATTCCGCATCTATAATCCAAAAATTGTTAGCAATAAATATTTGAAAACACATTATTCATTTCAACCCATTGCGTAGATCTTATTAGTTGGGAGTATGTAACAAACTTAATATACGGTAATTTATCATATTTAGTCAATTAAATTTGATAAAAAATCTCCATGATTGAAAAATATTTATTTGCAAAATTGAAACAGATTGAAAGTGAAATACATTTTAGAACGAGGTTATGAAAATGACTTTTTTTTTCTAACTTACCATCGATTAGATGTTTAAAAATTCATATGAAACGTTAACTTTCGAGGTACTCACACCAATTTTGAAACCGCGCCTTTCTGCATATAGTTTCGCGTTCGAATTTTCAGACCGGCGTCGCCGAAAACTTTTTTCGTTTCATTACATTCGTCAGTGGAAAAAAAAATCTAATTAAATTCGGACAAGAAAATGTTCGAATTTTTGCGAAACTAATAGCTACGCGAGAGAAACCGTTGACTGTAGTTCTCAGCACTCCGTCTCCTGATGCACTGGAGAAATGCGCTTTCACGAGATGCTCACGTAATATTAGCCGAGTTCATTTGCAGTTTGGCCGAAAAAAGAATTTTTTTTCTCGCATCTGCGGCTTTTTGATTATCTTTCTAATTTTTCAACAATGGGCAACAAGTTGTTTTGACTGAGATTACTGAAGATCAAACATCACGGATTTCAAATTACGAAATGCATCTCAGTGCACCTGCGGGTTTAAGTATAGTTTTCGTTTTACCTCAAAGACCATACAGAAACTGGAAGCCGGTTTTTGCGAATCCGTACGGGAGTTCTTTTTGCACCCGAAATTTTTTTTCACATTCTGTTGGAATTCAACTCAAGTTGCATCCACAAACTTTTTAAATGTAAAAAGGTTGTTCGAATTGGTTTTAAAGAAACATTAGTGCATTTATCTGTGGTTGTGTTTTTATTGCAAAAATGGATAATTAAGCTTTTTGGAATTTCACGTTATAAAATTGAAGAGAAAATTTTACGTTTATGCAATTTTATAAAGTACAGGTGATAAATGACTATGCATAAATGATAGTTAGCTTAATTGACAACTCGTTTAGTTGCATTTTCCCATTTTATATACACATGAAGTAATTTTGTTACCATAAATAATTAGTAATTGATTATGGTAAAAAGAATAGTTAGAATTAATTCATCTTTATCGTCATGCATAAAGTTGTTTAGGATGTCGTTAAATCATTAATTGATCAATATTAATATTTAGATTGCATAAAAATTAATTAATATGAATTTTTATTAAGAGTAGATATTTTTGTTTTTCTTTTTGTCTGGACAAAGATAGATTTTTCCATTTTTTATTCAATGTGACTGAACATATGAATTTACAACTAAACTATAAGTTTTAATTTGAAAACCAATTTATTATTCAGATAGTTTTGAGAATTCTTTTCAATGACAATATCAGTTGTTTATTATTCAAACAATCAATGAGAGTCATAAAGAATTCAAGACGTCTTTTGAGATCATACTCTGTACTTGGAATGTGAGTACAATGTTTGCAATAATACTTTAGCAATAGTTGTAAGTGAAGTTTATCGTGACTTTGATAGTTCGTATACGCAGATATATACCTTGATTGAATTCTTTTGCAACTCGCGATTAAAAATATTCTGAAAAAAATTCGAACCACTTGAAATAATTAAATTTGACTTTTAAAACGTAACACTTTAAAAATTAAGTGCATAAATCATGTCAGAATTCACGTGATCTCATGAGGGATATATTAATTAGAAACTTGAATGTTATCAGCCCCTATGTTTGAAAACATAAAAATTATACAAGTTTTTATATATGATAATTTTAACCATGTGTCATATCCCAATGTGTAACGGTATTTCTCTTTTTGTATTACGGCGTAAATAGTATTGTTTTTACTGCATTCAATTTTGTGGGTGTGAACGACTTCCTAAACACACCCGTATGCTTCTAACATATGAAACTAACAATTGACTTCCTCATTCGAAACAAAAATATCAATGTAAAAATACAATTCATGTTATACTTTGAATTTTTTTTATTGTTGCAACTTCGAGCTATAATACAATGTCCATTGAATTCTCAATTCAGTTGTTAAGCTTGAAAAATTACAGTTTATTTTATGATTTATTGTTTTATGTTATAGTTTTAAGTTTTTTTTGTTTGGTTTGGAAAATAGAAATGAAAAAATACAACTTTTATTTCATCAGTTAAAAATTCATTGTACAGTTATTTACATTGTAGTATAAGAAGTATGGTACAAAATTGTACTAATTATATATAAACCGTAGTCAAATTTCTTGTATAATACAATAGTAAACGTGTATTCACTCATAGTCATTTGTTGTAAAAAACGTCATCTGAATATTTGTATTCGAGTTATGTACAACCTAAATATATGGCACAGACGCATACATCGCTTGCTAAAGAGTACTTAACTAAAGTAACAGAATTTTTTATAGTTAAACATTGTATTTTTAATTGAAAATATTTGTAAAATATGAAATATGTGTTAAAAGTAAATGCAAAAAAAAGTTGAATCGCATTAGATATTTTTTTAGAATTTCAAGACTTGCTGGTACCAGAATCACGATTTTTTTTCATTTTTCTATACGCTTAATCTATTTCAGGATAACCTAAATTACATATGAATTTGACTGCCACAAAGTTTATAGCGTCAATTGTCTTGACTAGAATACAAACAAGACATAATTTTTAGTCAGTGTCACATTTCATTGAAACAATGTAGATAATAATTCATTTACAAAGTAGCATATCAAAATGCCTGTCACAAATGTACAATTCACAACTTAACTTTATTACTAACACATTCTTTTGATATAGTTACTTAATTTAATCACTCGCTAAAATACTCCAAAATGAAACTACACTTTACTTTGGTAACTTTCTAAAGAACTCTTTTTAATCTGTTTGAGCTCATTCAAATATTTTTACAACGAAATTTCTCAAATGTCTTTTAAAATACAGATTTCTCAATCTTTCAAATCCATCTATGACTATCAACATAAATTCAAACTAGATCGCACACACAGCTTTCTACATTATCTCGTAATCGACGCCGTCTCATCAGTCAGGAACATCGATGTCACTCCGCTCAGTCGTCGAAAGTCACGCTAGGTTCTTTATCAGTGATCGCCAGCCAATCATGCTTTATGAGATCTGCACCTTTCTCAGCAATCATAATAACAGGGGCATTGGTGTTTCCACTACTAATAGTAGGCATTATGGAAGCGTCTATGACTCTTAATCCTTGGACTCCATAAACCCTTAACCTCGGATCGACAACAGATTCAGGATCCCAAGCTGGACCCATCTTAGCAGTTCCCACAGGATGATAGATAGTCATCGTGATGTGCCTAATATGGCATTCCCAGTACTTGTCTGTTCCAAATTTCAGGTGCTTGCAACCTGGAAGCTTTGTTCTATGTAGCCTTGAGCCAAATTGTTTGAAAACTTTGGCTTCGCTGACTTCTAGCGCCATCTTCGCACCTTCAACGAGAATCTCCATATCATGCGGATCTCCAAAATAATTGGCGTCTATCTTGGGACCTTGGAAAGGGTTTGAACTACGTAGCCTAATAGTTCCCCTAGATCTGGGCCTGAGTAAAAGAGGCATTATTGTCCAGGCGTCCTTGTTGGCGATTGGACGATAGACAGTGTCGTAAACATCATCGGTTATTCCCAGCACTTTCCTGATTTGGACACCATTGTCAGAACTGATCGAGGCCGGGGCCATATGGAACTGGATGTCTGGCCAGGTGCCCGTGCGGTTTGCATATTTTGTGTTCACGAAAGCGTAACCCTCCACACCACCCAGAGTTGTCATGGGTCCTCTGCCATTGGCAACATAGTGCATGGTCATTGGCGCCGCCTGAAATCTATCTTGCACAATAGCTACTGGCTTGTCGATCAAAAATGTCAGTCCCCCCATTCCAACGTGATCTTGCAGGTTATCGCCAACTCTCAGATCACGAAGACATTTGATTCCAACTTTCTGAAGGTGTTCCTTTGGTCCTATTCCAGACAACATTAGAATTTGAGGACTGTTGATAGCACCCGCCGATAGTATAACTTCTTTCCTAGCACGCACCACTTGCTTCCTACCATCTCTGTAAAATTCTACTGCTGTAGCTTTCATGGTGATGGGATTGATGATGATTCTTGTGACCTGTGCATTCAACGCAGTATGCATGTTTTTTCGTAATCGAATTGGACGCAAAAAGGCTTTCGCAGTGGAGCATCTGGATCCTCTTCTGACGGTTCCCTGAGCAATCATGAATCCGGTTTGAAATTCTCCATTGATGTCGCGATTCTCGTATCCATATTCTACACCAGCTTGAACAAACGCAACGACTAGAGGGGTTCTCCATGGAGACTCCTGGACGGTTAGGTAACCTCCGGTACCATGGTACGGACTGTGTTGTAGGTACGGATTGCGATTGTCCTCGGATTTCTTGAAATAGTATAAGGCCTGATCATAACCCCAGCCTGGATTTCCTAGCGACTCCCAAAGATCGTAGTCGTGTCTGTTACCGCGGACGTACAGCATGTAATTGAGTACACTGGAACCTCCCAGAACTTTTCCTCTCGGCCAGTTGCATCTGAAAGAGGAAGTTCAATTAGTTTATGTCCTTAGTAACACGAATCAATAAATTTGTGGCGTTTTACCAGGTGAATCTTAAAAAACTGTGAAGATCACAAGATCTTATGTAACAACCTTCCATCTACATAACCTGGAAGCAGATTTCAATTATCTCTGATGAACTATCTTAGATCAAAAGCATTAATTAAATCCAGCAGTTGATTATCATTTATACAATTTACCTCTGAGCTAAGATATTTCAACGCTGCTTAAACTACAAATTTTTTTTCTTTTAAAACCGTTGAAAATGTTTAATATTTTTTAATTAAAATTATCAGTTAATCAGTAGTTGTAATTAGTAGATCACTGATCCTTGCTAATGGAATCGATTATCGCGAATGCATCAGTATGAAGATTAAATGAAAACTCAAATAATGTCGTGTAGTTGAATTTTTTGCATCGTTGTTAATGCTTCGACGCTGTTCACGCTATCATTAACTACACACAAAGCCCGGTATCTAAATCAGAGAAATTGGCCTTGCGTAACAGACAACGATCGGTATCCGTTGAATCATAAACACGTGAATAATCAACAACGACTGAACAAAGCGTCCAAACAAATTTAATCGACACGCCTGAAAGTGCAAGTGAAAAGTAGTCAGCTGACGTGCGGCGGCCATTTTTAAACGAATACTAACCTCGCTCCATTCATAGCCAAACAAGCTCTTCCGGTTGGCTCAGTCTTGTATTTCCAGTCGAGTTTTGATAATTGCAGATAAGCCGCCAAAGAAGGAACGTCTGTGATCTCGTTTTCGTCCGGTCCGGCTTCCAGTAGCAACACATTCCAAGATGATATTTCCGATAAACGGTTAGCGACCACGGCCCCAGCCGAGCCGCCTCCAACGACGATGAAATCGTACTCTGGCTCTAATGGGTATCGGTTGATTGGTCGGCTCTCAGGATCAAGCTGATCGTAATGATAGTAAGAGAGTCCGGCTATTAGCAATGGTATCAGCCAGAGACCCGAGCCTACCACCCCCAGTGCTCCCTTCAAAGCCGACGTAACCACTATGGTGCTCAACATCGTTACTGTTCTAATCAATCAGCCTCATTTCAAAGCTCTCAACTTTATTAGGCGAACTCGATGTTGCTCCTCTTTTGGTCTCACCAGGCTAGTTTTTTAATGTCAGGATCGCAAATCTGGCGGCCTTAAACGTATTCTCTTCAAGCCTCGGTCACGGTTGAGATTACGCATCGTAAGCTCGATGGTTTTGTAACGAGAGAAGGTCATGGGAAGTGCAGGTTCTGAAACTATTTTGTTCGTTAGTCTTCGTTCATCTTTCATTCATCAAATTGAAAGTCCCGCTGGTTCTTACAGCAATTGGACAACAAAAAATATACCTCTTTTAATTGGATTGTAGAAAATTTCTAACGAATAAACGGATTAGATTAGTTTGTGTGGCATGTTTGGTTCCCATAGTTTGATTAGTTAAGGTTGTTATTTTACAATCAATCAAATCAATACATACGTTATCATTCTTAAACGACTTCTTGTTACTTTTAAACGCAGCTTGAGGTTCCGAGTTGCGCTGACCACTTTGAAAGTCGTGCCCAGCGAAGTCACTTGACTGCATGACTATAATTTCCTGCAAAGAGGCAAATAAAAGTCAATACTTTTAACGCCTAACGAAACTGTTTGTTTGCAAATTATTAATCATACATCAATGTCAAACGCCAATTCAAGTGTAATCGATTGTGTAACGAAAATTGTATGGAAAAAAAAAACTTTCTCATGCGCTTATGTTAACATCATCGTCAGGGAGAAAAAGAATAACGATATAGCGAGTTTCGTCGATCAATCGATTTTATCACGACATTGCGCAACAAATATTATTCCGCCGGTATGTCCGGCGCAATTCGTTTGTATGTTGTATAATAACGTTATTCAATCGACTCAAAATGTGAAACTGCTCATTGATTTCATATAACTCAAGATATTTTTATATTGCGCAATTTATTTTTTTCACATCTCTTGAATCTAGTTCATACAATTGTCACAGATTAACATGTATAACATGTAAACATGTAAATTTCTATTCCAATTTGTGCAATTTATCAATTTAATCAGAAATCGCTGGATTTTAAATAACAAAAAATAATCCTCAACAATTAGAAATTCAACTTAAATTGTTCAAATTAAAATTGAATAATGTTCTTACAACAAATGAAACGCATTAAATTTCATACAACTTGACTCAAACTTCGTTTCTCTTTCGAATGTCTTGTCAATTAATAAATGTCAGCACGTGCTTTTGTTTACATTCTGCAATCTGGTTTACGTACCCGGCACTTTTCCATTGGGGCATTCATACTAAACTGTCTCATTTCATGTTTTATCTGCATTCACTTTCATCTGTCGTATTGAATTTCTTTTCATCGGTACGATAATTTTTTGAATTTGTCTCATAAAGTAACTGATTTATAACGCCGATGTTTAAATTTGACGATTCCACGTGAGCGCATTTCCAATTTCGGTATGAATTTCAATCAGCCAAATGACTCTGAACGAAAATATGAATCATGAGCGTAGACGATCGTAAACAAAATTTTCCCATCAGCGGCTTATAGGACGTGAGTGCTGATAAAATCGTATCATAAGGACTAAAGAGCACGTAACGAATCACGAAAGTTGGCATTTATAGGCACTTTAAAGAACAGATCTCAGACGGCCGACAAGCTAACACACGCATTCATAAGCGCATTCCTCAATGTCCTGCTTATTTCGAACCGATCTTGTTCATCCGCCTACGATTCAGGAACTTCGCGTTCTCATAACAGGGAAAGGAGAAAGTGATTCGCACTGAATAGACTTTTCATGAAACACGTGGCTGTTACGTTATACGATTAAAGAGCAATTAATCACGTGCGATTAACATAAAGGAAGATTCATTCAGGATATGTTTACCCGGATAATGCTAAAAGATTAGATCTCGTTAAACAAAATTATCGTTCCTCATTTTGTCTGGTTCTGAAACATTCAAAATTTTTATACAAACCATTTTCGCGGTAAAGAAAAAACATTGAACATTTACAAATTATTTCAGAAGTGATTGCAAAAATTATTTTACCTGAAAAATTGTGTTTTGCAGTGACATTTGCAAAAAAGTTGTTATGACAAAAAGGAAATTGTCTCGATTGATTTACTTTTATCAGGATCATCGAGTTTGACAATACGACAAATTCAAAAGAGAAAACATCATCAAATAGTTAACCCACTTCTGATGATTTCACTTTTTTAAAAATCCACGATTCGCAATCGATTTGTTGGTTTGATCGAAAAAAAGGTTAATGAAGACTTGTGCCGAGCTTCTGGTTTTCATCGAAACTTTTTTTCAGCGAGTTCTTTTTCAGCTTCCATTATTTTCTCTCATTTATCTTCTTACTTATGCGAATGCTTCATTAAGAAATCAATTATAACTCACAAATAAAATTATGATTGAAGAGCAGAAAAAAAAACAATTGTCTATTAACAAAATTGTTGATTTGGAAAAGTTTGATTTTGGTTCAGTTGTGATTTCGGTGCGCTTGATATTGATTTTATGTAAGACCTCATTTCTTGTAATCAAATGAACGTTGCAACGTCATCAAACTGATTTCGCTGAGGACAGGTGTCTGGATTCGTGAGAACAGGCAAAAAAAAAATATCCTGCCAGGGCATATAAAAGAGACATTAAACTGGCCGTTAACTCGTACTCTCGGGCTTATTCAAAAGTTTGATTTTTTTTTCTTCCTCGACGCCGTTATGACGGAGAAAAAAGTTCGCAATTTGCAAGTGCGAAAAAATTTCACCAGAAGCTTTCGTTTTACGAACAATGGTTGCGTCCAATTTGAAGCTGTAATAAAAATCGTTTGGAGATTTTTAAATTCACCTTTTCGTGAGATTTTGCTTACAAACTGAATTAATCTCTGTGACTGTGAATTTAGAAAAAAGATGGCAAGAATAAAAGTTGGCATTGGGAAATGTCGTCGAACCGTGACGGTTAAGAGGAACCTTCGTCCAACTTGAACGAGCAGGCGGAAGTTGTCGAATGTTTTTTTTTTTATTTTAATGAGGTCAGCAAATCGTCGAATCGAAAACCACCCTTTGCGATAGGAATCTGATCGGTGATGATAGGACGAAATAAAAATGCGGATCTAATGCGAAAGTGTGAATGGCGAAATAAACACGCGAACGGAAGTGATCGTTTGTGATTGCAACTGATGGAGATGAAAGTAAGACAGCGGAGCCAAAGGCGAGAAAACGGCTCATTATCCGACCGGGCGAATTATGGATCCCGCGTATTGACATAATAATTATCTTGCTAACGATTTGCGCTCGATTAATAATTGTGTTTATCAATTAGCCGGCCAATTTTGCACGTAACGTATATCCGATCTCGTGCGAAACCACTTAGAACGCGCCCGTTCCTTCGTCTTTCTAAGTTAGTTACGTGGGAATCGGTATCTCCAACCGCGGGCGAAGGTAAAAGTTTTTCGAAGGACTGGATATTGTGTTCTCAAATTATAGTTCTAATATCACGGTTGCAATAATGCGGTACGTTACGAGGCGGAAGTTTACGCTGCGTGTTCGTTGAATAAATACCTGTGGAGAAAATAGGGTTAACGAGAAATTGTCTTTTTTAATCCAGAGATTAGTATTAAAATGGGAAAATTGCGTCGCTGTGTTGTCAGGTTGATGAAAAATGTGGAATTCCCAATGAGATGTCGTACGGGATATAAACAATGAAAAAAGAAAATAAATGGAAAAACAAATTTAATTTCCACGTTGGTATCGAATTTAGAAACAAAAATTGTAACAATTTATCGTGCCTCGGTGTAAAAATATATAAATTCATGGAAAGCGATGAGATGTTTTTAAAAATTGAGATAAGTTTTATAACGTAAATGATACAAAGATTATAAATAATCAACAAGTTTTGAAGTTCGCTTAAATGCGTCTAGCAGTGTTAATTCAACAAGATAATCGAATGACGTTGCACAGGTGAATTCGTACAGATCGAACAGTGCCTCGGCTGTTTTTATCATTATTATAAATATGCAGATTTAAAATTGCCGTTGAATTTTAATTGCAGCGAAATTAATAATAAATAATTCGAATGGCTAACAAATCGCAGCCAGGTTTATCTTTTATTTATAATCAAGAGAAAATGATACAAAACGGTTAATAAGTTTTCAACTGGGTTAATTTTTATCGCATTGATTTTCAATTATCAATTTAACGACTTTAACTACAGCGTGAATACTAACTTTTTCTGGTCTCATGCGGGGAACTTGTTTTCTACTTTATTTATACCGGGTTGCAAAAAACAGGGTTATTGACACTGAACTGTCAAGATTACTGCGGTGCGAACAATCAATAAACTTTTTTCAGTAGCTTTGTTAATGTCAAATAAAAAGAACTGATTTAAACAACTCCAAAAAAGCGAAATGACATTTACGAAATCTAATTAGAAAAGAACACGAGACAGCAAATGATAAACTTCTTCTTCTACAATCAATCAAAAAAAAAATAATCAACTTTTTTCAAGAAGAAATCACATTTCTTGTTTGACTTTTTTAATAATATCTCCGATTGACAATTATTTTAAATTGGAAATTTCAGATTTTCATTGAAATAGATCTCGGATCTTGATTTTGTCAGTTCTCAGAATAAGAAACTAGATAAATTTGTAACTTTTTGTTTCAATTAAACAGTTAATATATCGGACAAAGAAGAGGCGGTACAAATCTTGCAAGACGCACGAAAGGTAATGCGGAAGTTTTGTTTCTGGGCGACTTCCGCATCACGCGGTTGAGGATCTGAACAAGTCCAGAATACATGCATTTTTCCAGCCGGGCAATTATTTCATTTTCCTTGACAATTGCACGGCAAATGTTTTCTTGCCTAATTTGGTTCTGGGAACGGTATACGTGTTTTTTTTTACATCTTTTCATGCGAGAGGAAACGACGTTCCGTGTCGATTGTGGTGGCTCAAAAAATGGTTAATTAAACGAGATATCAATGCCGATCGGAGATGTGAAAGTGGCTTCCAACTTTTGCAATTTCAGGAAGAGCTTCTTTTTCGGCTGCGACCAAAACAAGAGTAGCGATGAATTAGAAATTAGTGCGTTATATAAATTAGAGTATTCGTGGTACGATGCGTGGGGACGCGCCTCCAACTCAAATTCACGGCCGGTTTGACATACTTGCGCACGTGTATTGGGCTCGGCTCAAATTGAAATTCACGTTGAAATTTATGGGATATTAATTTTCACTGCGAATACAGAAAAAATGGGCGTTCCTTCGTGCGTGATATAACGCGATTTTTTGATTCATAACATGTGAAAAGGTCAACTCAATTAGGATGCTGTTTTTAATTACCCCTTTTTTTTGTTTATTAATCTCTTTTTGTATGTTAAAATGTTTCTTCTAAATTCAATAATTGCTTGTTCATTTTTGTTTCTTTGGCAAAAATAAAAATGGAGAACAGAAAACAATTTTAATTTGAGAACAAAATTTTTTGATTCAAATTAAATTAACACATACAAATTTTTGAATGCCTTCTTTTATGATCTTTGACGTACAATGGCTCTGATATGCCATAAGGAAGTCGGCTATAAACTGAATCCGAATCACCGTGCGTACGTGAATTTTCGTCTATAAAAGTTAAAGTTTATATTGAAGAAAGATTTACGGTCTTGAAATAAACAGAGAAAACTATTCAAAATGCAAGAATGTTTTAAATGAGAGTACATTGAAAATTTTCTTTACTAAAAGAAATTGCTTTTTGTTTCAGGTGAGTCGAAATTTTGCAATACGTAACACTCCAGGACCGGAAATCGTAAGTATTCTTAAAACGCCGCTTGCCTAATAGATATTAAATTCAAGATACGATGCTTTTACAAATCCTTCGACTTATTTTCTTTTTCGTTTCCTCTTCTCCGCTAAATCTGCGACATAAATAATGTGCGAACACTTTGCACACATTTGAGTACTCAACCACCGCCCTGGAAATTTTATCTTTTGCTTGTAATTATCTTTAATTACGATAATCTTCTCTTGGCTATGCGAAGTATAACCGCAATGACTTTATGATGATTTTATAGCGAGAACAAAATTATACCTGACGAGCATAAACTTACTAGACTGAAATGTTTTTTAATTAAACAATGTCACAGATAATTTATTCAAAGGGAATCTTCATATTTGTAATTTGCTGTCTTATTTTTATTTTTGTTTTTCCAAATTAAATCAAAAAAAGAATAAATAGGTTATTAAAAGATAGTTACATTTAGTTATAAAAATGATTAAATTAACAAATTTTTTTGTTTTTTAATGAAACAATAGTTAAAAAAAATTGGGACGAAAATCTGATCGACCTTTTGTAATTGAAATGACGTTGAATACCAATTACCGATTATCTTATGAGTGTTTGAAATATGCACCTCGAGGCTACGGGGTTAATTATTATTTTCACGTCTTTTAATTATATATATATATATATTCATCACCGTGCAAATTTCACAACACACGCGCCTACTTTGAAAATGCAAAAAATTTTCCAAACAATTTTAAATAGTTGAACCAAGAATAAGCGGTATTTGGCAAACGACCTTGCAATTGAACAAAAAAAACGAAAGTTCCACAGCAGAGTGGACAGCAAAAATTTTGTTAGTTACGTCATCGTGCAAGCGGCACATCCTGAATTCCTCAAGTGAAACGCGTTACATATTCGTCAACAAAAATGTCCTATCATCTATGGATTTATGCAACAGTGATGTTTCATATCTAACAAATGAATATGTAAAAAAAAGTGTAACAACCGATGTAACAAAATAGAGTTCAATATTTTTTCCTCAAGTATAAGTCGTTAGTCTGATTGACACAGAATATAAACTCGAGATCAACGTTATTGTCCGATGACTCTTGCGGAAATGATAAAAATCAAGGAAACAATTATTTTGTGGAGCATGTTTACGTAGCAAAAAGGTGCCGATAGTAAAATGAAATTGTACGTGATACTAAAAAAATAAAAAGAAAGAAAAAAAAGCAACTTTCGCCCGGCTGTGCCTCTTTTTCAGTATTTTATTATTATGTAAATTCGCCGTTTGCACATCGAGGGTTTATGAATCGGACAAAAAAAAGAGTTCAAATTGTTAAGAAAAGTGTACTTTTACTCCCATTAGGCGTTTGCCGGCAGGTGTCGTTATTTTGTTCTCGGGAGTAAAAGTGCGATGTTATTTGAAAAGTCGAAATTACACCGAGTGAGGTAATGTATCTTTGACGTTTGCTCGACGGTTATGAGATATCTCGTATTGTTTGGATAATGTGATATCAATGGATGGAAATTCTTTGCATAATCAATTACGAAATTTTATTTATCCGTTGAACGAGAAATTATTTCATAGGTCAGAACAAATTTTCATCTTCTTTTGAAATTGTTGAAAAACTAGAAACCTCATTTCGAAAGGTAACAATTTTTATGAAAACAAATGTTGCAGAAGGAACCAATATTCTTTAACGAGTTTGTGCAAGGAGCCAATTTTTGAAAACCTTTTCAACGAAAAACACAAATTGTGCCCTAAATAATTTATTAGCAGAATGTTTAACTAGTTTGCATAATCAGCATGAAAGTAAATTGAACTTTCTTTTGAAAAAGACGGAAGTAAATATTTCGACTCGTTCAGATTACGTTTGTTTCATCAATTAGCCTACACGTAACAAAGGAAGTAATGCGCGATTATATATTACCAGTTCACCTCGTGTATGTATCATTATCGAGCCATTTTGACAGATCAATGCACATTCTTCTCTTTTACTTTTGATCTTGATCGTGAGCAACGGTGTTCCTATCCTTTTGTTTACACAATTATTTTTGTTATTAAAATTGAACCTCAGCAACCCTATCGATTACACTTTTAGTTTTTATTAATGAATTTCAGTAAATTCTTTTAAATTGGTTTTTAAATCTATGCAAAACAGAAAGCAAAAAAAAAATATAATCAAGTTTAATAATTTTCTATCTGTTTGATTGAATGTTGTTAAAATTCTGTTGACACCAAATTGGTTAAACAATTGTTTGAACAAATTATTTACCTCTTTTTGAACCACCGATTCTTCGTACGTTTAAAATTTGTAACCCCCAAACATGATCACAATTGATTTGATATCACAAAACACTTGAAGCACCCTTAAGATTGGCACAACTTTTTTGTAAAACACAAAAGAACGAGTGCAAACTCGATAGGCCGAAGGATCATGAACTGGAGCGCGATTCTTGTGACGGGGCGGTTAGCCGGTAGCGGAGTGAATTTCCAGACAAAACGACTAAGGCCACCACCGAGTTGTACCCCGGTGCTGTACCGTGTCGATGTAACGTCCCTACCTTCGCTTTTCTTTGGGTCTTTCTCGAAGACTCCGCCATGCTTTGGCAGTGAAAGTATATTCTCTTCCTACCCGGCAAATACACCTCTACCAATTCTTCCTGGCGATGTGGTAACAGCTCCGCACACGTAGTTTACGTGTTCTGATTGCACTCCTCTATTCATGGGCACTTTAAGATACGGTCTACGTGACTCTAATCACGTCAGGGTTGCGATTCAAAATCATTTCTTCACCTAATCCTATATAGATAGACTTAGAGAAAAAAAAATAACTATTTGTTTTTCTTAAACAACAATTTATGATCAATATATAAACAATTTTACAAAAGTTGAAAATTTAAAAGGAGAAAATGAGTTTTAAAATTCTCCTCAGACAAAAAAGGTATTTTGATATGAAAGGGTATTTATAGCTAAGTATAAAATGATTTGAAGGTTGTAAAGGTGAGATTTAATGAGGCGCACGATTTCAGCTGCTAAAATTCAAGTCCGTTGAAAATCGCTTATGACTGGTTGCAACGTCGGATTAATCCAAGTTGAAAGTTATACGATGGACAATTTAATCAGGGTTAAACCGTTGGCTAAACTACCATCTGCGAAGCGATCGCTTTTTGCACTTAGGCTCAACCAGTTACCAGGAGAGAGAGAGAGAAAGACAGAGATTGGGAAACACTTTTTGCTCAAATCAAGAGTTACAATCCTAATCATAGTATTTAATCTTTGTTTTGTTTATATTTTTTTACCTCAACATACCAAGTTCTTGGAACATTTTACATTTTAACTTTGTTGAAATTTCACTTGCAAATCGGCCAATTTAGATTTCGTCAATTTTTTCCTTTCCTCTGCTAAGATTGGTGAGTTTGTAAAACGAGGCTGGATGATAAGCTCCGTGACCAGACGATGGTTAAGAAAATTGTAGTTGAGTTTAAATAATTATATCGTGCGATTGCCTTTGAATTATATTTTATAATAAAATGAGATGTTTGTTGATGTTAGAAGTTTTTCTTATCATGACATTCTAAAGAAATTTTTGTTATTTTGTAAATTTGATATGATTTAAACAAGACGAAAACGATTTCACAAAAACTTGCTAATCAATTGATATCACTTGCAAATCGTCACTTTCGATGCTTGGTGTTTTTCCAGTAACGTAACACTGTTACATATGTTACTTAGACAGTTGTTATAAATGACATGGTATTTTACACAAGTTCGAACAAGTGCTTAGTGAAACGTTTGACACAGTGTTACATTTTAATTCGAAAACTAATCCAGCCTTTGGTAATAATTCAAATATTCATTCCGAAACGTGGTCCAATTTTTTCATCACCTTTTTCTTTCATAAACTAATCTATTAGCATTTCAAACATAACTCTCACTAAATGAATGGCCCAAAATTACTTAGACATTTTGTTTGTGATACAAAAAATTGTTTGAATGAGAAAAAACTTTTATGATAGGGTACAACATTTTTTGCCTAAATCTGATATATTTATAAGGAAGAAGGGAAACCACTCAAACGAAAGGGAAATGTCTGAGATCGGTGTGTTTACTGGGCCTGGCCATAAATAAATCAGTTCCGCCAAGTAACATAATGCGTAACAAACATATAAAGGTATTCTTGACATTAAACTTTGAATTAAAGTCAAAATCCGTTCACGTGTGGGGAAAGAAAGTTCTAATAGTGATATAATTAGCAAAAAAAAAGCGTGCAGATAATGAATAAGTAAATTTATCAATTCAATGTATAAATATTTAAAATGACAGGAAACAATTGTTTTTTTTTTTCATTTTGCAATTTTGAAAATTTCAACGAGTTTTCCAACATTATTTTTTATAACTATGAAATGAAAAAAAAATCCATTTCACTAATTAAATTTAGGTGTTGAGTGAATATTTCATTAATGCGTTATGTTAGAAGTTCATTTTCTTTTTTTTTTCTTTTTGAAAGTTGAACATTAATTTTTTTATGCAATTTTTTTGTATTTATTTTAAGTCGATATTTTCTTTTATTCAAAATACATTGGAATTCCAACAACTTCATCTCGTGTCAATGCAAAATATGTTTTTTTTTTAAACATTTATTTACATTTACGATTTAACATACAAAGAAAACTCGATTTTTCGTATGCACGTTGACACCGTTGAAAAAAGTTTTTTTTTTTTCTGAATAAAACACAACTGGCCACACAATGGTAATGACTTTCGCTGTTTTCATGCGCCCAGATTATCAGGAATCTCGAATTTCGCATGTACACTATTAATCATACGAGGCTTTAAATTATTCAAACGTCAACTTGCAGTTAAATCGGAGCTCGAATTTTCGTTCTTATAATTTTACCCTCAATCAGAGGGAGGAAGTCCGAAATAAATCTGTTGCACGTCACACAGTGGCACGTTAACTTCCACCGTTATCTACTTTCGATTTCACGAAAATTATCTTTAATATCTGCATGCAGCACATTGGTCGGGTTTTTATACAACACAAAGCAACAAGTTTTTTTATAATTGAATTGGCACGAACAAAAACACTTTACGGAAACGATAAAAATCCGGATGATGAAAATAAAGGTATTGCGCGAGTTAATGAACTGTGGATTGTTTTAATTCTTTCTGATACGATCGAATTTTAAAAGTTTAGACATGATTAAAATTACATAAAGTGGTTCTAGCTAAATCAAAAAGATATCGTTTTTCATATAACAACAATTTGTTTCTAATCACAAAAGGACAATTATAAATTCATTTTTTTTTAAATATAGAAATTGATTTTCATAGAAAAATATGTTGGCCATTCAATTTGTTCAGACTCTGACAATTTTTTATGTATCGTTTTATTAATAATAACATGAGAAAAAGATTAATGCAAAGTGAACAGAGAGGAGAAGAAAAATACAACCGGGATGGAATTTCTATTAACGCACATTTCCATGGTATATAAATAATGATTTCACCGCGGAATTATTAATTACACCGATCCACGCGGTTATGATAAGTGAATAGAGCGAAGCTCGATTTTTGTCTGGGGCGCTTTATATCCTATCAGAGAGGACTTGGAACGAATTTATTAGAGAAACTTTTGTGCTTAATGATACCGATATTTAATTGTTCCTAGGTCAATTAATTACTTATTAACAAATTCAATTAACAGAATCGTGTTTAATGAGTCGAAAGTCAATCTTGACATCATCAATCAACACTATACTGATCGCCATCTAAAATCGCCGGCTTGAAAAACTTCCGGAAGACACCATCAGTCAAGAATTATGAATTAATTAACTCCAACATTGTCAAGTCGAATTTCGCAACTCTGCAAATACGTGGCTGAGTGTTTTAACAAACAAAGGACTGTGTTAATATTTTACTTGCCCAGTTTTCGTTTTGAAGTCACCTTTGTCAATACGTCATTATTTAAATATTTTTTTTCTAAATAACAAATGACTTCGGGTATAAGTCTTGGTTTAAAACAAGCTGTCTCTCGAATAGCCATATTTATCGTGGAGAAAGTGTCACACGCATAAGATTATCGTACCTAAATCACTTATTATAAACAAAACGAAAAAATCATATCTAGCAATTTTTGACTATATTTTCGCAAACATTACATTTACTTTCAAGTTGCAAAATCAACGTTTTGACATTATTCAAAATAGGTTACCTTGTAAATAATTAGCTATGTAAATATTACAATTAATTTTGTTGCAAATATTTTGTGCATAAGTTTTTATAATAAAAAGTCGCATAAAGTTTGCAAACAAAAATTGTGCAAAAACAGCATTCATTTTTGCATGTATGTTCAGAACATAAAAAAAGGATCCTTTTTGTTTTGTAACTTGCAACAAAAGCTATTCGCCGTTTCTGTTAACTTGTCTAATCGCGACTAATGCATGAACACATGCATATCCAACCGCGAGTTATTCCAGCCGGAACCAGCACTTCTCTTTAGTTCCACAGTTTCCGTATTGTGATGAAGCTTCTTTTTTTCAATCATAAACTCGCCTGGCTAATCGAGAGATATGTTTCAAACACCTGCATTGTTCTACTGATCGTTACATAAATACTATTTTCAACCTTACAATGAAAGTTAGGCTGATATTCAAATTTCGAAAGTTTCTTTGAATTTTTGAGATTTAAATTTTGTATGCTTTAAAAAAAAAGTTAAAATTCACTGATTTTCTGATATACAATTTTTTGATACAACATTAATTAAACTAAGAAAACAAATAAAATTGATAAACCAAGTGGGAATAATAAATAAGAGAATAAATTATTTGAAACGTTATTTTTTTATTTTTTGGCAGTTATGATGGATAGGTTTGTTATCATTTTATGACACATGCTGAGCAAAACGGATTGTCCCAAGAGTGTACGTGACAGACGGACTTTTGTTTCGGACATTATCTAACAAAAGAAAGATGGAGAGGAAGAAAATGAAAGCGAAGAAATTTTAATGGAGGAGAACAACATTCGTCACAAGGAACCTTTCTCTATTTATACTCATGGCGTTAAAATTATAGTGGTGCACGATTGGCATGCGTAATTATGTCGTTACATACCCGTGCTACTTACACGCAATCGACTTACTACAGAGATAGCAATCTGTCAATTTGACATATCACTCACCGATTTTTGCACGCAGTCGATCAACCAAAAGTACCAACTTGCATCGTTTTTTATTTCATCTTTTAATCTATGGGATTTTCAGATCTGAACTTTCTTTCGCAATTAGAAGGTGTTCCAGGAAGATGAGAAACAATGAAGAATTGTACTAGCCGAAAAAAAATATTTGGATTAATGGCGTTTTAATTGGAGATTTAATTAATCATTTTTGTACTGCCAGATACCGTTTCCTCTTACAATTTGTTATTTTCTTGACCAAGTCATTTTAATTGCTAATTAAGACCGGTGTTATTCGGTGTTATTAGGATTTTCGTAGCATGATAATTCTCATATGTTTATATCTCCATCTGATGAATAGAAAGTTTTGCATATGAAATTTCATAATTGTGCAAAGGAGTGTTATCGAACGAATAGTAAACAATTTGTTAAAAATTATTTCCATAAGAAATAACCTGAGGAATGAATTTTTAAATTGTACAACATTTCAGTTTGGATCATTCGGTAAATTACAGAATTTGCAACACAGAACTGTTGTTTAATGGCGATGAAATGTGACATTAAAATCGTACAGAAGACGATATAACATTGTGCAATGAAATTGTGAAATTTCTTCATCTGGACGGACAATCTGAAAAGGTACAAAATGTCAGACAATATATATGTCAAGTATCTTCTTTGATTGCAGTGACATTTGAGATGCAAGTTTTCAAACTGGGAGACGAAAATAGAAGATCGTTTGTAATAAAAAATAAAAATTTTATTTAATATCAAACATTTCATACAACTTATGTACAGATGACCGAGCGAAGTCACACAAAAGATCTACAAACGATCAACAACAAAAAATAATCATAAAATTAAAACAATTGTTCATCTCATTGAGCAAAAACAAAATATCGTCGTGTCTTGTAACCATCTGAGACGCAATCTAGACAATCGCAATCATTCAATTAGTTAATTAAAATTAATCATTAAAAACCGCGCCTTTACGTAACCGTTTGCTGGCTTAACCAAAGTCTCGACTATAAAGTGATCGTTTCAATTTACACTTGATTTCATGTCAGTCACGAGGGTTATTTTTCATCAACGAAACTTTTAAGATTACAAACGATCCCGAATGTACGTTTTACCTCTATTAGCATAAAATCCAAACCAGCCACCTTTCCCGCAAAGGTCACTCGCTCGTCCAATTCGACTTTCAACTAGAAATGAACTGTTCATGTTAATTTCTCTTTCAATCCCGCCAGCACGCTATTTGTAGCTCTATCATTACGCTGATGTAAGACAAGATATACAAGCGAGGGAACAAATTGGTCATTAAGATTCGCTGCAAAAGAAACCAAGTCCACACTTCGACAGTTGTTACAAATTTGATCTGTCGGCTGTGTAAATTATGGTCAGAGTTCTTCTCAGGTAGGCAGCGGAGGTCATCGGTTCGTCGCTACTTTATCATTCGCGCAGTTTAACAAAGTCTGATCGCTCACTTGACCTTGCCTTATGATTAGCTAAATCTTAAGACTTTAACAGTCGCTGATTTATCGCAGGACGAAGTGCGGACGAAATTAATATACTCATATCTTACACTCGAGGCTTTCGGAGCTAACAGACGGCTCGACATAAATAACTTATAGTTCAATCGATAGCATCCATCCAGTACTGATCATGTAACAATAAATAAATCTGCGAAGGAGGAACGGCTATTGTGCTAGGCAAACATCATAACTTATTCCAAGTACTCAAATGTCTTCTTTCGGTATCCTCTTTGACACTTGAAAAAATAACTCAATTGAATGAAACAAATGTTTCAGAGACTTCATTAGTATAATTAAAAGAACTTGCAACGTTCGAAATTTTGTCTAACAAATTAAAAAAAATGTATTTTTAACTATCTAGGGACATTTAGCTAGAGTACAATTTGAAAATTAGTCTCTTTTCGCTAAGTATCAATTTTGACAACAAACAAATCCCGCTGATTAAGCGACATTTTGTTTTGTCTGTTTGACGAGTGCTCATTACGTTTGATCTTTCACCTTGCAACGCCCTTTTTCTTGACTCGCCAGTCCTCTTTGATCATATCGCTAACCTTTTCCCCTATCATTATCACCGGAGCGTTTGGATTGCCGCTCACAATCTCAGGCATGATTGAAGCGTCCGCGACCCTGAGACCTTTGACGCCATAAACGCGCAATCGCGAATCAACAACAGCGGTGGGGTCACTTTTGGGTCCCATCTTGCAGGTGCCGGTCGGATGGTAGATGGTGAAGGTAAAATGCCTGATGGCACACTCCCAGTACTCGTACGTGTTGAAGGGGAACCGCTGACAGCCTGGCATGCGAATGGTCAGCGGCCTTGAACCGAACCTCTGCATCGACGACGAGTTGGAAACTGCAAAAGCGATTCTGATGCCCTCCACCAAGACGTCCATATCCCTCTTGTGTGTGAAATAATTTGGGACGATCTCCGGATAGATCATGGGGTTTCTGCTCTTCAACCTGATCCAACCCCAACTTTTGGGCCTAAGTAGAAGAGGAAGAATGGTCCAGGTCTCGGCCCTCAACAGTGGTTTGTACATAGTATTGTAAACCGCGTCCCTAAGTCCCAAAATCTTTCTAATCTGGTCGCCGCCATCTGAGTTGATGGAGCTGGGAGCGAAGTGGAACTGGATATCCGGCCAGCTGCCCGACTTGTCGGCATACTTGGAGTTGACAAAAGCCAGACCCTCCACTCCGGGGGTGGTCATGGGTCCCCTCTCATGAACTATGTATTCCATCATAGTTGGAAGGTTCTGGTACCGATCTTTCTTAAAAGTGATAGGATCGTTTACCAGAAACGTCAACCCTCCCAGCCCAACGTGGTCCTGCAAATGGTCCCCCACCCTCAGATCGGAGATGACGGGGATGTTAAATTTTTCAAGGTGCTCCTTGGGTCCTACTCCTGACAACATGAGCAGATGCGGCGACCCAATGGCTCCAGCCGAGAGTACGATCTCTCTCCGACACCTGATAACCTGTTTGACACCGGCACGAAAGAACTCGACCCCCGTGGCCCTCTTCTCCTCGTTGAATTTAATTTTGACTGCTTGTGCGTTCATGGCGATGTGCAAGTTGGGTCGGTTGCGCACAGGACGGAGAAAGGCCTTGGCGGTCGAACACCGACTCCCACGCCGGATGGTTCCCTGAGTGAGCATAAAGCCCGTTTGATTGGCGCCGTTGATGTCCCGGATCTCGTAGCCCAGCTCCGTCCCTGCTTGGATGAAGGCGAGAGACAGGGGTGTACGCCAGGGAGGCTCCTGAACTGTCAAGTAGCCCCCTGTCCCGTGGTAGGGACTCCTTGCGAGGTACGGATTTCGGTTGTCCTCGGATTTAATGAAGTATGGCAACACGTCGTCGTAACTCCAACCTGGATTGCCCATCTGCGCCCAGTTATCGTAGTCGAGTCTGCAAAAAACCAAAAGGATGTTAAACGAAGTTTGGTGAAAGTCGATTTTGATACCGCGGAGATAAAGGAGCAAGTTCTTTTATGGTGGAAGTACTCGGATTTATCGGTAGAGTGGTATCGGTAGAGAATTAACAACTTTGGGGAACTGAGAAAGAAATACTTGGGCGATAATCGGAGCAGATTTGATGATAACAGGTGATTAGCAAATTTTTAAAAATATTGTATTACCTCCTAGCTTTGGCTTGTTTTTACTAAACAAACAGAAATTAACCGCTATTTTATCTCAACCAAACAAATACTCAATTAAATTAAACTTTTTTAATACATAAAATTATGCAAACAATAATTATCATTAAAACAGCAATTATTTGCTTATTTATTTCTCTGCAACTATGTTAGTCATCTTAGTAACTTCAGTTAACCGCTATAACAACCATAATTGCAATTTAATGACGATTGTCGGGCTGATTACGTTTTGAAGAATCTAAAATGAATTGTAAAAAAATTGTTAACAATTTTTTTATTGTTTTTTTTTTTTTTGCACTTGAACTATTTTTTTATGTACAAAGCAAATTAACTGATGATTTTATAAATCACTTTTGTAACTCGACTTTTAAAAGTTTTTAGTTTTAAAAAGTTTGAGATTAAAACTTGTTTGTCCAGATGCGTATTTGAAGTGAAAAAAATCGAGTTTCTTTTTTTATTAACATTTCTAAATTAACTTTTTTATTCGTGCAGATGTAGCCGATTGTTCATTGATGGAAGAGTAATTGATTCTTTCAATAGAAAGAAAAAAAAATGATAAAGTTCGTTGACCGTTAATTGTGGTGGAAAGTGACGTGTTTGTAATCATACGAACGGAACAGTACTGTGTAAATATTTAAGACCGCTTCACATCACCAAAAGTAACAATTAAAACATCCTCGCGTTAATCAAACTCTATTAGAAAGTTGCGCGTGTATTACACAAACTAAATTGAATCATATTGCTTTTTTTTTCTCTCAATTCAAACTAAGATGAAATTTTACTTAGGTACTCAATTTTCAAAAACAAACTTTGAACTTTTCAAAGTTTTATTAAATTCCTCAAGTGTGACCCACTTAAACAAAAAATTATATTATTGATACAGCAAATACCAAATTTCTTTTCTATTGTTTTTCATTTTTCAAATCCTTTTGTCAAACATTTACATTTATTTCTTACATTTAAATATACCATTTAAAGAAATAAACTGTTGATTTCAAAATAAAATGAAAAACAAGGTTGGAAAAATGGATATCAAAAGTTTATTTCATTTTTTTTTTCAACCATGATAAACAAACTTGAATTCTTAATTCCACTTTAAAAAAACCAATTCAATAACAAACTTCCATTACAAAGTCGTAATTGTAATTGTAAAGTACCTATTTCCCCGGACGTAAACCATTGCATTGAGTACACTACTTCCTCCAAGAACTTTTCCTCTGGGCCAATTGCACCTATCTCCGATCATGGCCAGACAATAAGCGGAAGACGTCGGAGGCGAAGTTTGGTACTTCCAATCCATCTCGGATAGTTGCGTGTAAGCCGCCAGAGCCGGCACGTCCGAGATTTCGTTTTCATCGCCGCCAGCCTCCAGCAGCAACACCGTCCAATTCGCGATTTCTGATAATCTCGATGCCACTACTGCACCAGCGCTGCCTCCTCCCACCACGATGAAATCATACATTCGAAGCAGCTGTAAACACGTGTTTATGTTAATCCAATCTAATTATATACACCATTTATCATCAAACTTTTATTTTCACTATTTTATCATTTATTGATTAACAAAATTCTTCAATCAGAATCAAGTGAAACTGGAACTTAACATTTTATAAAGTGTTACAACTCAAATATGATTAGCGTCAGTTTTGAATTAATTTTTGTTGGAGATGAAAATTTGGTTTACCTCTTTAGCGTCGACCGGATGAGATTCGGGATCCGCATTGTTGTACCGAAGCACAGTAAAACCAACAGCAAAGAGCGAAACGAGACTCCAACCAAGCACAGTTGCTGTTCCGGCCAAGGTGGTCAATCCAGCCGGCATTTTCGTTGGGCCACCGGGGGCGCCGGCAATCCCCTCGCGGACATGCGAGCAGTCTCGTATTTGTCTGAAACGGAACACTCGGATGAACCGACCAAACAAGATGCAAATTCGGCCTGCCGTTGAACACGCCGGCGGGATTTTCCAACGCAGTGCAGCCGAGCCGATACTAATCCGCGCGCATAATGCACTCATGAATATGTATGCCCGACAGACTTTTTCTCTGCGAATCAAAACGTGCGCCGCGTAAACACCCAATAATTACAGAAAGTCTCTTCTCTCCTCCCTTGGACACGCGCGCGCGTTTCTCATAGTCATTTTCGAGAGCAGCGAATTTTATATATTTAAAAGAGACGTGAGGCTCTCTCTCCAGGCTGTCCTCGCCGCTTATCTATATTAAAACAGTTCTCCTTTCGGTATCCACGACTTTCTACGTTAAGCATAGCTGTTGCCCGAGTCGCGGCAAAATCTACGTTCTAAATAAAACACCGGCCGCATTATATTATTTTCCCTCTGTCCCGAGACGTGACGCTTTTTCATTCTTTGTTTTTCCACGACCGCTTACATACGTTTCCTCGCGGACCCACATTGTAAACCAACTTGGACCCTCCATTCAAAACAACACTTGACTATTCAAATTTCTTCAACATTCATTTCCGGTTTTGCTGGCTGTCAAATTTTTGTCATGTCAAGTTTCTTTTTTCCTTACACACTGAAAACTTACCGTGACTTGTCACCAATCCGGAGGTTTCATTCGGAACTGAACTTTCGCGAAATGCATTGTAGAAGCGCAGTTTGTTTGTCGCGAGAACTCAGAACCTATTCAGCGCACTTGGTAAAAGCGAGCACACCGCATAGTTTGAGAAACGGTGTGCACCGGCTGGTTGGCGTGTACTGCTTGGCGAGCGCGAGAGTGAAAACCAGTCTGGAACCCACAAGGGATCCCCACTGACACCTTTCATTGCCAACTTCAGTCAAATGACGCGTCAGCCGATTCGCGATTGACACTCCACTGCCAATGCCCGTGAATATTGTGGGCTTCTCACCTCACGCCGAATCACACTGACACAAAATCGCATAATGAGTCGCGACAGAGAGAAAGTCCTTCGGCTCATTGTCTTTATTTTTTTTATTTCGTTCGTCCTCTTGATAGCTTCTTCTGTTTTGAATTAACGAAACTGATGGGAAATTATGATCGATTGCAGCAGCGTAATTAAGTTGATTCAAGCCACTGATTTTAACAGGATGAATGGTTTTGATGATTATCTAATTGTCATTGTCAGTGTTGAAAAATAATTTGAAAAATCATTAAGTTAGTTAACTTTGATGACAATTTTTTCTCGGGTCCTATATTATTTTGGACAATTTTGACAATTTATTTTTGAATGCTGAAATTGATTTGGATAAAAATATGAATATTCAAAAAATGTCTTTAAAAATGTTATAAATGAGATTCGGATTCATTAACCCGTTCGTTTGAAAGATTTATTGACAATTGGTTAAACTTAAATGACAGACTTGAAAGGCGCCTCGTTTTGACCATTTTTATGACCTGCAATAAAAAAACACTTTTTCATTTTCCAAGTTAAATTTTACAATTTTCCTTTGTCTGTATATTTCCCCTCCTTAAACGGTTTTTTTTTTCGTGTAAAAACAATTTGACATATATAATGTTTTATCAATCCAAACATTTTGTTCCAGTCATCATTTTCACCGCGCTTGTCACGTGCGTTACACTGCAGAGAGAACAAAAATCAAGTCGCTGAAGCATAGAGACCTGAGACTTTTAATATAGTCCTGAGAGTTTGAAATTAGTGAATACATTTCGCGCTCCGTTTAATAAATTGAAGATGCCGTGAAAAATTGCACGCATCGCGGTACGACTTTTAAGGTCGACAATTTTTCTTGCAGATTTTCAAGGTCATTCAAGGTCTTTCTTGAAAAAATCTGGGAAAAGAATAATTGAACCCAGAAAAATTTTCTCCAAAATTCTTAAAAAGTTACATAAAAGAAAAAAAGAGTAGTAAACTTGAATCGGATCTTTTTTTCTTTAGTTGAAAAAAATGTGTTTACGCCAGATATATGTATAAAATAATCGTGATCGCGTTCGATTTTTGATTTGTCGGCGCAGATTCGGCCGTGAAAGTTCAGTTTCTCTTCTTTCACTTTCATCATTTCGTACAGTGGCGCCGTTGAGATTAAAAAACTGGTGTTTCGGAAGTGTTATGGCAATTTCGGAAACGACTTTGGGCTTCGTCTCCTTGGCACTACATCTCTCCCGTGTATACGATATGTCACGAACCGCTTGGAGAGGAGAAACCATACGTGATTATTATATCTCGTTATGCCAATTATCGCGTGGAAAAAAAAATTTTTCATTCAAAATCGTCATGATGGTTCTTGATGGACCATAATTTGTACCCACCGTTTCTTCTGTTGCTGTTTCGTATAAAAAATGTTTGTAATCTAATAATCACGTTTTCTTTGTTTCAGGTGAGTCCAAATTTAATCGCTGATCTACACAGACTAGTGCAACCTATATGTAAGCGCTCAATTTAAAATAATAATAATAATTATAATAATTACAATGAAAATTTTGAAGAAACTTGTAAATTAAAAGAACCATACAAATGTGTATCCGCTAGAGCAATTTAGTAGAAACCAAAATTTTAAAATAATAAAATGATGTTGCATCAATTGTTTGTTGGATTGAAAGCAAATTTTCAAAACAAATTAAAATTTAACAAACAAACTGAGAGCTTTCTTCGAAAAGTACAATACCTAGTGGAAACAATGTGATTATCCTCGGAAGTTGGCAAATGTGCTGGTCAATTACGCAGTTATCACCTCCTTGATTACGTGGAGCACAGTCTTTCTCTTCACTTTCGTGAGATACGCGACCGTACTCTAGTCGAGCACTTTCACCCGTTTCGCATGGCAAAGTAATTCAGCTCGCGTCACATCACAAAAGATGAAATCTAAGAACAGATTGAGACGAAGTTACAATCGAACTCAGAACGACCTTGACCGTAAACTTGCCGGCAATATCCCCGTCAGTTGAACGCGCGCATATCACGATACAAAATCATTCAGGAAAATGAGGCATCATCATTGTTTACTGTGCTTTTGAGGACAATGAAGGAAAAAAATTCATCCTCATATCAATTCACACAGTTTATGCAAATTCTTTTTCCCCCTCGATGAATATTCATTATTCAGCGTGCGCCTAAATCATGGAGATAAAATCGGTTGTACATAACTTAACCTTATTTTTTTTTAATGTTTGATTACACTTTTTAAAAGTGGGCCAAATTGAATCTTCTTGGCCTAAATTTTATACTTTGAAGTTCAGATAAAACTTATGCAATTACTGATAAAAACACTTTAACATGAAATAATTCTGAATGTTCCATCAGATTATTAATTACAACTTAGAGAAATGATGTTTTCATTATTTTGCCGGAATTATTTTTTGTATTGGTATGTTTTAGTTAAATAAATCGTTTAATAATCAATTTTTCACAAGGGTACAAGATTGCGTGACAGGAACTATTTACTAACGCATCGAGAAACGACAATGTTCGTGTTAGCGATGAAATAATGTGCTCTTCTAATTCAGTCAGAAATATATTCTGATGGGGTGACAAATGACACTCAATCAAATTCAACAACCAATCAATTTTAGATCTAACATTTTTCATTGTAGTGAAATTGAATGTTTTTATTTATTTTTTTTTTTATTTTATAATTTGTTGCATGGGTGATAAATTGATTCCAAATTTGTATGCAAATAATAGTGACAATAAAACTTTCTTTGGAAGTATACTAAATAGGTGACAATTTCGAAATTGCATTTCTCTTGGACAGGCATTGATTCGCGTTTTGAATTTTGATCATTGACCGAAAGAAAGAGTGACTCCGGAACGTTCCGCACAAGCAGACACTCACGTCCTGTTTACATCCGCATCTTAGTGTAGAAAGCAATGAATGGGCGTTAATAAAAAAAATGAAATGACGTAGATTTTCTCACGTATGGCACGATCCGAGATGACAACAAGTTTTAGCAATTATCATCCATTTTTCATTCACTGGTATAAAATTAAGTGAAAAGCTGCGTTTTACAAGCCATTAATTAAGCGGTATAAAAATGTTTAAGTATAGACAAAATGGTTGATTACAATTAATGAATAATTTTTTTGAACATAAGTCTGTGATTTATTAATAAAAATAATGAGTTTTGTTGTAAATTTCATTTTAATTGACTTTATCGTTTTCTTTTACACAAAATCGGCAACGAAAATTTTTAGAAATCGGCATGGAATAAAAAGTTGGAATTTTAAACTTCTTTGCAAAAATCGAAAATTCACATTCTTTCTCTCTCGGAGGATAATTATGTTTTATACAAATCATGTCAAATTAATTTACCAACCGATTTCGAATAAAATCGGTACCAACATTATCGACAAAATTGTTCAACAAGCTTGACGATTTTTACCCACAGATCGCGCTGAGATCTTTGGATCGAACCGTATAGGTCAATAGTTTGATAGATCATTGATAATACAGATATCTATTTGTAAAAAACTGACTTCGATCTTACATACCGATCGCAATCAAGAAATGTCAAATAATGTTGTAAGATTGGAAATCATACGTATTTGACCGGTCGCTACATCTACATCAAACTGACTTACAAATTTTATGGTGAATTAAAAAAAAAAAGATTACTTTCGTCATATAATTATTAAACGTATTCTGTTCGAGTGCATAATGACCACGTGAACCACTTGGTGGAGCACCATTTATAAATTAACTCGGTGGAATGTATATTATGCCTACGA
The DNA here is from genome assembly GCA_030523145.1 of Trissolcus brochymenae. NCBI lineage: Eukaryota > Metazoa > Arthropoda > Insecta > Hymenoptera > Scelionidae > Trissolcus > Trissolcus brochymenae. The sequence goes on from JAQQRF010000430.1 coordinate 217,598, forward strand.
AAGAGCATAATTTTGCAACCTGCACTGACCTCTCAGTTACATAACGAAAGCAGGTGAAATTGACTTTTTTTCATGGAATGACTGTCACGTATACGGTGCTCAATATTCCGAAAAAGTATACTTACTACAATCTCGTGAATAAATCATACAAATCGTAATTTATAAGTAAAGTACAAAAATATAATCGAGAAAATTAATTTGTAAATGAACTGTTTGATACATTCAAGATATTGAATTTTAAATGTGCATAATATTCGGTGTGAGGTATTATTTTAAATGATATCAATTCGTCTTGTAACATTACTTTTTATTACACTTTCAATTCAATAATTGATTACGAAATGATTTAAACTACCGTTTTCAGGTACATCATAGCAGATAATGATTTTTAAAAATCTCTTTGCAATGTCATAAACATAAATGTTTGCCCATTTTATCGTACTGTTTACGTTAAACTTATGATTGTTTCATTCTCCTTCGAGGATTAATGAGGACAACAAAATTCACATATATTTATAAATGTACAGTTTTTTATGCCCCAAAAAATAATCTATACAAAATTACAAGCCAATATCAATTATTAATGCCTTGCCTTAAAATTATTATAAAATTATTAAATTAACATTCATTCAAAAATGGACCTCACATCGCAATTGAAACAAACAATAGATATATGTAGTAATAAATAATATCATACATAAGTTTATAAATAGTTGAATAAAACGGATACATATAATTCTGAAAAACCACAATACTCTCATATTTGCAGTAGAGCATGTCGTTGCAAAATGTTTGATTGTTGTGAAAAACAGTTTAGCAACACCGTGAAATATTTTTATTTCGCGAGCTAACAGTGATGTAGAAAAATTAGTTCCAGTAGACACCTTTGGTATGCTACTTAATTACGGATTAAGTAATACAGTCTTTCATCGCTTCGAATCGTGCTTTTTCTAAAATTAAACAAAATCTATCTTTTCAGAGTATACCAAAAATCCACATGCACATCAATGCTTACTTTACTTATCAAAATACTTGAGCAACTTTACATAATATACAACTTCATACGTTAAATTCTAAGCTAAACGAAAAACAGCCGACCATATAAAAATGATTATCTGATGCAATTTTATAATATAAAAATATACAACCTATTTACAAAATTACCCGGAAAATTCCACTCTTATTTTGTAATCCGTAGCCGTTGAAGCGAAAATTGTCGTTTATGAAATGTCTCTAAATATGCGTGTACGGGACCGTATAGAAAGAAACCAAATTTGTCGTCTCATTATTTTTCGACAACGGATTAACTTGACAAATTACAATTTACACATCGACACTAATGGTCTCATTGCCAAGACTGACAGTTGCTCTTTTGTACCTCTTCAGCCACTGTTGTTTGATCAAATCCGATCCCTTTTCTCCAATCATTATCACCGGGGCGTTGATGTTGCCATTGGTAATAGTTGGCATAATGGATGCATCTATCACTCTGAGACCTTGGATACCATAGACCCTCAGTTCTGGATCGACCACTGCCATGGGGTCATCAGCGGGTCCCATCTTGGCGGTACAGCTCATATGGTAGATAGTCATGGTATATTGTCGAATGGCACAGTTCCAGTACTCGTCAGTGAACATCGGCAGATGCTTACAATTCGGCAAAGGTTTGCTATGAAATCTCGCTCCGAACATCCTCATGGTTCTAGTCTGACCAAAGGCGATGGCTGCTTTGACACCTTCTCTCAAAACGTCCACGTCATCCGGATGGGTCAGGTAGTTGTGGTACATCAACGGATAATCCAACGGGTTCTTTGACTTGAGTTTGATGTAACCTCGAGATTTAGGCCTGAGCATCATAGGGAAAACACCGAAGACATCTTGATTGTTGATCTTGCCAAAAACTTCATTGTAGAACTCATTGGTCAATCCATGGGCGTTTTTCACTTGAGTGCCACCGTCCGAGTTCGTGGACGACGATGTCAGCATGAATTCTATATCTGGCCAGTCGTCTGACGCGTTTGCATATTTGGTCTTGATGAAACCAACCGCCTCCAAGCCAACGCTCGAAGTCAACGGTCCGTCCTCGGTGATTGCGTACCTCAAAGCTGTGTTGACATTTACTAACCTATTCATTACAATACTAATTGGATGATCTATGAGGAACGCTAACCCGCCGACAGCTATGTGGTCCTGCAAATTCTGTCCCACGCCCGGAGAGTCGTGAATCACCCTTATCCCGACGTCTTGCAAGTGTTTTCGTGGCCCTACCCCTGACAGCATTAACAGCTGGGGCGAATTTATCGCGCCAGCGGACAAAATCACTTCCTTTCGGGCGTAGACCACCTCCTTACGACCGTTTCGCAGAAACTCCACGCCGTAGGCACGTTTGGTCTTGGGATCTATCAACACTTTGGTTACATGAGTCCATAAAGCTAAATGGAAGTTGGGTCTCAGGCGAATTGGCCGGATAAAAGCTTTGGCTGTGCTGCACCGTGTGGCACGCCGCATTGTGTATTGGTAGAGGGCGAAACCAGTCTGCTGCTCGCCATTCACGTCAACGATGTCGTAACCCATCTCCTCCCCGGCTTGAAGAAATGCGATTCCCAAAGGAGTATTATAAGGAGCATCTTGAACGGTTTGATAACCTCCTGGAAAATTAAATCAAGAATTCAATTATGTTTTCGTGACATGATTCGCAGAAAACGAGCTTATGAAATGTAGATTATTGTTAATGCCTTGATTGTGACTGGTTTTTGTAATAAACCTATTATGAGAACACCGACAGGACGGCACAATAACAGATAAAGTACCAGTTGTAATAATGAATTTGCATGCTTATTCATTGCAACTATAAAACGTTTCTTATTTGTTAATTTTAGTTGAAGATTTTTTTTCTAATTAGATAATAACAAATCAAATGTTTGATGCAGTATTCAATTAGCATTAAAACTTGTATAGTTACATGGGCATTTTTTAAAAATTTATTTATTATCGACTTTTGTTAGTTTACGTTACAGCTAGTGCAAACTTTTTTTAATAATAAATCGTAATAAATATTTTATTGTTGTAATAAATTATCAGTTACTGCTGTGCTACTTTTTTAGCGCTGCTTTTAGAAGGATTATAAAAAGCTTTTACTGAAAATAAAAACATTGACAATTTACTATTTTGGGAAAAAATGAACTTTAAAAGTAAAAACGATGGAATATTTAATTCAACATTAAATAAATAGAAACATTAGATTTATTTGACGTCAATTAGTTTAGATAGCGACACATATTTCGTAAAAAAAATTAAATTTTTATCAATTATTTTGTCATATTAACTTATATAATGTTTGCCCTGTCAGGTCGTAATCAAATGAATAAAAAATTCCGACTGCAACTTTATTTAAATCTACTGCCATGTCATAAAATCAACGATAACACCATTCAGAATATCTCTCTCGTCTACCGCATTTATTATTTCGTAAAGTCGTGTCGCCGGGTCGATACATTATTTCCGTTGCGAAAAATGGCAAAATTGCTCAAACTTTGTCTCCCATGTTCGAACGTTAAAGAATCTTGTTACAACTTTACAAAAAAATTCGATTGCATTTTCGTATTATTTTTCAAGTCGCGACACACACGTTTATTACCCCTCTCGAAACTTAGGTTCGATATCAACCGACAGACGAAATGAAAAATTTGCGCCTGTAAAACCGGTTGACCATTATGGAATTTCTTTTGTGAGCGTGCAAGTTCTTGGATGGTGCGAGAGGGATACCATTACAAAAATTATCAGTCAGAGATGAGATAATCACTGTACGAACTTTTAAAAAAAAATGTTGCTGATTAGCGTATTCACATAGTGCGACGCCCTAAACAATACGAACGTTTCGCAACGCGATAATAAAATGCCGGCCATCAGCTTTCTACGGATCAACAGTTTGAGCACAGGTGTCTGTCGCATTGTCAGAACGCTGAACCGCAACCTATTGCGTCATATAAAGGTCGCTGCTGGAATGCACACCGATCCATTTCTTCCGGAATGATCAAAAGTCGCGACGACTCAAATAATACTCACCAACACCGTGGTACTTGTTCTTTGCTAAATAAGGATTTCTTTGGTCCTCCGACTTTTTAAAATAATGAAGGATGTCCTTGTAGCCCCATCCAGGGTTGCCAAAACTTTCCCACTGATCGAAGTCTCGTTTGTTACCTCGAATGTAGAGCATGGTATTTAAAACACTGGAACCACCTAAAATCTGTTGAACAACAATTTAATAATTATTACTTTATGCAGTTTGAACATCTAATTTTAACAAACACTGTAAGAGCTCGCTTGGTTTAGAAAAGTGCAATTTCACTTTTTTGAGGTGTGAAAATGTATGGTAAAATTAAAATTGTCCTAAAAAATTATCTCAGTAACGAAATTGATGGTAGAACCTTTTATATAGAAATGTAAATAATTGTTTAGGTAAAAAAATGTGTTTGGGAAACAAGATTTTAAAAAATACTTATAAAGTTTGCACTTAATTAAAACGTTTCCATTAATGACATTGAAAATAACTTTTTTCTAACAGTGATTGACACACATACAGTCTTAAAACCTTGATATTAGCATTTAGACATTAGAAGGTTTAATAGCCTCAGTCCTTCGAGTTAAACTTGAAAATATCTCGTCCGTGATACAAATTGGAGAAAGAATTTCTGTGACATTTTTTTCGCGAATCAAAAATGAATAAGTACCAATTAAAATGATATTATGCAAATGATGATGTTTTGTAACAACAAATTGAAGAACAAGGTTTAGTTATTGACAAATTACACGATCGTTTAATTCATCCTCCTGATTTATATTATTTTTATTCAACGACCCATCATGAAGAATTAATCACAAGGTTCTGTAATGGAATTGTTCAATTCAAGTCGAAAAATTAATCGTTCCTGAGAATAATTAATTATAAGAACTTTCAATTACGTTTTCAATTCCAAATTATAGGCATTTAGTTGGAAAATAATTTTAATATGAAAAAAAGAAGAATCCTGAATCATTTGATATTAAAATGATATTCAAATATGAACATTCTTCATTTATTTTTACCACGAATCTTACCAGATGGAGCTTTTTTCTTTTTAATTTCCCAGATCGTTCATAATTTAAAGTTTCGTGACAACTCTCTAACATTGTTCCCTTTGGTTTCTCCCTACATGAAGATCAAGGTTCTTTGTGATTACATAATTCTGGAATTCGCTCCCGATTGTCTTGGTCTTCTTTCAAATCAACTCGACCAAAAATCGGCAATTTAAAACTCGTTAAAATCCAAATGTCGTTTATTTTCTACGAACTCATCACTTATTCATAATTTGAATCGCAGGTTGTTTCATATGCTCCACGACACGTTCGACTTTCTACCTCTGATACCGATTTTTCCGCTTGTGCAACGCGATTTACAGTTCGACAAAAAGATGCGCGGACAAATTTCCCCTCTGCCAAAACGTTTCACCAATTTTATTCTTTTTTTTTACTCGTTCAATTTCTTACGAAACGAAATCAACTTGTGTCACGTAGGTCTCTTAATTGTGAAACTGGACAAACACGTGTTTCCTGTTACCCAAATTTCGCACTATATTTAAGTGAAGAAAAACGTAAAAATTCCTGGAATGTTATCTATTCTGATTCGTGTTTGCTCGCTTAGTCATATTTGATTTTAAAAAACCAACGACTCATTCACAATTTCGACCACATTTCACAATTAAGGTGCGTCAAACAGTTCGGGTCCAATCGATTCATCAAATCGACCTATTGAATGTTTTTCATTCAATAGAATGCTCAACATAAATTTTCGATTGCAAAATATTACGCAAATTGGGTACACAAATATGAAGGGAGAAAGGATGAAAATGTTAGGCGCGCAGTAATTGCTAATGTTAATTTCATTTCTTCCCCAGAGGCGGATTGTGATATTGCATAGGTCAGATATGCGTCTAGTTTGGCCGCCAGAGAATCGAGTTGAAATTCCAGCTACTTTTCTTTGCACTGATCATGAATATCGGGTCTCATTACATTCTCAATGGCCCAACAACAGTTTTCAACTAATCATTATAAAATCGATTCTACAAAAAATTGAATGGTATCTAAAAAAAAAATTGCACCTATCAATTTTACTTCTTTTTTTCATATTTGATGGTTTTGCAACTTTTGACATTACACAATTTATTACACATTGTAAATTATAAAAAAAAATGCATACAATTACTTTTTTGTGATGAAAAAAAAAAAAGGTTAACAAGTTGTTATTTTTTTTTTGTTTGATGCAAATGAGTTTGTGTTAACTTTAGCTGTTTAGTTTGGAAAGTTTCCTTCGTTGAAAATTTACCTTTCCTCGTGTCCAGCAACATCTCTTGTCAACCATGGCCTGACAGGCCGAGTCCTGGGGTTGTGTCCTATATTTCCAATCGACTTTGCTCTTGTGCAAGTACAGCGACAAGATAGGCACGTCCGTGATTTCCGTCTCATGTCCGCCCGCCTCTAACAATAGAACATTCCACTTGGGATTTTCCGTTAGACGATTCACCACTACGGAGCCGGCCGACCCGCCACCAACCACCACGAAATCATACTCCCTGCGTAAGTTTTGCGTCACTCGAGGGTGGTTCTCCGGGTCCATCAAGTCGTAATTAAAATACGCTATAGCTGCCAACAGGACCGGTATTATGGTCCCTATAATGGCCCCTGCTGCTACGATGGCCATCTTGACTTTTCACTTCCTTTGCTACTTGCATCGAGGAAATTTTTTCACAGATCTGAAAACAAATTACAAGCTTTAATTTTCTGTAATTAAAAAAACAAGAATCGTAAAAATTTGTTTGTTGACGGATTTAGAAAAATATTTAAGGAAATACAAATTATTTTTTCTGTAATTAAACATTTAAAATAACAGCGCGATCTGCAATTTTGAGAACCATCAAGAAACATTATCGCAGCATTACGTCTGATTGCACAAGGTAATCTGCACTTCAATTTAAAGTATATTACAAACTTTGCAAGGATACGGCGATTTTGAAAGTGACGTTCGCGTAAAACATGTGTCAACGTCTGGTTTCAAAATCAAACCATAACCGATGTAATTAACTCGTGATATGTCATATTTCCATCGTCGGTTTGGAGACGAGAAAAAAAAGGTTCATTCAATTCATTTTCAATAAACTTGTTGATAAATTCATAAAAAATTGCATTATCAAGTCGGTGCACATTGTAAGAGAGAAAAAAAACATCTTTCAAAAGTATAACACTGCGAAATCAAAGAGTATAATTGAATGTTACAATTATCAATGGCACAACTCCGAATTTCTTATCTGCAATAATTTGAAATCGCAAAATGAAAGTCGCGAATTCATGAGTTCGTACAATCGAAGGCGAACGCACACAGGATCTTGAAGGAAACAAAATTCCCTTTCGTGACTGCGTCCCGGAGAATGTATAACCGTGTCGAAATGAGCGCGTGTTGTAAATTCAACATCAAAACTAAAAAGAACAATTTGACTGTCTGAAATATAAACAATTTGATATTCTGATTTAGTAAAATTTGAAAAATTGTTTTACCATCAAGATTCAAGGATAATTTAAATTGTTAGGATGTTTAATAATTTAGATGAAATAAAGTCTTATCGAATTTAAAATAGTTGAAAGTTTTGAATAAAACAACTGATTTGTTTAAAGAAATTTTAATATTTTAATGTTGCGATCAAAATGAAATATGAATTTATTATATACATTTTAAAGTTAATTGAACACTTATTTATTTCCTGACTCGAATTGCTGTTCGGAATATAAACGTTGCTTCTATTTGTTATAATCCATTAAACAAACCGGCGATAAATATTGATTGGACATAAACGACTTTCGTAACAGTCGTCAGGCATGAAAAATTACAATGTCATAAACTTTAATTTACATGTTAGAATAAAAAAATTGATTTTTTTTGTCTATGCTCTGCAAGCAAATTACGGTTGTTCGAATATGCTCTTCGATGATTCAGCGAGTAGACGAAAGTTTTATATCAATCTGATGTTTATATAATCGCGATGACAAAATTCGCGAGAAAGCGATGAGATCATTTTTTGCGATTCTTTGCAAGGGAAATTTAATATTGATCAGTTTTCGTTTCTTTTTCATTCAATTTTGGTTGAAAAAAGCATATTCACGGTCTAATTTGTTGCACATTTTTTTAAGATTGGACCAAAATTGTAATTTCATAGAATTTCAAGAACAGTTATGAGATAACTTATGCACCTGAGCGAATTTCAAACAGATATTCAAGCTGATAAAATTATGCAATCATGGTAATGAAATAGATTTCACTTTGCAAACTTTTTTCGACAGTGGCCTTGGTGTTTTTCATACTTGTATAATTGTTATGTTTGTGACTTAATAATCATGAAATTATTTATTAAAAGTTCAATATCATCTGTCTCCGAAATTTGACACAACAAAAGTTCAAAATTTTCGAACTTTAAATATGTAAAAATTATTTCAAATAAGTGTAAAAAAATTGTATCTAATTTTTTTCTTTTTTTATAAACTTTGAAGCCATTAAAAGTTTTTTTTATTGATTTCTAGTAAAAGTTTTTCGTGAAAGAGGAAAGTGTTCATGTTAATTTATCAGCTGTGATTAAGATATGTAAATTAGGATGATTTTACAGTATAGGAAAAATTGCAGCCTTTAATCATGATTCAGAGAATAGAAGACTCGATGTTGTGAATCGTTAAGAACCACGTGGTTGAGATACCGGTAGCATGTCACCCAGTCACGTAATTGCGTCTGTCCCATTTCACGATCGTGATGCAAGAGCAACTTCCAATCGTGCCTCGTCTTGAACTATCCCGGAAATTCGTCCTTTCATATAAGTGATCAAATTATGAAAAAAGTCTTAAGTGAAATGCCAAACGTTTGGTCATTTATTAAACGTGCATTTTTGACACTTCTATAATAAAATTAAATAAAAGTGTGATTTAAAAATTTGCAACTTCATTTTTTTAAAGATTGTTAATTTGAAAATGTTATTGAGTTTCAATAAAATGTATTGCCATAGATGATAATTTTAATCATGTGAATTGTATAGGTGTGTTAAACGAAATTTTTTTGAGTTGTTGTTGGGTTCAAAAAATGCCCAATAATCATGATGTTTCACAAGTGAAATTAATTGCATGTAATTAAAAATTGTTCTTTGAGCGTAAGGAATTTTGAAATGGTTGTTATATAATGTTTATATTTTTGAATATACCCAGTTTTGTAAAACAACTTTAATCTGCACTTATGATATTTTTATTCTTTAAAGGTTCTACATTTTCGTTTTTCTGCTGGTATTATCAAAATAACTGCGTTTGGGCGCAGTTATGTATATATATATATATATATATATATATATAATCATACAAATACTTCCACACATAGTTCACAGTCTATAATTTGCTGTAAATTTTCAAAACTTTTTTGTTAAACCTATAATCCAAGCAAATTTAATAATTTTTTTATAATTTTGTTATTTCATATAAATATTATTTTAATTACAATGTTTGTAAAAATAGTTAAGTATTTTTTTTGATTGTTCAAAAATTGTGTTGAATGGAAAAAAGAAATGAGATACCTACATAAAATGGATAAAATTGATTTTCATCAAAGAAAAGTATACAAAAAGTTGATAGTGAATTATGCAACGATCAAGAGAGGGCCAGTGGATAAGTTGCTGAATTCCAAAGTGCACTAACGCACCTTCAGATTTGCGCGAATCCCGTAATCACTCTCGCACTCGAAAACACTATGCGATGAGGCAGCTCGTGGAGCCAGAGAAAGCGAAAGACTGAGACTCAGGACATGACGTTGACCGTATAAACCATGCAGTATTTCCACCACTCTAAAATAGGCACTGACCCACATGACAGGTCCTGCGAACTATGAGCAACAATTTCGTTCACGATGGTTATCATTTTAACGCTCCCAGACACCTTGTCTGCTGCAACAAATTGTTTTCAATTTCGCTGTGATAATCAACTTTGTTGTACGTGACCCGAGACAGAGATTTCAGACAAAGATTTAAAAGGTAAAATGTTTGATCTGCAAAAAATAAAAAGATGAAAAAAATTGTTCATACAGTGTAAAATTCTTGACATATTTTTTTAATGAGTTTCCGGACAATTAAAATAATTAGAACTTTTTTTTTCAATATGCAATTGAACATTTGTGAATTATTAGTTGCAATGGGTCACAATTTACCACGCAAAACAGTTTTTTTTATCAAGGAAATTACAAAAGTTTTAATGCCTTTTCAACTGTCATTTAGGCTAAGAGATTTTTTATAATAATTTTTTTCAAATTGCATAAAATAAGTGATTTTTAATCAAATTGAAATAATTGGCCAGCAAATTATTTTGTGATGAAATTAAATCCTGTTAGAATGATGAATAATTTGCAATATTAATTTTGCCATCGTTTCATTATTTGAAAAGTACTGAAATTAAAAAAAATGTACAAATGATTTACGAATCCACCAACGTTTGTATGATTTACGAATTTTTTAATTTTAAAAACACAAAAAAATTGTTTCCATAAGAATTACATTGCATTAAAATTAGCGTCATATGCGCAACACTATTAGATTTATCGTTCTGTCAATTCTTCAAATTCATTTATCACACCTAACATATTTAATTATGATTTACATAACAAAATAAAATTACAATTTTGCACACATCTCAATTTTATACACGATTCAAATTGTTCTAACTATTTTGTTACCTAAAATTAGTCTTGCTGAAAAAAAAAAAACATTTAATTTTTATTAGGACGTATTTCTTCCTTTGAAAATTTCCTCGACCCAGAAGCTGTATTTTGGAATCGGTAGAAAGTGCAAATGTATCAGGAGAAAGCTATTATTCATTCTATTTAATTAGTTTAAACAATTGATTTTCAACCAAACGTTAAAAAGTAGTTCAAAATAACTTCTTTAATGTTGACATCTTTGTTGGAAACAAGATTTAAATATTTTATTTAGAATCAAAAGATATAATTTTGAAAATTGCTTTTTTATTACTAATCAAAAAAAAGTTACGCTCAAAAATTAACACGACCTCGTACATAAAATCAAACAACGAAAAAACGTAAAAACTCGAAAGAGTTATATTTAGCAGAACAGTCCGAAACTTTCTAACACGGTAATGGAGTGTCTATTGACAATTTTTTTTCAAATTTTCATCATATTTAGAGACAATTTAAAAAAATTTTAAAATATTTTTATTGATAGAAAATTTGCTTAGAAAACGTCAGTTTAGGAGAGTGTTTAAACATCGCTATACCTCTTGGCAGAATGTAGATCATCGCATGTTTTAAGCACGATGGCTTCTTTGACGAAAAAAGGCTTCTTTTATAGTACGGCGCAATCGCCGTTTGATCGATGCTCTATGAAAACATAATAAAAATATCATCACTTTCAACTTCGTTCCTGTCAAAAGAGATCAAACAAAATCAGAGGAAACCTAGAATGATAAAAATGTGTACATTTTTGTTTCTAAGGAAAGTGGAAAAATATAGCCCCACCTTGTAATCATATATAGAAAACGGAAACGAATGACAGAAGAAAGTAATTTTCGATCTATGAAACTTGTCACAAATTTCATTAGCGGATCAATATTAATTACCGTTAGGTGTGCGAGCATGCGATGTATTAAATTTGGCATTATGATCTGGGAAAGAAAATATGCAATCAATTATTTTATGCAATAAAGTACAAATGCATTTTGTACCATTAATAATAGTTTGATCGATGAAAGTGGAAAAACCACTTTATGAAAAAAAAAGAAAAAAAAATTTAATCTCATTTTTGTAACATCTTAAAATTATTTAAGTAATGATCGATTTTTCGCTTCGAAAATTAAATTAACTTTTTTTAAATCGATATAGATTAGTCTTACAAAATGTTTTTCTTAATTTGTTTACGAGACGAAATTTTATGAAACAGTTCAAGGTGTTATTTAAATTAATTTTTAGTGTTAATTTTTTAATCATTACTTAATTAAAAACGAGTCATTGCTGTTTCATGAATCTTCTACATTGTTTGTTATCTTAATGAAACATCTGAATTCAAGTAGAGATTTTAACGTCTATGAAAAACAGAAAACTTTTTTTCGTCGATATTTTTTGGAAGAATATATATTTTGATGCAACGCTTCGGTATGTTTTTTAAAATCAAACATTTCAAAGAAAAATAATACCGACATTGTCAGTGTCAATCAGACTGAATGTTTTGATGAAAATCCTTGATTTGGCTATAATTATAAAATTTGTATAACCTTTAACTTTTGTAACTACAACTTATCTGAAATTTATCTGAAATGAAAAATTTTTTTGCTTAACAAAAAATGTTGATGCGAACGTACACTTTCTGGTTGAAAAAACTTTCCAAAGTATTTGTAAAATTCATTGATTTTTAAAAAACATTATTTATAAGTAGTAACCCTGCAAGGTTTTATTCATTCATCAGAAATTCATTTATGAATCTTGCCAAATTTTTCTTCTTGAATGTTGATTTTATCTGTGTGAAAAACAAATAAATAAAAACAGCTATATGATTAGAAAGTTCATTGTGATCCAGATTGGTAGCAACGACCGTGAAAAAAATTTTTTTTTCAAAATAAATACGACAAACTTACTAATTAAAATGTCATCATTTGGTTACACCTGTTTTGTTTCATTATAACTTTTTTTACATGAATTTGTTACATTTGTTTTACCAATAAGGCGACATAACAGAATTATATAACAATGATTTTTTATTTATAATTCACAATCGCAAGATTTCTTTATTAGGCTGAATTTCAGAATCAATAAAAAAAACTCTTACGAACATCATAAAGTGCAACTCATTTTTCGGACAAGTTCGCTGTCCCAGAGATTCTTATTAAATCGACCGCGACTCTTTATAATATTAATTTTTCATACGCTACATAATAGAATCTTGACATATATTCGATGATGACGAATTTTTTTTTGAGTAGCAGAGCAGTGAAAAATTTATTCACGTGCTATTCAGACTTTCACTATTCTTTTCGAGCGGCATCAAATAATTTATTTTGTACTCAATAAAAAAGAAACAAACAAACAAACACAAAAAAATTAGTATTAAACTGCTAATCATGACTTTCTTATGTTGCAAGTAAGAAAGACGTGAAATAATCAAATCCATATATTTGAATTAGTATTTTGAATGAATTGCCAATATTTTTTTACATACTAACAAGATGATTTTAAAAAATTCATAATTAAAATTTGTGTCTAATAATAAAAAAATTAAAAAATGTGCAAAAGTATAAAATGAAAGGGATATGTAACGCTGACCCATAAAACTTTACATGTCATTCGTCTGTGAAGATGCACGATTTGACTTTTGACTCGTTGCTCGTGAAAAGAATAAAAAAATTTAAACAGATATAAAATGGCAAATAAAACTTTTATTACCGCGACGCAGAGCAAAATCGGCAATATTAATCTAGAAAATGTTTTACTTAACATACTTTCTATAAAACATTTTACAACTTTTTACGTTTTTAATTTTCTTTTAATTTCCTGTTGAAGATCCCCAATAAATTGTTTTTTGTTCAACAATTTTATCGAACTATTCTTGAGTACTAAAATAATTGAAGTATTTGACAATCTAAAATAACAAGAGGTAGTCCGACTAAAACAAGAACCAACTGTTGCATTAATGCACGTCATTCTCTAATTAGAATGCAATTTTACTACAAAAATATTCCATAATTAAATAATATATTAATCAATGCTTTTCTTTGTTGCAGGTAAGAGCGATGTAAAAGTAAATTCAGAAAATCAATGGACTAATATTTAAAGTAAGTACTTTTTTTAACTGAAAAACTTAAGAAAATATTGTTCCTTCTGAATAAAAAAAAAATCTGTGAAAATGTCCAATTGGTCTTAACATGTTCAAAAAATAAAAAAAAGGGACAAAAATAAAAACTAAAAATTAATATAAAAATCATTTATTCAACACTCTTTATAGTATTCCAAAAATACTGAAATAATTTTATAATCTTGTTGCGTCATATTAATGATAATAATTTTCCGACCACTCTTCTTTGATCATATCACTTGCTTTCTCAGCAATCATAATAGTAGGTGCATTGGTATTTCCTCTAACAATAACAGGCATGATAGAAGCGTCAACAACCCTTAAATTTGCCACACCATAGACCCGTAGTCTCGGATCCACAACTGCCTCAGGATCGCTCGACGGTCCCATCTTGCATGTTCCAACCGGGTGGTACAAAGTACCCGTGTACTCTCTTATCATGCACGACCAATACTCATCAGTGCCCCACTCGTACCTATGACAAGGCGGAATCGCAATCTTGACCAATTCAATTCCATTTTCTCTCATGACCTTTGCACTCAGCACTTCCACAACTTTCTTGATCCCCTCCACCACCGTCTCCTTATCAGGATACTGAGCATAATAATTTGGATAGATCAAAGGCTCGCCAAAAACCGGATCCGTTTTGTTCAACAAAATGTATCCCCTACTTCTCGGGGTCAAGTAAATAGTTCTAGCATTGAACGCATTATAATAAGAGATCGGAAATTGGCTCAGTCTCGGATACAATGTTGGGTTTCGCAGGAAGTCTTCTGGATAGAAGTTGTCAAAGGCGTAATTGATGTCAGGGGCGGTGGGCGAGGTGGAGAACCGAGTCTTGACAAAGGCGCCACACCTCAGTGGTCCCATCGAAGATAAGGGTCCCCTACGGTTCTTCCGGTACTTTTCCACGTCTCTCACCATCCCGTCGTAGTTTTTCAAGGTCGATGTCTTGTTACTCACCACCACGAACACTCCCCACTGAGTCACGTGGTCCTGCAGATTATAACCGACGGATGATTCTGTAATGACTTGGATGCCGAGAGATTCGAGTTCCAACCTGGGTCCGACTCCGGAAAGTTTTAAGATTCGAGGAGAGTCGATCGCACCGGCTGATAGGATCACTTCTTTATTTGCGTACGCTGTATGGGTTAAACCGTCTTTTGACATGTACTCGACCCCCGTGGCCCTTTTTGTTTCGTGATCTATTATGATGCGCAGCACTCTGCATTCAGGTTTGACCACAAGGTTTCGTCTTGCATCACGGATGGGTCTGATGTAGGCGCGATTAGTGCTCATCCGGAGACCATCTTCTTGCGTCGCGTGCAGTTCCATCACACCGATTTGTTCACGTGCGTTGAGGTCACGCTCGGGGTACCCAGTTTCACGAAACGCCCGAATCAGCAATTTTGCATTCTCGTCGATATAGGGAAACTTCCCAACTTTCAATGGGCCATTGGTGTTGTGGTATTTGGGGTTTTTCAGCACCGCCTAGAAATAGAAAAAAAAAACTTTTATTGACATAATAAAATTGACAACTTCGAAGAAAACCTGTCGAAATCATATCGATAAAACTTAACGATTTCATTATTTATGTTATTAGGATGCTGATGAGAAGAAACAAGTTATTTATCATGAGAAAAACAAATTTTTTTGCTCATTATAAATTTTAGTGATGGTACTTTGAACTTCACCTCTATGTCTTGATTACCCTCGGCTTTTTTGAAATAATGGAGAACGCTGTGGTAATCCCAACCGACGTTTCCAAGATCACTCCATCCATCATAATCCTCTTTGTTTCCACGAATGTAAATCATATAATTTACTGCGCTCGATCCTCCCATTGTCTTGAAATGAAAATATTATTTTTACTTTTTTCAGTTATGACAATTTTTTCTTTTTTTTTAATGTTTTCATAATGTCTTCTACTTTTCCTCGATTCCAGTCGCATCTTCCGTCTGGTTTTGAAAGACAAGCGCCTGGCTGCGGTTGCGTTCTATACTGATAGTCAATATTGCTACCCAGTAAATAAGGCGCAAAACCTGGTACGCCGGTAACATCGGGCTCTTCACCCCCAGCTTCAAGCAAAAGAATCTAGAAAACAAAAATGTTCAATTAAAAAGAAATCAATTGTCTTGCAAATATTTCCTAACATTTTTATATTTTACTAGTCTGAGTCTGGACATGTAATAAAAAGTACATTTGGTATGCTGAGTTTGAAAATATCGGCACCTTTCATCATCTATGATTATTCAAGACATTGAAGTTTACTCATTGACATTTTTTGATTGTTGTATGTTTTACAGGTGATGATGTAACGAGATTGATGGATTTTTTTTAAATTTGCACCTTATCATTTTTATGTAAAACACGCGCGAAAGGGCACTAAGCAAAATTAGCATTTGCGTCCTCAGAATTATGGGAAACTGAAATGCCTAAATCGACGGTCAGTCAAGTTTTTATTGCGCGCAATTTCCATGACAAAAAACAGTGAAACGGAATGAAAACTAGCGCTAAATGTCTTTCACAATGGGTTGTTTACAATCAAGTTGAGCAATACAATTTGGCAAATTTATGCAGACCGTCGGAAATATGTAGTGAACCAATACCTTCATTTACTTAAATCGGATTACTTAATTAAGTTTCAATACTTAAATGGCTTTGGATGAGAAATTTAAACTAATTCAACAATTAAAAATCATTCGGTTTAATTAAAAATAGACCAAGGTTTCGTTTTTAAACTTCTTCTTTAAGAACAATTTTATTTTACAGATTAAATTTATTTCACTTTGAAATTTTGAACTTATCTTTTTTTAATAATATGATAATTATTAATATCTTTAAATCTTCTTGTTTTTAACATATAACATTTATTATAATTAGAATAAAATTTAGAAACTCTTAATTTTACCTTACACTAATCGTTAACTAGTTTTTTTGAAACATTTTTAATTAATAGAACAAATAAAAAAGACATAAAAATTTTAGTACCCTATGACTTGCTATTATGACTGTGTATTGTGTACCATAACGAAAAAATCGTTACCTTCCACTGCGCCCGTTCGCTAAGTCGGTTTGCTAACACTGATCCTGCTGATCCTGCACCAACGATTATGAAATCATAAACGTTTCCCGATTCTTTTGACTTTTTTCCTGCTGTAAAAATTAAATTTTTAAATCACAAAAGTTCTATTATCTTAGAAAAACAAAGATGACTTTTTTTTCGTTAAAAATGAAATGTTTGTGACAATGAGTGACGGTGAAAGACAACGGCCAACTAACCTTGGGTCGAGAACAACATATCGTATCGTCGCAAACGGTGCAAAATGTTGTGTGACTGAAAATATGGATTATGAAAAAAATCATCTTGATGTAAGAATGATTGAGAGTGATGTGTTCGTGGCGTGTAAAATGAGGAGGAGTACACAGAGTCCCAAACAGGCACGGGTGACAAAAAGTTTTGTCTTATGAAGGAGTCGGAAAATATACCGTCTGTGGATTGTCCAAATAATCGCGTGATCAACACTAGGAACATCACTGCCGCTGGTTGACATGATGTGAAGGTGCTTTCCACGGTACAAAGACTTGACAGATCCGATGGCACCCAGGACATTATTTTAATTCAACTAGGAAAACAGCAGTTTAGAAAAAAAATTACTACATTAATTTATTATACTTTTAAATTTAAACACTAGTTAGCAAGAAATTTTGTTGAAGGTCAAAAATATAAGAAACAAAAATTGGTTTTGCATTACTCCAGATGACCAACTAGATCACTAATCACCTTTACACTATGGAATAAAAAATTACTCTGCACCACAAGGCTCAAAAGAGAAGTTGCATTGTCTTATTTATGTTATCAGTTATTTTTATCAGCTAAACGGTATTAGCCCGCGGAAAATTTCGTAACAATCCGATGACAGTGGAAAAATGTATCCAAAATTTCATAACATCAGCACGTTTTTTCTCATAATAATGTCAACACATTTTTGTTTGACTATGTTTATACAGGGATTTGGACATTAATTTTAGAAGATGATAACTTTTTGCACTTAAAATAACAAGTTCAATAAAACCACAACTGTACTTGGCCGCTGTTGACTTAAATGTAGTCCTGCATTAGTTTGTCATAATACCAGTCGCCAATGGTGCACTTTTGTTTCGAGTGCTAAAGAAAGGGGAAAACCCTTAACGGCGTTCAGTCAGCCGCAACACAACATAAGAAACAATCAATCATTATGTAAGAAATTTAGAACTGTGATTATACTATTTTTATTGCAACAAGTTTACTTCCTTATCGTTAAATTTACAAACAGCGATAAGTGTCGTGTACAAATAATGTAAAATTTACTTGAACAATTAAAAGAATAATAAACAAATTTTAAATATCAAAATTGTTACAATCTTAAAATCATGAACAATTTTTTAATATTTGTTCAAGAATCTATTTTTTTTTATATCCAAGAAATATTTATGAAAAATCTTGTTTGTCAAAAAAATTTGGTTTATCAAAAAAATTCTTCTTTTTATTCAAACATTAATTTTTTATTTAAATCTGTCTTTTTTGTTGGTAACAATCGAAAAATAAGATTCGTGACACAAAAAATGATTACAAACATGACGTAAAATGGAATTACAATAAATTCACAAAAGGATTTTTTCAAGTTAATTATTTTGTTGTTTCATGTGGGACGGTAGGCGTAAACGGACAACAGTTCTGGTTGAGCTAGATATAAGTATGCCAAACGAACTATTTGAAAGGATATGTCTTTGAACACACGTCTTATCAGTTCTAAAAGGTCGAAAAGGTGCGCTAAAATCGGCCATGCGTTAGTAAATAACGAATGCGTTAAAGTTGTCCAACAAACCAAACTCATAAATATTATTTGATTTAATTTTCCATCCAAACTTATGTCCTTTCACTTATTATTCGTTACTAGACTCAACAACGAGAAAAACAAAAAGCGATTATCAAAAGTGTTTTTGTTTTCTAGTGCAGACTTCGCTCATTTCATCTATCCACCCCCACATGATATATATTCTATACTTGTATAAAATATGAAATTGTTATATGTTATATATAAACAATATAAATTAAATAATATTATTTTCATTCAATTATTAAATATAGCATATATTAAATAAGTTCATTTGTGATATCTGATTTTCCATGTCTATTTATTAAAATTGAAAATAAATTCATTTTATCTGATCATTAGAAGTAGAACTGGATTTACAACTATTGAATCACGATATATTACATTATTCGAAAAGAAGTTATACGAAATGATTGAGGATTATATATTAGGTAAAATTAAAATAATTCGGACCCATCAGAAAATTATACTTTTCTCTATTTATCATTACCATAGGCTAAATTTTTAAACTAACAGTAAATCATTATCACGCTAATCGCAATAATGAAAGTACTTTGCAATTGTTTTTTGTTACATATGTATCATTATATCACAAGCTCATGTACATCACAATCTATTGCTTAATTAAAAACCAACATATTATAATAAATAAAAAAGAACAACTATTATTGCATTTTTTTTTTCAATAAAATTTAGGCAGCCCTTAAAGATAAGGAAATTCACAATTCATCTTTGATGTTGTAGTCTTGTTTGATCATATCAGCTCCTTTTTCTGCAATCATCATTACAGGCGAGTTGGTATTGCAACCAGGAATATTTGGCATGATCGAGGCGTCAATTACTCGAAGCCCTTTGACTCCGTGAACCTTAAGTCGAGAGTCGACCACAGCCTCAGGGTCGGTGCTAGGGCCCATCTTGCAAGTACCCACAGGATGGTACAAAGTAGCGGCTGTGTGTCTGGCGGCGCACTTCCAGTAGTCATCCGAGCCAAGTTTCAGATGACTGCAACCATCGATGGCCAGAGCCTGCATTTTGATACCATACTTTTTAAATGCTTTGGTATCTTCCAACTTCTTCAAAAACTTGATAGCTTTGACCATGACCTCCAGGTCCTCTTCATCGTCAAAATAGTTTGCGTGGATCATGATCTGGTCATTGGGATTTGTACTTCTCAGTTCCAACCACCCCTTTGATTTCGGGTATAACAGAGTTGGTCCCACGACAATGGCATCTGACTCGGCGTTCAGTCTTTGAAACTCTTTTTTCACTTGGTCGTCAACATTGAAAGCGTTAGCCATGCCCTCAATTATTCGCAAGTTGTCGCCCTTAGGGATATGGACGAAATGGTACTGTACATTGGGGTACTTGGCGTTCGGGTCATCGGTGTTAACAAAGCCGTTATAGTCGATTCCTCCTGTTGAGGCCAGGGCTCCATTTCTTCTCATAAGATAATTGTAGATTGTATCAGCCAAATCCAAAGGAGTTAGCGCAGTGCGGGTTTCGTTGAAGTAAGTAAAATGAATGGAGAACATTATTAGATGGTCCTGGAGCCTCTTGCCAACCGGAAGATCAGCCACAACTTTGATTCCCTTTTCTTCCAAGTGCTTCTTTGGTCCTATCCCAGACAGCATCATGATCTGGGGAGTGGCTACGCTTCCTGCTGACATGACAACTTCTTTCCTGGCCTTTAACTCAACCTTCTGACCGTTTGGAAGGGTCGCTCGAACTCCCTCAGCTCTGCCGCCATTCATTATCAAACTGTCTACCATGGTGGACTTCAAGACATACAGATTTTTCCTGTCTTTGGCTTGGGAGAGGAAGGCAGCTGCTGCGGATACTCGCATCCCATTGTCATGTGTACCATGAATGTTGCCAAAACCAATGTACTTGTCAGCATTGAATACCTCTAAGTTTGGCACTCCAATCTCTGCGGTTGCACTGTTTAAAATCTCTGCCATGGGTGTGTCGGAATAATTGCACCTTCGGATTCTCAAAGGCCCATCCACGCCGAAATACTTTTTACCGAATTTCGCTGGGACGTCTGGGTGGTAGCTCTCAGACTTGCGGAAGTAGGGGAGCACTTCCTCGTAACTCCAACCATTGTTCCCCATCTTGGCCCAGGTATCGTAGTCACGATCGTTTCCGTGCAAGTGTATCATCCCATTGATGTTTGAACTGCCGCCCAACGCCTTTCCTTTCGCCCAGACACATTTTTTTTCTTTGGTCGCTAGACAGTATTTGTCGCTCGGTTCAACCTAAAAAAATCAATCTATTGATAATTCTATTCACTGTTTCGATTATTTCGTTTTTCTAACTAAGCTTGTTGCGCAAAAACAATTGGAGCCATTTAAAGTCACACTGACTCATAAGTTCTAGTGTCGCCAATTTGATTTGTTATTCAAAACTAAAATGATGTCATCAATTTTATGCACTACGCAGTGTGTAGAGAATTAAATCGAAATTATTAATTATTAATTTCGAGCAAAAATAAATTTTAACCGATATTTATAACTGTTTTTAAATGAGCATTTGTATTGTTTTTTTTTTTTGTGGTTATAGCTGTGGAAAGATTTGACAGACTTTCCTCATACCAATTATTAGGTTTACTGGTATGACTTTTTTTTTAAGCGTCTGTATTGCTTGAAACTTCAGATAAAATGTCATTATTTTTATTTGTAAAGCTGTAATGAGTCAGAGTTTCTTAAACTCGCCACCTTGAGCACTGCATGTCGCTTAAAAATCTTTTTTGCTTTTTGCCCGACAAAATGGCGAGTAGAAAAAAATTTGCTCTACCTGATAAGCGTAATCTTCATCGGTGCCTTGAAGGAACAACAAAAGCGCAGGAACTTTGCTCATAACCGAAGGGTCATTGCCCCTCTCAATAAGGAGAACATTCCAGTTGTTAACTTCTGTCAATCTACTGGCTAGGATGGAACCTGCCGTACCACCGCCAACCACAATGAAATCAAACTCAGGCCTCGCCAAAATATCAGCTGTACGGTCGCGTGGTAGGTCACTGTTATCGGTGAGAGCACAGTGCGCCGCTAAAAGGCTCCTAATAAGGTTGAGGAAAATAGATGCCGTCGAACCGGACGCCGAGAATGCACAACTTTCTGCTAAACACGTTTCCATCGTTGTATCTGTCTGAGAAAAAGAACATTTTTGCATTGACAAAATCATAAACTGATCATAAAAAGATGGATGACAAAAACTATTGTCAATGATGGATGGATAATGCGCGATTTAAATGAAGAATGTTATCGTTTAAAACATTGCTGATGCTTAACAACGGGCAGTCTATGTTAAGAAACTTGAAAACGTGATGGTAAAAAGATGACTTAACATAAAATGACAAAAAATGTATAATTTATTGCGCATCGCAAAGGCGACAAAAATTTTAAAGTAGAATTTTAATTAATGAGACCACGATTCATTACAGTACAAAGTGCAGTTTTGTGTAATGTAATTGTCGAGAAACACTTGCGAACAAAAAAAATGATTGTCTATAAATTGAAGTGTACACTTAGATCGTATTATCAAAATGATTTCTTTTTAGACAAGAAAGTTATTTCATTGATAAGATAAATTAAAAAAAAAAAACATCTATAGTTTGTAATTCCAATTCAATTATAAACAATTATGTCACACCGATATTGAAAAATATAAAAAATTACATCACACACTCGTGCAAGTCACTGATACTTTTTGTGCGAAAAAAAAGAGATTTAATTATGAAAGATGCGAATATTAGAAATGACACAAGTTGGAGAAAAACTAACGTACCGCTGACGATGGAGGATACTTGAGAAATGAAGAGCTTTCACGAATCAGCAGTCCGATGAGACAAATCGTCCCACCCTCCGCGTAGTCTGATACCGGTTCTTGAGAACCTCAACTCAAGTATCCTTTTTTTTCATCATTGTAGAGGAAAACTCATACATCATAAATAAGGCCATGTAATTATATTCCGTCTATCTGCTTTTTTTCTATTATTTATCTAATCATTTATTTATCCTTTCTTTTGTATCTAACATTTTTCAATAGTTACATTGAAATTTTTTATATTCAATATTTAATAAAATCAAAAATCATTCTGCACTTAACTACTTTTAACAAACAAAGTACAGTGTATACTATTTAACTTAAAAATTAACATTTTCACATCGACTATACAATTTTACAAATCATGATAAATCAGTTTATGGTTTGTTTATCCGCGTTTTTATAGAACTGGGAAACATTTTCGCCAAGATTAATATAAATGGATACGCCGTCTATGTTTATCATTACAAATAATCGAACGACAAAATCAAGTCATTCAATGCCATGTTGTTACCAGTATCACTTTACAATTTTTTTACAATATCAAATTTTACACTCTTGCAAACTTTTAATACCACACTTATTCTTCTTGAATTATATAAGTACTATTAATAATTAATTGTAATATTAAAGAAACATAAACAAATTAAAAGTTATAATTTTGTTTCACTTTGTACATTTACAAAAATAAATGTTATATAATAACATATAAATGTTACACACATGTTACATACATGTCACATAACAGTTGCAATATGGTTTCATATATGGTACATATATTTTTTACATAGGGTTGTTTATGATAAATTACTTAGATTTGGCTTTTTGTATTAAATTATTGGAATGTTGAGATGCTGCCTTAGAATCATTTCGGCAGCCTTTTCTGCTATCATAACTATAGCCGCTGATGGATTCGAGTTTGGAACAATGGGCATAACAGAAGCATCTGCTACTCTCAATTTTCCAATTCCATGAACTTTGAGTTCATGATCAACAACTGTCGTAGGGTCATATGAAGAACCCATTTTGCACGTTCCAGACTGGTGATTCTCTGGTCCTGTTTGAACTCTTATGAAACATTCCCAATAAGCATCCGTGCCAAAATAATAGCTAAAAAGGAAGAAAAAAGTAATTTGAATAATTAAATTATTTATTCATTACAATTAATTAATGTAATCAATGAGAAACTAAATTGATTAATTTAATAAATAAAAATGAATTTGTCGATTCATAAAATACAATTTTAAAACAAATTTATAGTAAATTAAATTTACAAAAACACTAACTTGGAACACATCTCATGAGGTTTCTCGTCCAATTTCAAGTCCCACTTTTTCATACTGTACGTCTCAGTAAGTTGGATTACTTTTTTTACCGCCTCTACCATCACTTTGATATCTTTTGGATGCGTGAAATAGTTAGGATAAATCAGTGGGTGATCGAAAGGATTTCTAGAGCGCAGTTTCAAGTACCCTCTGCTTTCAGTTATCAGAGCTGTGGGTCGAATCATTATTTCCCTTCTTTGAGAGCAATCTCCAATGTTACCATTGACGCATTCATTGATCATCCCGGTTTTCGAGCATGATGAACTAAAGCCGTCGAAAAATACCTGGATGTCAGGTATACCTGGCGTAGCATAGCTGCTTTCCATAAATGCTGTAACCTAATTTTAAAAGTACAGAGATTATAAAAAAATGGAAAATTATTAAGATACAGTCAATGAAATATGAAACAAATTGTAATTCAATACATTTCATAATGCAAATAACAATTTTTATCTTCAGATTATAATGAACATGATAAAATAATTACTCAGAAAATTAACCAATACGGTTCAAATTTAATTACTATTTTTAATTAAATTTCTTAATTTTAATTCACCTGTGTTAATCCAGTGCTGCTCAGAGGTCCAGTCCGATTGAGAATAAACTGATTAAGAGAATCCAAAGTCAAAGTTTCATAAAACGCATCACGAATGGACATCTTGATCCCAACCGAGACGTGGTTCTGTAGGTTGTACCCAACGGGCAGATTCTTCATTACCTTTATCCCCAATTTTTCCAATTCATCCTTCGGTCCGATCCCAGAATTTAACAAGATCTGAGGTGAACCTATGGCACCTGCCGTTAAAATCACCTCCTTATTGACATACAGCGAGTGCTTCTTCCCCTCTTTGTCAACCACATTAACCCCCTGAACCAAAAAAGTCCACTGGTCCACTATCAGATTCGTAACATAGCAATTGGTTAAAACGTGGAGATTTGTCTTTGGCTTTGCATTGTCCAGGTAGAACCGAGCCGTGGTTCCCCTGAGACCATCTTTCATCATCACCGGAGCAACCATGAAACCAGTCTGGTTGTATCCTAGAAGAGGTTTTGTGTTGTACCCCATCTCGGCCCCGGCTTGCAGCAAATCTTGTGCGAATTCCGGTTGATGAGTGAAGTACTTGATGTAAAGGGGATTCCGATGGGAATCGGGTTGTCGAACCGTGTCATCGACCATCCTGTCCATCTCTGGATTCTCGGCCTTTTCGAAGTACTTTTTGATTTCTGAATGGGTCCAACCGGGGTTGCCCATACTGGCCCAAGTGTCGTACACCCAAGGGTGGCCTCTCACGTACATCATGCCGTACATCCCAGTTGTACCTGACACCATCTTACCTCGTGGCCAGTCGCAAATGCCTCCTTTTTCTATTCCAAATTTCAATTTTAATTTTAATTTCATTTGAAAAGTAAATTAATGTTATTTGAATTGATTTAATAATAAACAATTTAATTGATTGATTTACATTTCATTCATTTTTTTGAAAAAAAAATGTCGATTGAAGTTGATTAATGATACAATTTAATCAGAGTAGATGGGATGAAGATCATTTTTTAAATTTTAGAAGATTATGCTGTACCCAGACATGCTGTTGGGTAAGGTTGAGTTGGTTCAGTTTTGTATCTCCAGTCCAGAGAAGTATTAACTGAATTGAAAGCCAATCCAGGAATGGCAGTAAGTGATGGTTCCTCTGGTCCAGCTTCTATTAATAGTACCTTCCAATTTGGATTGTCACTCAACCTTTTCGCTATCACAGGACCTGCCAGTCCAGCTCCTACTATTATAAAATCGTACCTTCAAAAAAAAGTTTGCCTAATAGTTTGAAAATAGTATTTTGAAATTCTGGTTTATAAAACTAGACAAATGCTAAAAAAAAATTAAAACAATTAAAAAATAAAGAATTAGAAGAAATTTATTTAAAAATCTAAATAATGATTTAGTACCACTCATTGGAAGATACTTTATCCTTTCCCAGACGTCTGCAAGGTTCAGTGATATCGCACCTAGCCATCATAAGAATTTGAAGTGTCGTCATGAAAGATGATATTGAGCCACAGGCTTCATTCATAAAAGTAGTATCACTGAATTCGCAAGTACAGCAGCCGACGTTGGCATACGCGCCGCTCGAGAAAGCCGAACCGGGCTGAAATTTGAAAAATTGTCTCCCATGAGTTAAAAAATCGATGAGTTAAGTTTGACTTCCAAGACACGCTGACATTCACCACTGTTGCTGTACCGCTCATGTCGGTCCTTTTTTTTCTTATTCTATCGAACTCGCACTGACCAAGACCAATTGAACTTGACACACATGTTTATATACTTACCGAACTCCTAGATTAGGCCCGTATTATTTTATTTCAGATTAATAGAGTAATTAGCTTTTTTGCAAGTAACAAACTTTTTTATCTAACTTCCGTGATATTCTATGAAAAATAGATAATCGAATTTGACACCCGTTGCATCAAGTTTAGCATATGTTTTTTCATTATAATTTACAAGTGAAATAGTAAAATTTCATTTTACTATTGTCCCTGTCCTTTGGATCCTAAGATCCAAAACAAGGATCTACATATATATATATAGATCGAATTAATTTGATAATATCAAATTTAGGTACAATAAAATGTCTTATTTAATGTTAAATTAATTGTTCATTGAAACTTCGATTACACTTTGATACTAACGTAAGCCTTCATGTCACATCAAGGCTACGATATTTTGATCTTTAAAATTTGATCATTAATTTTTTGTAAAAAATGTGAAGTATAATAATACAATTCTAGTGATTGTGGAGGTAATTTTTTATTGAAACAATATAAGTATTTAAATAGATAATTATTTATATATTCATATCAAACAATCTCGTTTTTTATTCATTTTTTGTATATTTTCAATGGTATATTACATTCTATATATTTGATTATATTTAATATTCATTATATCCTAAATATAATCATTGAATTGCTCATGTGTTGTTATTAGTAGTTCACTCAACTATTATGTTCAGCGATTAACTCAGCTGTCAATCAGGGATTTACTCACCTGTTATTGTCAGCATTTAACTCAGTTGTTATTTTTCTTAACAATTCACTCATCTGTTATCGTTAAGTTGAAAAAATATTTTTTTGCTAGATTTTATGCATATGTTATTTACACTTAAAAAATTAATACAAAGCTAACTTAGCAAGAAGTTAGAAGTTAGAAATAATTTCATGTGCCAAAAATTGTTCTATAAATTTCTTATTTAGGTGAGTTTTGAATCTTCATTAATGAACAAAAACGATGAAAATAAATTCTGTAATAAATAAGATGGCCTTGTTACATCTAAAATTACATTTATAATTACTAAGTTATTTAAAATATATTCTAATATTGTTTGTTTCTTTAAAATCTCCCCCCCCCCCTCGTAGGGGTTATAACGTGTCTCGCAGTTATAACTTTTTTATTCTCAATATCCATAGACGATATTATGAATTATTTCCTCGAATCTTTCAAAGAACGCAAACCTATTTTTACACTCTGTTGACTTATTACTCCAGGGAACGACTAACCCTTTGCTATGATAACGACCCCTCGAATATTTTCCAGATAAATGATTTACACCAAATGCGAATGTTTATCATGTAAAAAATATGGTTCATTATTTTATAATTCACACTTTCCTATCAATAAAAGATAAATTTCGTTTACCAACTGATCTTACCGTTGAAACCGAAAGAGTCAAAAACAATCCAATGACAACCGAAGACATTTTAAACTGTTTGCACTTTCAAACCACAAGTTCAATCAGTTTGAATAAGTTTGCATAACGCAGTTCAATATAATATTAACTTGATGACCAATTAATAGTAGCGAACTTTCGAATTTTGCACAACTGCCATTCCATTGGAATGAAACATTCTCAACCGTTTCAATTTATAATCATGATCGGTACATCGATTTCTGTGAAAAAAATTGTTTTTCCGACCAGTGAAAATCGTTCATGCCGAATTCGCGACGAGATGAAGGAGCTCGTCGACGAGCGGCCACTGAACTAATTAAGCCCTCGGCGCATATGGGCAGTAACGTATATTCAGTTTATCTCGCGATTCTTATATTTTAAATTCGAAGAAACAAACCGAGTGGGGCTGTTCACGAAAAAGAGGACTCGGATAAGTTTCATGATTGACACGAACCAGACGCTACGAATAACCTTTTGTGAAAAAAATTATGAAAAACAGATTGATATCCGACGTTGTAAAACAAAGTAAGAATAACGTTTAAAAAGTAAGGAAATACAAGACACAAAATACAAAACAAAATATTTAAAAATGAAGTTTAAGAAATTTGAACTGGTTTTCATTAATCAAAAGGGTCAACAGATGATAATCTCCAAAATAATATAATTGCATATTCATACTCTGAGTGGATCTGCAAAATGTTTCT
Organism: Trissolcus brochymenae; assembly: GCA_030523145.1. NCBI lineage: Eukaryota > Metazoa > Arthropoda > Insecta > Hymenoptera > Scelionidae > Trissolcus > Trissolcus brochymenae. The sequence goes on from JAQQRF010000430.1 coordinate 245,949, forward strand.
CAGAAACTTTCTATTTCTACTTTGTCACTAACACTTTGTACATTTGAATTTCCAGACAGTTTAGCGGGAGCAAAGGAAGCGCTTGAATTTCGCAACATTCAAACTCGATTAAAAGAAAATTAATCTGGGGATTAAATTGAAATAAAATTTTAATTTGTTTTTACAAACTGAATAAACTTAACCAATCGAAAATTTGTTCACTATTGATTAGTGTAAATGAAGAGAAGCCTGTTGAATCTGAAATTGAATCTGAAATTGGCGTGAATCTATCATAAAAGTGAATCCACCGGTTTCTAAACGTTGCTGGTCGTCCTCCGGACTGATCAAAATTTGAATCCAAAACGCTTTCGTTGTACTACAACGTTCGAGCATAGGTGAAACCTGTTTCAATAAATCCGTTAATTTTGATTCGATATTGCCAGTCTACGGACATAATGTTTTGCAAGACATACCCTAACAGGAGCCACCGATTACTGTCCTTGAAATTCTATTTTTTCTCTACTCTTTTCAAATCTTTTCTCTTTTTATAGTCGAATGGTCAGAAATTAAAAAAAAATCTTATTTGAAATGATTTTTTTGTTCGTTTTTTTTTTAATTTTTAATTGATTTTTTTTATTTTTTAAAAAACTTTTTTAAGTTGTATCTTAAATAAGAAGTAAATTTTTGTTTCTTTGCACATGATACATTAATGAACCTACCCCTTGACAAGTTTTCCCCCAGGCCAATTACTGGGACGGTTATTCATACTTAAACAAAAAGTAGTCGAGGGGTGAGCTACGAATTGCCAATCCATTGATGATAATTGCAACACGAAGCAGATCCAACGTATCTGAGCATTGTGCTTTCATCCCCTCCTAGAATATTCCAAGCTGTTTCAGACGTCTGCTGGCAATCACTGCCGCCCACTATTGTACAATCATCCAAGTTTTATTCCATGGCCTATAGTTCGGACCGAGATTTAAAAATGCACGAATCCTCAAGAAAAAACGATACTTAAAGATCAAAGAAACCAGTTTTTAATTAAAGAAGTGGATGTTTTTTTTATTCAAATCGTTTTTTAATTTGTTTAATTATTTTTCAAATACATTTTTTGGAAGTGATACAATTTACAATTAAAAATCTTAAGCCAAAGTTAGTCTGTACAAATTTGACACTAATCGTTGTTAAATCCAAGTTTAATATTTACAAATAATTTTTATAAATTCTTATCTTAAGGTGGTTTTAGTACTACGTGAAGAATTTGATGAATTTCTGTAAAAAAATTACTTTTCGGTTGACAAATTGGCATCATTTATACGAATTTTTTAAGAGCCATATTATAATTTCTTGAAACTATATTTTTCAACAAATAGAGGCGTCAAACTTTTGAACAAATCATGATATCTTTGATGAAGAAATTTGAAAGTTTTGTACCAATTTTTATTCGAAATGAAAATTGCTATTGACTATTAGAAACCACCCCGAATTTAAAATCGTTTCTTATCCAACAAATAATTTATCTAACTCGTTTCTTATTAAAATTTTACCGAATACCTCTGCTGTAAATAATTTATTCTTTTGTACAAAATATACTATAATGTAATGTATAAAATTAAATCTCACAACTGTTGATTGATTTCTCACACAATTAAAAATGTTTTAAAGAAAACAATCAATTTTCATTTCACCGTCTCTTTTATCATTCAATCATCAGTTTGATCTCTAAGTTTAGAATCCAGACACAAAAAAAATATTTAAAAAAAAATAATAAGAAAAACAACTGAAATGAAACTGCTAAAATACAAAATTCGAATACAAAAACAGTAGTAGACAAAAAGTGGAATTAAATTAAATGATTCTACTTCGCATCTACCGCACGTAGCACGCACAACACACCGAATCCTATATCCAGAAAACGCGATCGCCCTGTGCGATTTCATTTTCACATTCAAATCACATTCAAACCTTAATTCAAAATTCAACCTTGTTTAGATATCACAAATAAAATTGACAACCCGCATCGCGTCTGTCCTTTCGACTGTCTGCCGAAGCGCCGACGATAAACTTCTATATACACACAACCCAGGCAAAAATGAACACATATGTGACGCCATATACAAACATATATGTGGTACATATGTGACATACGTTTGTCAAAAAAATGTCACATACATTTCACACCGGACCTTATCTTCGTCACTAATACTCAATATCTCCTGACTTTCCTATTCAGCCAAAACTCTTTGATCATATCAGATCCTTTTTCACCGATCATGATCGTGGGGGCGTTGGTGTTGCCGCTGACCTGGTTAGGCATGATGGAGGCATCGATGACCCTCAATCCTGTGACCCCGTAAACCCTAAGCTGAGGGTCAACTACAGCATTTGGGTCCCAGTATGGCCCCATCTTGGCAGTTCCAACTGGATGGTACACAGTGGCTGAGTAGTGTCTGATACAGCACTCCCAGTATGCATCGGAATACACGCCCATGTGTTTGCATTCTGGGAATGGTATCGGATTGAGGACACTGCCGAATCGTTTGAACGCCTGGGTCCTGCTGAGAGCGACGACAATTTTGACCCCCTCGACCAACGTGGCCATGTCCTGCGGGTCAGCAAAGTAGTTGGGATAGATCAAAGGATAATGGAATGGGTTCTTGTCCCTGAGCTTGATATACCCCTTGCTCTTAGGTCTCAAAAGCATGGGCAGCACGCTCCAGGCGTCCTTGTAATTGATAGGTCCAAAGACTGCGTTGTAGAACCTCTCTGTGAGCCCATGTGCCTTCCTCACCTGTCTCCCGCCGTCCGAGTTTGTGGAGCCTGAGATGAAATGGAACTCGATGTCGGGGAAGTCCTCCGTCGCGTTCGCGTACTTGGTGTTGATGAAGGCCAAGCCCTCAACACCACCCATGATGGTCAGAGGTCCGGTTCCAAGAACCGCGTACTCCATTACAACCCTCAGATTCTGCAACCGGTTCTCCACCATGGACACTTTCTGATTCACCAGGAAGGTCAGTCCTCCAAGGGCAATGTGGTCCTGCAGATTCTGGCCCACCTGCAGGTCCTGAATCAGGGGAATATTGTGCTCGGCGAGGTGCTCCTTGGGACCGATGCCTGACAACATAAGCAGCTGAGGCGAGTTGATGGAGCCCCCGGAAAGGATCACCTCTTTTTTTGCTCTGATTCTCATCAGTTTGCCGTCCCTCATGAATTCCACTCCGTAGGCACGTTTCGTCGACTTGTCGATTAGCACCTTGGTCACGTGCGAATTCATCGCGATGTGCAGGTTCTTGCGTAGTCGCGCCGGCCGCAAGAAGGCCTTCGAAGTGGAACACCTGCTGCCGCGTCTAACGGTGCCCTGGGCGACCATGAAACCAGATTGGTGCTCGCCGTTGATGTCCCGGTTCTTGTATCCCATCTCCTGTCCCCCTTGAACGAAGGCGTCCACCAGAGGAGTATGCCAGGGTGCCTCGCCGACTGTTAAGTAACCTCCGGTCGAGTGGTAGGGTGTCTTGGTCAGATAGGGGTTTTGGTTGTCCTCCGACTTTTTGAAGTAGTATAGCACGTCCTTCGAGCCCCAGCCTTCGTTGCCCTGCTGCTCCCATATATCGTAGTCCTTCTTGTTCCCTCTGAGGTACAGCATGTAGTTCAGTACACTCGAACCGCCTAACACTTTTCCTCTGGGCCAGTTACAACGACCACCTTCCATTGCTAAAAAGTACCGAATTTTTATTAGTAGTTTTTCTCGTTAAAGTATCCAAAAATATTAATCATAAATGAAATTCGAAAACGTAATGCAAAAAGTTAAATGTAAAGTTCAAAAAAATGCACTTCAAAAGTGCATCTGAATTGGATTTTATTTTGAATAATTTTTGTTATTATAAAACAAGAAATATTCATCTTTAAATAAGTTGAGTATTTTATTTTAATAAAAGTGTATGTAAAAGAGGATGTCCTTAAGAATTTCGGCATTGTCATTCAAAACTAAACTTTGTTACTTTGATCAGAGAGGAATTCCTATTTTTGCATAAAGAACGAATGATGAACTTAAATTTATGATTAAGAAATGACAACATTTCTCATATCATTCCCTATCTTTCATTCCCTCGAGTCGTCGTTGTATTTTAAATTTGTTGGAAACATTTTTTTCATATTAAGTAGGTTCAATGATCATATTCTAATCTCAACCATGAGATTCTTCAAAAGTTTCAGAGTGAATATCAGTATGGGCTGATTCATAATGTTCTCTTAATTAAATTTTTTTGTTATTCTACGAAGGAACTTTTCATGCAAAACAATAAAAGATTCTCGTTCATTTTATAATCAAGTTGTAAGTATTCTTTAAAATTGACAAAGATTTAACAAAATTAAAAAGAAAATTAATTTAATTGAACAAATTAGTTAACAAAGTAATTTTTTGTTATAATTTTATTATTTGTATAATAATTTACAAACCTAAACATGCGTTTCCCTGAGGTTCAGTTTTGTACATCCAATCCAACTTGGAAAGTTGCAAGTAAGCCGCCAAAAGCGGCACTTCCGATATTTCAGGTTCATCTCCACCTGCTTCCAACAGCAGAACATTCCAATTCTCAATTTCACTTAAGCGATTGGCAACCACGGCACCTAAAAAATAAATCATCAGTTCAAATGTGAAAAAAAATTGGGCAACATTTGTTTTCACCATTTTTAATTCAATTTCTAAAAGGATTATAATTAATTCGTTGAATTTCAAATAATGATTTTCTTATTTGAAAAGTAATTACAATTTTTAATTTCAATTTTCATTCCTAAAAAACTTTTGATTTTGAATGAAATTTAAATCATAAAAATTATTTTCAGATATTCAACTGAATAATATTATGTTGTTCAAAAATGAATATCATTTAAGAAAATCGCTAAAATAAATTACACCAGCGACAAAAAAAAAAGATATCATTCAGTTGAGGTGAAGGTGCTTTTTCTAAAAGTGACAAACCTGCCGACCCAGCTCCCACAACAATAAAATCGTAAGCCGGTAATAAAACTTCCGAAGGGACGTCTATAGGCCGAGATTCCGGGTCCATTAGATCGTATTGAAAATAAATAAGGGCTGCAGCCAGAGTCGGAAAGAAATACGACAGGCTGCCAGTCGCGGAGTTCGCGATGCTCGAGAAGACGGTCTCCAAACCCATCTTTAATATTTCATTAAACAATGAAATATGTCAATCTGCAACACACACGTTCAATCACTTTATAAATAATTCGTTTCTACTAAAAACAAATCAATAATTAAAACAACAATATTAAAACTCCGAAATAATAAAACTTGAAAATATTACAATTAACACACTTATTTTGTTAAAATAAAATTAAAAATTAAAAGAAGTGATATTAATGAAAAAAACAAAATTGAAGTTGACTGTAAGATGTCACTATGAACTGACAGGCGATTTTTGGCAAGAATACTCCACGAGTAAATTCGAGTCTAACGCCGGATCATCACCACTTAAAGACTAGGGCAGTTTCGATGATTAACTCGAGTGATATTTACTGGTCGTCGAAGACGTCAGAGAAAGAAGTGTGGGTTCAGGTGGGGATAACTTTCATCCACCATGAATTTTAATCTTGAACTTATTGTACTACCAAGTACGTGACCACTACGTCACAAAGAAATCAATTACAAGTTTTGCAAAAAAAACAATTGAATTATTCATTTTTGACAAAATTAGTTGATTGATTCTTTCGGTTCCATCTAGACCTAATGAGATTTTTTTCCTTCATTTTAATCTTAAATATAAAACATACTCGCATCTAAAAAAAGAAATTCTCTATCCCCACATTGATCTGTTAGGCATTGAAAGGTGTATTTGACTTAATCAAATTCCCAAGATTGTCACGTACACACACGGAAAGCCAGAACATAATTAAGCTGATACAAGAAAGGACATATACAAATTTTGCTTTCGCTTTCAATCGCCATAGATATGCAAATTTTAGTTCTAATACAATTTTTCAAGTTTAGACAATTGTTCAGTTGTATTCTTATAGAATGACACTTTTTTTAACTCAACAAGATGAAACAAACAAGATTTACAAATTTGTATTTTTCCGTTTTGAAATTATTGCAAAAAAAATATATATGACAAGTTTTCATAATTCCGATTACACTTTTGAGGACATTTTTTTAATTACTCCAATTTTTTCCTTCTTTTTTTGTTGCTTTTCTGTTTTCTTTTTCTGTTCTGTATATAATAAAATTAGGTGTCAACTTTTAACCTTCATATAGTATCTAAATTGCATCATGGAGCAACATCCAGGATGTGGGATTTTTCGTTGATTTAGCGTTGTCATCACGACAGAAGAATAATTGAACTTTTTTTTTGTCTCCCCCATTTTTGCACGACTCAATAAATCTTTAAAAGATCTTTCAATTCGCGTGTGTGGAATCGAATGAAACGTCATCAATACACCATTCGAATATCAATGAAATGTGAAACTTTTTGTTAGGTAATTTCAAAACAATTGCGATCACAGGTATTTGGCAATCAAACGAGTCGTGAGACTCAATGTTAGATCGGGAAATTAAAATACATCCTCGTAAAAAAATAAGACCGCACGACTTTGTGTCAAATTTTTCATCACCCAAATTGAAGGACAACTTTTAACTGCCAAGGAAAAACATCTATTTTCGAGTCGCAACCACGTGGAATTTGTTTTCACTATTTTCGTTTGCGGTGCAAATATTTTGTCACACTTTCACACCCGAGTCACTTGTGATTTTCAGACCAAAATGTTTGCAGTCTTGAAATAAATGCGATTCGGCACTCACTCAAACATTATTAAGTAGGTGCGATAAAATCTGATCAGATGTTGTCTTTTGCAAATTGAAATTTTCTATTTCATGTTAAAAGCCAATTCAATTTAATTAAATGTTGAACATTTAATTAAAACATTAAATTTTTATTTTATAAATAATTTTGTTATACAAATTTGCTTTGATTTCATTTTTTTTCATTTTTTCAATTAATTAAAATAATTATTCTTTTAAATTTGATTCAAATGTGATTTTGTAGTGAATAATGTCGAAGAAATAAAAAAAAGAGTAAAATATTTGAAAAAATCGCTGCCAAAAAATATATTTTCTTGCAAAAATGACTTTTTGTTATGTCTCAAAACATTTCCTTGCTTTTTTATGACCACTTTTATTTGAGTACAATCTATTTGCTTTATTGAATCATCTGAATTGACTCCCAGAAGTTCTCAATTTTTTATCGTCGGTTTTTATTTGGTCCGTTTGTTTTGTTATTTTGTAACTCAATAATGTAATCGAATATTAAACAAAAACGTCTGCGTAAAGTTATTAGCGCAAACAATAAGAAAAACTTGTTGAAATATCAACGGCTTTATTTTTATTTTTAAACTTGTACTAATATTTGATACGTTTTTTTCAAATTTACTTTGAATAATAACATTTTCTTATTTTTAATTAATTATTATTTTTCGTTTTGTTTTATTTCAGTTTGTTTTTTTTTAATTCGTATTCTTTTGAGAAATTCATGCTTCACCTACTGCAGAATATAACAATAAAACAATAGCGGATGTGTCCCGTTAAATTATGAACATTACTGTAACTCTTAATTTGAACCTGCCCTAATCACATCATTGCATGCATTTTAATTCACCGGAACGAAAAACTAGAAAAATAAAGGCGTAAAAAATGGCCAGACAGAAAAAACCATGACTTTTGTTCAGAGTAACAGTTTTACACAAAAGTTTAATTGCTATGAATTAACAACAAAAAATAAATCATCCACTTAGGCAAACTAATCATTTGAACGCTTTGAGATAAACGGCAGCATATTTCACTGTCAATGGTGTTGCGGAAAGTTTTAAATCATTTCTAGAAATTTCAGTGGTGGTAATCGGCACTAACATACATTTTATAAAAAAAAAACCCAAATATATAAACAAAAATTGCATTTCAAACTCCTGATCGTTTTCTTTTTTTTTTTTTTTTTTCAATAAATAAATAAAATGAAAAAAGTAACACTCGAATAAAAATAAAAAAAGAATAAAAAATACGAAAATTAAATCAAAGAAGAGGAAGAAATTTTACGTGTAACATTGAACTGACCTGTCCTTGAAGTCTTCAGTCACTGGCCGAACAAATTATGACTAAAACTTGGTGGATCCGAAAAAACACCATAACACAATAACACCGGCACACTTATTACGAAACGGAAAAACCAACACGTTTAAAAATTTGTCGAGTCACTTGAAAATTCGTACGTACAATTTTTTTACCATCAAATATAACATTTATGAATGAAGTGCCTGAGAACTTGACCTTGATGCTGTCGATGCTGGGTACATCTAGACTGAGACCAGAATATTATGTAGTTACCTTTGATATGCCAGTGGACGCCACATAACGGTCAATGCTGCTCCTCTCCATTCCCTTCCTTTCTTCTTTCTCTCTCTAAACTTTTCCTGTGGATGAAACAAATCATTGTTTCCTTTAGGTAAACACTTTTCCAGGTATCCTCAAAGAGTCAACTGCTTTGAAAATGAAAAACACTTTTCCAAACAGACAAAAATTGAAAAGTAAAAAAAATGAAAAAAAAAAGAAATCAAATGAAAATAAACAAAAAAAAATAATAAAAGATCTTTAATAAATCAAGATCTTTAATAAAAGATTTTGAAAATGAAAAAAATTATCTTCAATGATAGTTTCAGAAGAAAATGATAAAAAAAGAGGGAAAAGTGTTGTTCCATTAGACTTATTTGTTTAATGAAAAAAATGAGACTTCCTGTTGATGAATATAAAAAATGATTTCGTTCCATTTATTTGACATGTTTCATCTTCTTGAGTAAGGTGCAAGCAGTGAAATCATAAGTACTTAATTCTAGCAGTCTGACCTACTCTTACGATGGATACCTGTTGAACGTCACGTAGGTCGCTTCCGTTAAAATTGTTACGCGATTTTCCATCATATTTCTCGCCTTTAAAACTGATAAATACCAGCTGATCGGTAAATGATTATTGATTTCTTTTTCATCCTTCCTTTTTCAGTTTTATATCATTTAAAATTAATTAAAAGTTGACAAGTTCAAAACTTAACATTCAGAAGATCCCATTTCTATTCAGAAAATTTTACAAAAAGAAAGCAAAAGTAAATATGAAAATGAAAAAGAATAACATTGAAAACCAAGAAGCTCACATGTTTCTTCAACATTTTTATTCAAAGTGTTAATTTTGGTTTCATTTTTGTGTTTATAGGAGGATGTTGCGGTTCCATGAAAAAACGCACGATTGTGGGAGGCTATGCTTTTACCTGGTGGTTCGTGACGGACGTGCAGCGTCTGTCCCTGGAGGTGATGACATTAAACCCTGTCTGCGAAAACGTGGAAACCGCACAAGGTGTGCCTTTGACCGTCACGGGGGTCGCGCAGTGCAAAATCATGAAGGCAGATGAACTACTGCATACTGCTAGCGAACAGTTTCTTGGCAAGAATGTCCATGAAATCAAAAGCACTATTTTATCTACTTTAGAGGGCCATCTTAGGGCCATCCTTGGTCAGTACAAATTCATCATTTCTTAATTCCAATGATCAAACTGAATTGTTTTATTAAATTTTTTTGATGTTTAAATTTTGAATTTTTTATTCAATATTCATTCAGTTAGATTTATCACTCACTTCTTAATTGAGACTAATTTTTCATTAATTTTTTTCAGGAACACTTTCTGTAGAGGAAGTGTACAAAGATCGTGACCAGTTTGCTGCGCTAGTTCGCGAAGTAGCTGCACCAGATGTTGGTAGAATGGGGATTGAAATTCTGTCCTTCACCATAAAAGACGTATACGACGATGTACAATACCTCGCGTCACTTGGGAAAGCCCAAACAGCAGCTGTGAAAAGAGATGCCGACGTTGGTGTTGCCGAAGCAAATCGTGATGCTGGAATACGAGTAATTTTATAATTAATAAATCATAATTAATAAAATTCAATTATTTATTTCGATCAGAAAGTAAAATGTGTTTGGAAGTTTTTTTTTTTTTCAAACACAAAAATGCTTTTTGTTTTTTAAACAATAAAAAAAAGCATAAATGGATTTTTTATAATAAAAATTGTTATTAACAAATTGAAATTTATTTATAATAGGAAGCTGAATGCGAGAAAGCAGCGATGGACATCAAATACAACACTGATACCAAAATCGAAGATAATGCCAGATTATATCAACTCCAAAAAGCCAACTTTGACCAGGAAGTGAACACGGCTGTAAGTCAAGGATCCGCAAGGACGAAAATTTAATTACTCAATTTTTGTATGTGCATAATTTTGTGCTTCCGCGTCCCTATTATTTTTTAATATCCAAAATTCCACGTTTATATTAACAGAAATAATTTGACATTATTTTTGTCATCGTTTAGAAAGCGGAGGCTCAGCTGGCGTACGAACTGCAAGCGGCAAAGATCAGGCAGCGAATACGAAATGAAGAAATTCAAATCGAAGTGGTAGAGAGACGCAAACAGATCGAAGTCGAGGAACAGGAAGTCCGCCGAAAGGAGCATGAACTTCGAAGTACTGTGCGCTTGCCTGCCGAGGCTGAGTCATACAAAATTGGAGTTGTTTCTGAAGGAAAAAGGTACATAAAACAATTTCGTCAATTTTTCTTTGTTAAAAATTTCATTTTTGATTATTTTCAATTTAATTTTTTAAATAAAAATGTCTGTTTTGATGTTATAATATAATTATTTTCCTTCTTTTTCTCTACCCAGAGTGCAAACTATTGACGCTGCAAAAGCAGAAGCTGAGAGGATTCGGTTAATCGGTGAAGCTGAAGCTCATGCCATGAAAGTTATAGGTATATCTGACGCCGATCGAATGCGCATGAAAGCATCAATATACAAGAAGTACGGAGACGCAGCTATTTTGAATCTTGTACTCAATGCCATGCCGAAGGTAAGCGCAATTTATGAGCAACAAGATTTATATTTTCTTATTTTTTTATAAAATTGCTTTAAAATTAAAAATAACTCTCGAAATAACTCATTTACAATTTTTATTCATTAACTTGAAATTGTTAAAACAAATTTTAATTTGATCCAACTAAAAAATTAGTCAAGATATATTGAGATTAAAAAATAAATTTAAATTGTTAAATTACAATTTAATCATTATATCGTTGGCTTGATTAATTATTTTTTTCTAGATTGCTGCTGAAGTTGCCGCGCCTTTGGCCAGGACAGAGGAGATCGTGCTCTTGGGAAGCGATGGAAGTGGGGAACTCACACGTCTGGTGGCTCAAGTTCCACCCGCTGTTCAAGCTCTTACAGGTGTAGATCTTTCAAAAGTACGTGTGAAGCATTAAACCTCAGCTCTGCTGAGGTTTAATCTTTCTCTTTTTATTTTTCTATCTTATTATTTCACTTTATGTAGAGTAGAGTCTGACCCCCCCAGAAACATATTTAGTAGAACATTTCGTTGCCCCAGAAGAAAAAGAGTCTATCTCAAAGTTACCCCATGTATTTTAAATGGACAAATTTTGAGATAGGCCCTTTTTCATCTGGAACGATGATTTGTATCCAGTTAAAACAAAGTAGTTTTGATATCTCCCCAGAATGTTGAGGTGCACGGTAAGCAGAATGAAATGTGAAGAGTGCTCGGAGCTAAACGAAAATCTGATTTCAGGTCTTAGGAAAAATTCCAGGAGCAAAGTAAGCCAAGGGGGAGGAATACCTGTACTCAAAAGCAAAGAGTAAACCACCAGACTTGCGGATAATAATAATCTGATTTCGATGAACGCGGGGCGAATTTGATTCGCCTCGGAGAACTCGCTGCATGTACCTATTACCCCACGTGCCATAGGAATTATCTCGCTTGCCGTCTCATTCTGTCAAAAACTCCGTCTGAGCAGTTTGGATTTCATTGTACCTGACTGAGTTTACACCTTTACAATATTTCTGAATGATTTGAATAAATGTTCTTTTCTTGTTTTTTATATCTGTTTTATTTCAATTTTATGGATTTGTTTTGTTTTTAAAAATATGAGACGAAAAAAATAGAATAAATTTAAAAAAAAACTGCACAGATGTGGACAATCTTTGATGTTGCAACTGATTTAGTTCGATAAAATGAGTAGCCTACTTATCTGATGTCCAACAAATCTGGAACTGCCATGTTATGTTCTATATAACGCGAATTAGATAAGTGTTGCACAGGACGATGAAACTTTTGTAACTGTAACTCGTTCAGATTTTCTCGATTCCTATTCTTCCAATCGTATACTTTTCGTTTAGATTAATTTTCATCCTTTAGTCACAATTTCTATCAATTCTCTTACGCAATATGATACAATTAAACGTAGAGCGCAAAAATAATCGTCCTTTCATACTCACTTTGGTATTGATCTACGGCTTGAATTCAACAAAAGAAGAAACTTTACAAATAAGAAAAATGAAAATGCTGATTGTCCGTTTTTCTTTGTTTTGGAAAAAAAACGTGATCGACATGCTAAGTTGTACTTTGTGACTGAATTGTAACTGAAGGAAAGTGAAAATTGAGGAAGTTTGACACGCAAATGAAAAATAGTGTAACAGTTCGTTCACTCTGATTTACTTCAATAATTCAATTCAAAATGGAATTTCAACTTTTTTGCAATTCATTCTTAGAAAACTGGAAACACTTAATGGTCGTAATTTTTTTGTTGACAGACGCGTGTTTATCTTAATTCGATGATGCGCACCATGTATAATAAATTCAGCATTTGCATTTTTCGTCACAAACTTAACGAGTTCCTAATTTAAGATTGATTTTTGAACTTTGAGATATGAACTTTAACATTACATTCGTTTTGAACTCGCGTCATTGATTGAATTGTAAAAACAATTTGCAAGGTTTAAGAAAAAAAATCGTCAGTTGCAATCCGACTAGTATTTGAAAAAAAAATTGTATCTAAGAAAATGTGCAAATACAATGTTTGTAAAAAAATTAATCCGACCGGAAAACTGACATTTTTGAATGGGAAGAAAAGTATTATGATGGAAATGTCGGTCTCTGTGTTCAACGTGCGAAGGTGAAGCGACCATTAAAATATATCTAGAAGTCATCTATTTCGTAAGAGCCGTGGCTGTTCTTGTCAAGCAATTGACAAAGAAGCAGACCGTGTAAATAGATGTATGAATTCTTCGTGGACGAAATTGTAATCGTAATATTTGCAACAGTTCGTTGCAAAATCTCGCGATTATAATCGCCGATATGTGTGAAAGAATTTGTATTCCGTTCGCAATTTTTATTATTACTGTTTTTTATTTTTCTCGGGATTTCCTGTTTTATAAAGCAGAGAAATAATGAGTTTTTGTTTTATGCTGATTTTTAATGGCATTGATATACGATGCGCAAAACACGTTGTTCCAGTGAATTAAAACTTTTGAATGTTAAATTTTTTGTTCGCGTTCTTGAAGTACATAACTTTTTGTTTAAACTTTTTGTCTTCGACTTAAAAGCAGCGGAATCTTGTCCCAAGCCAGTGAAAATAGGATTTAACAAATAGCAATCATCACGGTACGGTAAAGATCAGAAATAATTACAATTTATTCTTGCTATAAAAACAAATATCGTTGCGATTAAAAAATGTTGATGAAAAAAATTTTGTAAAAAGTGCATATGTGTGTAGTCCAGCTTGAAAACAGAGCCGAGCAAAAAGTTTACAAGGGACATAGTCATCTTGTATCTTTTTCGATAAAAAAGAATCTAAAAATAAACTTTTACAAGGTGAACTAGAAAAATTGTAAAACTAATATAAAAAAAGTAATCCAACAAATTTGACCATTTCTCAGTTCTCGTGTATATAAAAATAATAAAATTCCATAATGCGTGGAATTTTCGACGAGCAAGAGTATTAATTTAATTTTCAGCGAGTCGTATATAGTTAATTGTTAGTTAATTAATAAGTTAAAGATATGTGTTTGTGGAAAGTAAGTAAATGTTTTACATACGCCAAACTTATGTTTCGTTGACTCTTTTCTCATAGATGATAAAAATGTTGACGATAAAATTGTGATTCGGTTGGGGGCGATCGAGAACCAAAAAAATGTCAATTTGAACGAGATGTTGTGAAGAAAAGAAATTTTCTCGGAGGCGAAAAGAATCAGCGAAATATCACTCTGTTTCCTCACACGAATTTCCGTACAATAATTTCTAGACGAATTTTTACAATGAAAACACGTATTACGAATGGAGCAAAGATGACACATGGCACTATTAAATTTGCGTTTCGATAACTCGAGGGTACTAAAAAAAGACCGAAATTGAACCATGAGAAAAACGAATTAGATTGCAAGGGTTCAGTGTACCTTATTTTATACGCGCACATTTGTGCACCTTAGAAACAAAGTTTTTTTATTTTCCTTTCTCTTAAGAGGCCAAAATGATTTTCACTTTTTGATACTGAAATTTCTGTATTCTTTTCTTATAACTCGTAAGTGCATATTTTTAAGATGTGTCTACCAGTCGATATTCTTCTTGCTCTCTTTGTCATTTTATGTATGCAATAGAAAAGACAAAAAGAAAAGAAAATTCTGCAGTTTTTTCATCAGTCAAATTTTATGTTACAGCAATAAGCCACTGGTGTCAATTATTACTTATATCCATTTGCCATTAATCATTTTCTGCGTATCTCAAATATTTGTCAGACGTACAACCCAAAACTACTCATATTCATCTCTGAATGAAAATTGTTAAAATAGCTCTCAAAATTTCAGTAAAATGTCAAGTTTCTATATTCAAAAATGTTTCGAAGAAAATTAAAAAAACACAATTCTTAAAAACGTCATAGTCATTTTAACAATCAATTTCTTCAGAGAAACCGACGTTACCAAAGCAACAGTTGCTTTGATTTAGTTTATTTTCTACACTTGTATATAGTTCTATATTAATGAAAATTATTATATATTATATACAAATATTAATATATTACCTTCAATTAATTAAAGCAGGCAACGTTAACGCATTGCGTTTATTCCATTATAGGCTCGACACTTGCAACCATAAATTCATTTGAAAAAGCTCTCGAAACTGAAAAGTTAGCGATGAATTTTTCATAAAAATGAAAAAAAAAAACATATACACAACGTCACATTATACCTCGTACTCTACGTCCTACAAACACGTCCTAGACCAAAGGATTCCTCGCTGTCGCAAAATGAAAATAATAAAATGACAGAAGGAAACATAATTAAAGTTTCCAAAAATGATCGAAAACCAGAACTTGTAACTTAACACAAAAAAATCTACAACAAAATTTGCAAAAATTGAGTGCAAATTTTGATTTATCGTTGCTGATTAACAATTTCTTCGCGAGTGTAAAATTGCGCTAATCGGTAAAGACAAGTTGAACAAAAACGTTTTATGCGTGCTCCATAATTTAGTCGAGTGATAAAAAAAACAGAGACCAACTCGGGGAGAAGTGTGCAGAATATATTTTGGAGAAACCGAAACTGTTTATTTCTGTACGTCGAAGAAGTTAGTTTATCAATCACTGCGTAATACTTGAATCTGACTGAAAGTACATGGATTATACGCAACTGTGAATTCGTGCATATTTTTAATAAATGGAGCATCAAATTAAAATCCACAAATCTCGTCTAATTTCCTTAATTCCAATTTCCCATTAGGATTCAAAATGAACAAACACTTTTGACGCTCAATAACATTTATTCTTCGTAAACGTTCGTTTCACAAGTGCGTTCTACAAACTCTGACACGTGGGATGTACAACGCCGACGTGGAACAGGCGCGGTAAAAAGTTTTTGGACTCTCGTGATTAATGTTCACTTTCACAATCAATATAATCATTTTATATTTTATTTAATATAATTTGCCTTTTTTGTTTGTTTCTTCGTGATCTCGTTTATCAATTTGTTTTGTTTCATTTATATACTATGTACATTTGGATATCTCAAGACGTAGGTGAGACAATAATTTCATTAGCGGGTGGTAACAATTGATTCTCGCTAACCGGTAAAGGTATCTCAACATCTTAACACCTAGATGCTTTTTATTTATTTATTATATCACATTGCTCTCCCTCCGGATGTACGACCAACTTTGTTCCACCTTGCTTATCTATGTACAATCGCCTCTCCATCTATGTTTTATCCGTTCTTCTTTTGCATTCATATTATTTAAACCTTACGGCTAAGATCCTTCGCTGCGCCTTGATTGTAAGTTTTTTCTTTTTATTTCTCGCAGCATCTAAATAATCAGTCTCGCCAGCAAAATCTTACTTCGCCGACATATCGATTCTCAGAGCATTGCTTGATACAAATATGTCACTCGTCGCGGCCACACGGTTGTCGAAATAACAAAGGTGCAAACGGCTTCTCTCCCCGGAATCGTGGTGTCGCGTCGAGATCGCTCGCCTTACATTATCCTTATAAATTACGAGTGTCCTTTACATACGAAGAAATGCTTTTTGTTTATTATTCTGTCTAGGTTTGTTTGTTTGTTTTTTTTTTGTTTTTTCTTTATTTCAAATCAGGAAGAAACCGAAAGCGCCCTTTCGTTGAAATGACGATTATTCACAAGATGATTATTACAATCTGCTCTCTATCACAGCCGAGGAACTATTAATGACGGCGTGGGTTTACAAATTATTTTATAATTTCCATCGAATCGTGGAAATCATCCAATTTTGTTTGTATCTTGAAAAGAATTTTGATACGTTTTGATTTTACAGATTATCTCTAAAATTATAATATACAGTTATGGTTTTTTTCTTTTCACAAAAATTTGATTCAACCGTCTTTATGAGTGTCCTCGTCATTTTCTACAATGCTAATCTAAGCCGATCCGACATCAATTCAGACAACAAGAAGATTTGAGATAAATTTTCAGGAACCAATACCATTCCTTCAGAAAGTAACAAATTTTGATTTACATTTTGTTTTTGTTTGTTTTTATTCGTTTCATTATACGCGAGCACATCAATCCGGTCTTTCTAATACAAAACGATGTTGAGTTTTTGGAGTTTTACAAAGTTTACAAAGTACATTGTTCGTATGGATTCCTGACTTTTATGACAGTTAAACATGGACTATGTTTTTGCAATTACCTTCGTTAGGCAAAGCAAAGATGTAGAAAATTGAAAAAATTCGCCTAAACGAATTTCATCCTTAGAGCAGAGATTGCGCGACGAAATGAGACAATATTTTGTTTAACATTAGCGTTAGAAAAATTGTTATAAAAAATTATGTTCCTTTCGGAGAGAGAAAGTAATTTTGATTTGATTGTTTCCAGCAAAAAGAAACACAGTTTCAATAATTTCTTCAATAGTCACGTTGCGCTATGTTACAATTGGTGTTTGAAAATATAAATTCTCTTACAAACTATCGGACAGTTAAAGGAACAAGTAATTTTCATGTAATAAATTATTAATAAATAATCATAACTGGATGCCGAAATATATCGTTCAAAATATCACCAGCTTACAAAAAATATACAAAAATCAAAATCAACAGTTAATTTTGAAAAAAATAGCATTTAATTATGTTTGTAAAAGCAAAATAACATCCGACAAAACGCTTTGGCAAAAACAGATCGTTCAAAAGAAACTGATATGTAAAGATAACGTCGAGATTTACACTGATTCATGGTTTTTTATAAAAACGTGAAAAAAAAAACATTTCAGGATGTGAGATGCAAGAATTGATCAAAGTAGCTGGACCATCGTTTGCCTTACAGTCTAAATTTGTAACAAAAAATTTGTCAATTCATTTTATCACGTTATCGAACACCTCAATTAATCAATTTGAAACAATTGTCAAACTATAATTGAAGCTGATTTAAATCACAGCGCGAAAATTGAACCTGCCAATTCAACTTAGTCAAATAATTTTTTTAGGCAATGACTTCATTTTTGGATAAATTAACAACACTTACTAATATATTAAAGAACAACAAATTGAATGTTAAAAAATGTTTATTCAATCTCTTAATCTTGAATCTCAATTAATTAATCAACTTTTCTATCCAACTACCTCAATTTATTTTTGCACGTTTTTTGAAAAACGAAATATGTACATATTTTACAAATAAATATATCGTGAAAATTTTCATCTTACTCACATTGAAAGAACTAGTAGGCACGATCATGATTTAAATATTAAAATATTATATGGAGGTAAATGATTGAACAGAATAATTCATCGAATAACAATTGATCGAGTCGAAAAAAATGTCACTGTCAAAACATATTTACAATAACACAATCTATGCTTATAAATTATAATTGCTACTACAGTAAATATAGTAGATTGAAAAAAAAATATCACAATTAATTATTTCAAATTGTATTGATACAAAAAATATGTCGAATTATTATTATTATTATTCATGTTTAATAATTTTTTGTGAGCTCCAAATGATCAATTGGTTATGTGCAATAATAGTGGGTTAACGATAAGTGAAAATTCTTAAACAAATTATTTTGCATACCAAAAACAGAGTGCCACTTTTTCTAAATTTTATTATGATGGTCGATCAATGAATTGTTCGATTAATTATTGAACAAATTTCGTGATTTGATCGTGAAAGCAAAAGGTTTAAACGATGTGTTAACATATTGAAACGTTTTTTTCAAGTAAGAATTTGCTGATCGACAATTTTCCGCAGTTCGGTATAAAAAGAAATAAAATAATATTATAATAATAATACTAATGTAATAACTAATATCAGGATAGGATTACTATTAATATTAATAATACTAATATACAAATCATGAAAGTCCGTAAGTAATCTTGATACTCGGGTGCTTGAAAATGTATCGTTTTTTCGGCGTAGGAACGTACGCAAATTGAATTAAAAAAAAAAAAAAACAAAGTTACAATTGATTTTTCGAACAACAATTTTATCACAAAACTTCGGATCGACTCGAGATCCTCGAAACCTTCGAATGCATTCTTTTTCAACATATTATATCAGTACAAATTCATGCACAATTCGCCGGTAGACAGTCGAGATCGTGCAAAAGTCACCGGTACACATCCGGATCACATTTTTACAACTTTTTTCCCCTTTTTCTTCTAATACAACAAACCATAATTTCAAATTTCCAAATTGAATCGAAAGCCATTTCAAAAATTCATTAAAGCTTCAATTAACAAGAATTTTGGTTCTTCCTTTATATAGATACAATAAAATTGTAATTTCTGGTTTACAAATTGAATTGAAAACCAATAAAAACAATCCGCACTTCAATTAAGTAAGAATTGTTCGATTTTTTTAAACACAAGTAACAAAACATGCACGGCGTAGAATTGTGCCTAACGATTCTGCAAGGAAACGATCGACGACCCAAAACTTGCTTCAATAAAACTGCTATTGTCAACGAGAACAATAGAACGAAAAAAAAGTAGAATAGAGTCCTTAACGGCCGATAAAACAAATCTGTACAAGATGATTTGATGGACGTCCGAGCGAGAAGAACGAGTCAGTAAAAAACGTCGGTTTTCACGGGGCTTTCACGTGAGTCTGTCAGACGGAGGAGTGCGCACTGGAGGACGTTTGCGATGGCGGCGGCGTTGGCGCGTTTGACGTCGCCGTGGTTGTGGGCGTGCTTGAAGGCGACGTCACAACCACCACGGGCTTCACTAGGGTGTTGAGATATTGCGCATTCATCAAGGGCACCTGGCCCACGGGCTTTAGAATCGGGGTTGTTATAACCTTGCCGGCCAGATTCGACGGGGCGAGGATATGCGCGGTCACCTGGTTTCCCTGCGATACCACGGTCATCGGCGTCACAATAGGCGTCAGTCCCGAGAGTGGCGTATGTTGACCGACGATGTGAGCAATGCCCTCCGAGGTCGGAGCACTCTGCACCACCGTCGAACCTTTACTTGCGTTCGGCTGAAGTGACACTCCTGCATGACTCAATGTCAATCCTGCCGAGTTTTAATCATTATTATTACAACTGGTTTTTTTAATTAAATAGGGGAGAGACTGGGACAAACTCGTAATAATATTCGCAAGCAAAAATTCCTTCAATATTTAGAGGTAGTACAAACTTTTAGTTGATGGACTTTAGCCCAGTCTCCCTTACAATTTAGTTGATTTATTACAATTTTTCGTTCAAGTACAGTTTTTCATCAATTGAAGTACAACGGTTTCTTATTCATTACAATCTTTTCGATATAACTTTGAGGTACGAAGAAAACTGACCTCCTTGCACAGCCAATGGTTGTGCCTTCACCGAACGAAAAACTCCGTTCGCAGGTAAAATATTCAGCTCTGCTCCTCCAGGAAGTCTCGTCAATTCGGATCCATTTCCACCTACGAGTGTAACGCCACCGACCATTTTATGCGTAGTCTGAGCGTCAGTTGTTCTTATTCTTGTTTGACTGTCTGCAATTACAAAAGTACAACTCTTACAGAATACTCTTTTTTTAATTAACTTTTTATATTTGAAAAAAAAAAATTGAACGGACAATTTATCCCATTAGTGCAAAAAAACTCCCAAGTAAAATACAGCTGAGAATACATACTGGTCGCGTTGAGTGCGGGGGGATGTGCGGCGAGGACCAAAGGCCTACCCTCGTTGCCTGAGTGAACGAAAGTAACAGGCCTAACTTCGCTTGCAGACGACTGTACCGCAAGGGCGAGGGGCCGCTCGTTGGTGGACAAGTTGGAGTGGACAAACGTGACGCGGTTGTCATTGGCCGTGGTCGACTGTACAACCAGCGCCACGGGCCTCGGATCATTGCCGGCGTTGGACTGTACGGCGATGAGGGGCCTACACTCATTGTTGCCGGTCGCGTGTGTCACCAGTAACTGTCGCGTGTCGCCCGGTATTAGCCTCATCCCTGGCCCGAGGTGCTGCAACGTTGGCACGATGGTCGCCAGACCCTGACTCGTGTTGAGCATCTGTGCACTTATCGGCAAGTGCAACTGGTGCTGTTGCGGTTGGTTCTGAGACTGATTCTGTTGCGATGCCTGTCGCTGCGTTGTCGTTTGGCTTTGAACCACGCTCGGCGACGATACTTTTTCCTAAAAAACGAGAACCACAGAATTAAAAAACGAATGAAAGTGAATTAAATTGGCTACAATGTATATTGATAAATTTTCGAAAATTTATTAAAAATATAATTTGAAAATGAATATACAATGAATTTTTATAACGAATGCAAAAAATGAACAAGAAATAAAGATGTTAAGGTCTCCGGACTTGAATTAGCAAGGCCAATCAAAAATAATAGCCGAGTCAAATGAAGGAGTAAAAAGGAAGGTAATAACAGTTTATGCAAATGTGTCTTGTACCTGAGCAGGTGTAGGAATGCTGGGAGTGGATGATCCAGGGCTCGAGCTGGCCGGAGGACTTTCTCTGGAACCCTGGGCGAGGTTCAGGCCTTGCGTTTGGCAGACGACAGCCGCGGTCGCCGCCTGACTGTAAATGCTCGAGCCGACGCTGGTCGTCTGCAAATTTTGAGGCGAGCTTGCGGTCGCCGCGCTGCTCAGACTGCTCGTACTGCTGTACCTCGTGCCACTTCTCGCCAGACTTGATACATCCACCTCCATCGGTTCTGCAATTACAAAATTATACATTACAATTTTGTATGTCTTCAAACATTACAAACTCATAATTTTCTTTATTGTAATGGCAATTCGTAAACTTTCTACATCAATTTTTGCCTCTTTTTGTTCTTCTTATTTTCATTGTCTTTTTATTTCTTTTTCTTATTCTCCTTTTTTTAAGTTAGTTATTTTACTGTATTATTTGCCCACTCTTTTTAATTGAATATGATAAATTGTTTAATTTACCATTTTTAACAACGTTATCAACCGAACTGGTTTGTTCGGGCAACAAAGCGCTAAAATCAATGTGATCCCACGTCGCTGACAGTTCCTTTTTCAGCGCCACTATCCTCTGCTGCGAGGCAATCTTTTCCCTCGCAAGCCTCTCCATCTCGTGCTCCATATCCCTCTCTTTCTTTTTCAGTGCCTGTGGGTGTAAAAAAGAATAATTAATTTTCAGTTCGAACAAAAGAATAAAACAATATCAAATGGTTTTGTCAAAACTACAAAATTGCTGCGATAACGGTTCATCGACCGAGCCTATTTTCGTAACCTCCTCTCCTCGACCGATAAATAATACGTCAGAGGTTTCTTCGTCCGTTCTGAAATTTCTGAGAGGTTGCATTGTTCATGACACGTATTCAACGGTGTCAATAGACAGTCGTTAAAACATCTCGAGAGCTTGAACGTAATGGAATTCTGACGACAAGGTGTAATAACGTCCCTAAAATCCTAATTTTCCGGAAATATACATTATTAAACATTTTTCCATCAAAATATTACAATTTTTATTTTAAAACAAAATTGATTCGCATAATTCGAACCGATTCGTTCACGTAGTTGTGATAAATAAAACGCTCGTTACTATTGCACGGGAATTATCTTATTAACGACAAATTGTATACGCGTAACACTGCACATACAAGGCTTACGTGTAGTGCATGTCCAACAATCGTCACTTGGAACGTGACATTTTATTTTATATATTCACTCCTGTTTTTTATTTCTTTCTTTTTTTTTCATGCAAATTTCTTATAACCATGAAGCCACAGTGCATATAAAAAAATTTCAAAAGTTAACTCATTCCAATCTTACATCCTTTCAAACTTTCATTCAAACAGAAATTTCATTCAACAAAACTCGAACAACTTGATTTTTCTTTGCAAATTTCTTCCAAATTTGCACTTTTTTTGCAAGTTTGTTTGCAAATTATTTTTACCAACAAGAATAGTCAAGTGTCTTTGCAAACTGTTTTTGTTATTTTTCTTTGCAAATTATAATTTTTTGTGCAAATTTTCATAATCAAATTAAAAAAGTTTAAAATCGAACTCCAGTGATCCATTTTTTCATCGAGCAAGATCTAAAAATAGTTATTAAAAAATGGCAAGAGTGTGAAAAGAAAAAAGAAAAGAAACAAAAATCAGTGTACTCTGACCAGTTGCCTAGCTCTGAGCGCATTCTCAAATCACACGTGACATTGAACGTCGCGGTTGGCGGTCGCGAGGGAAGGGGTAACGTTCCACGTGGTGTGTCGGAGCAGTGCGGATATTGCAACGCGCGATGGTAGGGCGCCGGGACGACCACAGCCTCGAGCGCACGAGGAAAGGAAATGTCACGCACCGAGCAGACGCGCATGCGCTCGGCAAATCTTGCTGTCTCCCTCGCTCGCTGCCACGGAAGCACGTGGCCAAGGCGTGGTAACGGAGCCCCCGTGCTATCTGTCTGCTCTGACTGCAATTTGTACATAGATTAATTCGATTGATTTCAAATCATTGATTCACATTGAATATCAAATTTCAGACCTTTCTTCTTTCATCTTTATCTGACAAAATTCAATAGTTTTGTTTGTATCTTTTATTTGAAATTTAGTAATTAAAAAAGGTAAAAATGTCTTTGAATGTTTTAAAATGGCTCTTACAATGGAAAAGACAAAAATCGTACCGAAAATGTTCATCTAACATTTTATAACTTATGTCAAATGTCTTTCAAGAAAAGAAAGTTAAACGACAGATATAAAGAAACTAAATGGAAAAAAGATCAATACGACTGGGGATGAATTATTTATTAATAAAAGTTTAATTTTGCTCTGCGGAGAGGCGTGAGTGGCATTTTTGGCTCGGTCGGAGTGTGTGCAACTCGATACCGAGCCATCCATAATTCACCCACGCGAGCACATCGTAATACCACGAGCGAGAGAGAGAGAAAAAAAAGAGGGAAAAAAGAAATAAATGTGGCGTCTCGGTCTGTCGATTTTGCGACACTATTTTGCAAGGATTGACACGCGGGCAGACGCGTCACGTGATCGGCGAATTGAAAATGTTGGTTCCCAGGCGCGCTCGTGAAAGCGGAACGCGCTCAAGGAGGTCGATCAACTGGGAAGCAGCCGCCCTTCGATGCGGTGACGTTTCACCGCGGACGAACGGTGTCGAACCGCCTGCGACAATCACCACGCTAATCTAACCGGTTTCGCGGCTCTGCACCCAACCAGATCTTGTAATTATGTCCGATCCCTGAGGCCTTATCGCGTTCAGCTTAAGATGTTTGATATATTGTCACCTGATTTATTCGGAACCTGCAATTAAAATTTACTTTTAAAGAAACATCTTTCAAACTTGATTTGAAATTTTAATTCAAATTTATATAATTGTATTGAATTGATTTTTATTGACATCTCTTTTGCAACTCTTCATTTCAAAATCTTCTACACCCTCATAAAGATGTGCCTCAAATTTTGTAAGACCAATTTTGTCTTTTTTATCAACTAAATAATTCAAAAATAATTGAAAGAAATTTGATTGTAAATTTAAAAAATGAACTTAAAGGAACACAAGGTTGATTTTCTAATTAAATTTTATAATAAAAAAAGAAAGTTGAAATTTCATTGTTCAAAAAATCAGAACTTTCTAATTTGATCAAATTGTCAATTAAGTGAAAATTTGAATGGATTTAAAAATAGAAAGACAATCAGAAATTTATCGTCGTCACACTTGACATTGTTATCATAAAAGCGAAAAGATGGCTTTGTTAGCAACTTGGCATATCCAATATTTGTTTTCTGAATATGTACAATCATACGAAGATAGAGGATTGATTCACATTTTTTCGTCAATGAAATATTTATCGAACCGACGGCATATATTTTCGGACAGAAATCAGAAGTTAAAAGATATCGGTCTCAATTTACGAAATTTGTATAAAACGTTTGGGAAAAAATGTGGTTTAATTCGCGGCAGCTAATATTAGAGGCGATTTATTTATAATTGCGTTGATGAGCGAATCTTCATAATTGTGTTGACTATCAAAAAGAAGCTCCTTGGCCTGAATCGGGGTCTAAAAAAAAGCACGGCGAAAATGTAACAATTGCCGGCATTTCTCGCTGTTTTCTCTCAACAAAATTCATAAAACCTACCAATCAAATTTGATGAAAAGAAATTAAAAATATAAAATAAGTTAAGAACATTTTTTAAACATCAAATTTATGGAATTGCAAAAAATATAAGATTGAATTTTGTCGCAAACTTTTCTTGTTTGCAAGTTTCGAATTGCCTCATCTCAACGGGATGCAAAAAACCACAGACTTGTAAAATTTATGATATACCATCGAAATGGTGCGTGGAGGGAGGAAAAAGCTATCACAAAGTTTGGTATATCGGATCGCATTAAAACAAATGAACTCGGCAGAAGTTCAAAAATTGCATAGCACCGTGTAGAGCGGCCAGAAGCCGATGGCCGCACGATCACGTGGCTCCGTCATGGATACAGATACAAATATAGAGGCCCCTGTTGTACCTGTGAACAAACCGTGCGGAAATACTTACGTCAGACACGTGTAACTCAATGAACACGAAATCTTCTATTGCATTAATTCAAACAGTTACTCTGACTTTTGAATTAGTTTTTACTACTTTTTCTACAGGATCAAATGTAAAAATACTTACAAGTTGCAAAATCACAATAGAATTATTCGATTTCTACATAATCTAATGTAAAATTACAATTGAATTGCAAAGTTACAGTTATGTTAACTTTTTCAAGATCTATTACAAAGTTGCAACTAAATTTCAGAATTACAAGTGAATTGTAAAAGTTACATTTTTTTTAAGATCAATGAAACATCACAAAATAGCTACACAATTCTGCAATAAAGACTTGTTGAAAAAAGTGTGAAATAGCAAGAAAGAAAATTAAAAAAAACCAAATGTCGAACAAGATAAAATCTATTGATAAAGCCGAAATTACAACGATCTGGTTTGATATCTCTGCTCTCTGCGGGGGGAAACACAGACTTGTCCGGAGACCTGGGACGTAATCGCGCGTGAGAGCTGGGGCGAACGAGATAGAGAAGGACGAGGACACGGCGTGGGGTAGGGGTGCGCCATCAGACAGGCGGATAGGTCAAGAGAGGTTACGGATCGCGGGGGCGGGGGTGGGGGGCAATGCGCCGAATCGCAGGAAAAGGGAGAAAAAAGGAAGAATTGCGCAGCATGCAGCTCTCTTGTTTGGGCGCGAGTCGAACCTTGGGCGTGGGTTCCACGTGCGCCGTCGAGTCCACGCCAACAGAATCAAGCTGCCGAGAATTTTTCAGTGAAAGTCCAGAATGACTTAACGGATCAAGGTAAATCGACTGGTCACCAACACTTGGGTACCGTTTCCCAAACTGCAGTCCGAGCTTTCTCTCCAAATCTTATAAACGAAATCAAATTTTGCAAAAAAAAAACAACAAGGTCAGATGAAATCTTTCAAAAAAATGAGTACTAACATGTAGAAGAAACAGTTCCAAAGGAGAAACAGAAATTTGAGACTGAATTTTGCTCGAAACGAAATTAAATTTTGCAAACTTCATAAGTCACAGAACTGTTGTTTTTAAATGAAACAGTTAAAAATTGCAAGATTATGTATTTTTTAAAAGATTAAATAAGATCTACAAAGGAGAGAGAGGAAAAAAATCTGCACGTCGCAGAATAACGGGTAAGGAGATGAGAGAGGGGGAGGACAAAAAAAAAGGTCGTCGGGACGGGGCCACTTTAAAGTGTGCCTCAGAGGGGATAGACTAGGAAGGTGCGAGGATGCGAAAAAAGACGAGGCGAGAGAGAAACCGAGCAGAGTAGACGACCTTCATGGGGACGCCCGTGTTTGCCCCACACTCACGTGCGCGTCGGCTCGATTGCGGCCAGATTTTCGTCTGGCGTCGCTCTCTCGGGTCTTTGTTATTCAACAGGGCTTTATAATTGTTCCCGTTAACGCATTGGGATGTAATCGTTCTGATGTACCGAGAGAGAGAGAGAGAGGAGACTGATGAATTATCGTGCAATAAAGCTGTCAAGACAAAGCACGGCGGTTGCGTGCAACCGAACCCAACAGCAATATTTATTTACGTACAGAAATGTTTATCTAAGTAATATGTGTAGCGGCCTGACAATGCGCCAACCGTTTTACGACTCTCAAACTCAACTTTTTCTTTCTGCATTTTTTCACATTCCTTCAAGCAGAGACAAACATTTTAGATCCAACAAACACATAGATAGCATTCCATCTCAAAATGTATTTTACATTTTCTTATGAACTATAATATTAACAACTTCATGACTGAACTTAAAAAATACAATCAAATTACGAAAATCAATTCTTAAACTGAATTTTCAAGATTTTCAAATAAAAATGTTATACGAACTTATAAAATTGTTCGATTTTGATCGTTTTTTAGATACTTTTTGAGATACATTGAACCCGACAACTTAAGAGAAAGGAAGTTAGAAAGGAAGTTTGAGGAATTTCTCGTAGCCAGGAAATTGTGATGGCCGTTCGCTTTACGAAGTGACAGGCCAAGATACCTCTCCCTCTCGTGCGAAATCAAATTATTCGTTGGCCCGGCTGTCTAAAGATGGCCGACTTGACATTTAATACCCGACGAAATCGTCGTTGCTAAATGTCAATTGTAATTGCCGTTGTGAATGCATCTTGATCTCATTCCACGTCGGTTCACAACAATCACCCGGGGCAATTTCCATGCATCCTCGTTCTAACTTGTACGAGCAAAAAAAGCCATCTGAAAGATTGTCCAAGTTTTTTTCCTCTCCTTGAGTAACAACAAAAGTTGTTTTTATTTCTCTACTGCTACTCGATAAGGCAACAAAAGGGTCACGCAGAGGCAATCCATCCGGTTGGTTATCGCGAGCGCACGCTCGCAGATACGTGCGCTTTTTATCGCGCTTACGTGACCGTCGCGAGTCTTGTTTCGCATTATTGTTTCTTTCCGTTTGGGCGGCGTACTTTCTAACACTTCCGATGGTTACCGAAGAGGTATAAAAAATGCGACTCGAATCTTCTGACGTGTTTGAATTATGACATTAAAATTTGCCCAATAAACAAGAACCCTAACTAGCAGAAGGACGATTCTATATTTTCTGAGATAGTTCAGGTCGTAAATCGTCATCGCAACAATTAATTGGCTTGATTTTCCACGATCAGACTTTCACCGGGCGGTGATGTGCATCGTCGTACATACTTGTATATGTCGGATCGCCGCGTGGAGAATAGACAGATTCGAAGACTTCTTCTCGTCCTGCGTAGGCAGCTGTCGCTTAAGCAGCTCGAAGCATTCCTTAAGGTGTGCTCGCCTGTTCTTCTCCAGCTTGTTGTGTACCTCCCTCGTTCCCGACCTGATCATGCAGGGCCTGAAAATTTAGTTGAAAAAATCCGTTTTGAAACATTTGAACATTTCATTACCAAAAAATTGTTTCTTGTGTTATCAAAAATTCAACTTTTGAACACGATTGAAAGAAAGGTTTCAGATTCGTTTCAATTTTTTAGTGATGTTTAGTGATCAGAGAAAAATTAAACTGATCTGATTATGTCTGATCGAATTTTTTTCGCTCAGGGCTCAAATTATTCTGAAACATTTTTTTTTCGATTAACCGAAAACTGGTTGTTCAATAATTACCCATTTCTCGACGGTTTCTTATTGTCATATCCTGGCGTCTCAACGTCAACGACGTGCGATTGCGAGTTGTTTGAGTTGTGATTATCCAGGTAGTGATTATGTGTGCCATCGTGATTGTTTTGGTGCTGCTGATGAGAATGCGATGTATGCAGCACAGCCACATGGCCGGAATTTGATGCCGGCGGCGTTCCTCTGGACGCGTTTGCCAACGCCGGACTCCTTCTTATCGTCGACGAATAGTTACCATTCGTTCTACTTTCCAAAGGATCTTCTTCTGCAAAAACAAAAATAAACAATTTTATTTTTTTCTTATTTGCATCAACTAAACCAATCAATTTATCGAAATGAAAATTTTTTCTTAATTTTCATCATGTTTAATATGCATTTTATAATTTGATGTAACTTTCAATAAAACGGTTTATTGATTGTAAATTCAAATTGAGGGATAGAAATTGTAAATTAGATTTTTAATAATTTATCAACCTAGAGAGTAGCTAACAAGCGAAAGAAGAAAAAAAAGTCCTCAAGAAAAGGACCCCAACAACCACACGACCTTTTCAATGAATGGAACCCCAATAATTGCACTAATCAGCGTCGAAAGTTTGCGCACGAATGAAAATAAAAAAACACACACGTCGCTTGTCGTTAATTGTGAGCCAAAGATCCTTGCCAAATCGATCTCCTCTTTCTCTTTTCTCCAACCCATTAGAGGTTTATTTATTTGTGCTGATATCTGCACACGTACACCCTCTCAAACAATATTTTTCACCCGAGCAGTCAATTTCTTTTTTCTGTTTATTTTTCCCACTTTTCCATCGGCTTGAATTTCATTTTACTTCTTTTCAATCTCCGTCATCAATATTTCTTTATATTCTTTCAAAATTGAATTAATTAACTTTAATTTCATTTTTGTATAATATTCTTTTAACGCAAATTTGAAAATTATGAAATCGAAAAATATGTAAATACATTTTTTTTATATTTCTTTGGGATAGAACAACACCGATCTCTACAAGCTCTGTTTCTCTCCAATTTTCCTGGTACATCGTTTCTACACTCTATTTTATGCCATTCGCGTATCTCAATGACCGAGCTGCTTACGTCAGCGCAGGCGCAAACCACTTTGCTTCTAAGAACTTAATTCTAAATTCCCTTTTTTCTCGTACAAACGCCAAATATCGTATTCAAACTCACTGAAAACAATTATAAAAAAATTAAGTTACAGTTAAATGTTGGACATAGTTAGTTTTTTTTTCTGGTAGTTTTAATTTGCATTCTTTTTGGATGTACAGAATGAGGAATTTTTTCCTTGTGAGTGGCAGAGCGAGACTCTCACCTCGGGACGTAAATCAGCACAGCACGTGTACTCACACGCGACCAACTCATTCATGTACCGAGTTTTGGCGAGCATTCATTCGCCTTACTAAATTTATTTTCGTCACAGGAATAAAATCGTCAGGACTCAAACAAAATTTTCTTTCCAAACGAAAACTCAACTTTTTAACAAAAGTTAGATGTATTAACTTTTTGCATAAGTTCCAACGTTTTCATAACAATTCCATTGCAGTGAAATGTCTTTGCGAAAATTTCACTTGTTGCAACGAAATTTAAACTCTTTAAAAATAAGATTAAATCTAAATTCAAGATTTCAGTTTGTTTTGGAACTTTTTGAACTGTTTTTCTTCATTGGAATGTTTTTAGAATGGGTTTCAAAAATATCTCATTCGAAGTTGTAAATTATGGATATAGTTTGAAGTCTGCGTCTGAACTTTGCGTTACATTGGAACGAGCGAATTTTTTTGTTCTCACGAGTTCAAATTAATCAGCCGGCTCGGTGCATCGAATGGATGGAAGTGTCGAACCGGCATAGGCGATGCATAATTCAGGATATCTGTCGCGTCATCCATTTTTATACGCCGCCAATGATAATGCCTTGTTTGTTAATCGGCAGTCTCTTGCGAGCCGCAAGGTCGATTTGCCATCACGTGTCCGATCATTTTTTTTTTAAATCCACTTTCTATCAATTTCAACATGTTCAATAAATCTGCGGAATTAAAATAAGAAAAACAGAATTTGAAAATTTTTGAATAATTAAATTGGTTGATTTGTTTTAAATTCCGAAACAACAAATTAGATTTGTAACAAAATCAAAATTTTATTGAATACATCGAATTAAACATTCAAATTTGTTAATTTTTTTTCCTTAATTTAATCTTAATATTAAATACAAATGAATCATTTAATGTTTATGTATTATTTCGTTACAATTTTTCATGGGTATATTTTGAGATGTTAGGTAACAACATAAAACGCAATTCAGTAGAATTACGCAAAGAAAGCGAATTGTTTCGATTCACCTGCAGAACCGATAATACTCCCTGGAGATTTAGTTCTCATTCATCAAAACTGTTTGAAATGGATAAGACTTCCAAGCAGCCAACGTTGGTTACGCAGCATGAAAAAACACAAGCGACGAATATCAAAGAAGATGCAAAAGAAAATACAATGAAAAAAAAAATGTCAGGAACACCATCAAGGCCGATCTCAAGCTAATATTTAAAATTCTTTAACTTTCTAAAAAAATTAATAAAAAATCTAAATTGAAATTTGAACAATTTAAAAACATCAATTTTATTTTTAATCTCATTTGAAAAGGATAATTCAAAATCTAAACTTTAACTCCTTGGATTGGAGTAAAACATGTTTTTGAATCACTGAACTTCTGGAGTTCAAAAATCACAAGGATGTCAGTACATGACCAGGTCAACTTTGCACAATGAGTGCGAGCTACTTGTTGTCGCGGCGAGGTGGAAAAAAAACCAGTGGAACCAGTTTCAAACATTGTCACTAAGTGGCTCGTCGAGGTGCGGTTGCGGCGTGCAGGATGTTCGTATCGCAATCACGCAGACTGAACTTTTGATCCAAATAAACTTCTGGATTGATAGCGGGTCTTCTTCTAATTGATCTGAATCTTCCTTTTTATTCAAGTTCAAAAATGTCCACCTACAAATTGTATCGTTCAAACAGAAGTTTCAACTTCTAAAATTTGCCATAACGATTTGCACGAAATGAAAAATAAGTTTTTATTTTATTAAAAAAGGGTAAATTAAAAAAGAACAGTTGTTTTTAAATTTTGAGAATTGAAGTTCGAAGGTTTCCTTTCATTTTGGTATAACCATTTCCGGATGGAGAAATCGTAGCAATTAAAAAGTCGGCATTTTTTTTTTTTTCAATTTGAGGAATTGAAAGAAATAAGTAGTCGAATCTTGCAAGATGGCGCGGCTGGTAGCAGTGGCGGAGAACGACTTTGGTCGCACGCCAAGCGAAATAACGTTATAATTAGCCTGGCCGGTCTCGTTCATCTACAACGACCCGAAAAAAGTAAACACTTTCGAAACAGCTGCAATTTCGGAAGGACCTACAATGTTTCAACCGTGGGGATGAAAGAAAAAAAAACAGTTGCTCCTTTCTGCATAATTGATTCGCCTCAAAACTTTTCGTCATAAATGTATGTTAATTTGCAC
The DNA here is from genome assembly GCA_030523145.1 of Trissolcus brochymenae. Taxonomy (NCBI): domain Eukaryota; kingdom Metazoa; phylum Arthropoda; class Insecta; order Hymenoptera; family Scelionidae; genus Trissolcus; species Trissolcus brochymenae. Next base: position 277,947 of record JAQQRF010000430.1, read on the forward strand.
CAGACATTCTTACTCGGACAATTATCTCAAATTTCAAAGACCGCTTTCTTAAAATGCACCTTTTTTTTAATTTCATTGGCACTTTTCATATTTCAGTGCCTTTATATATTTACTTCGCTGTAATTTAAATGCATTTCTTTCATTTCGATGTACTTCTTTTTAATTCAACGCACTTTTTTAAATTCAATTGCATGTTTTTGTATCATTTTCAATTTTCGTCTCACCAAGAAGATAATGCCGGATCCACTTTTTCTTCGGCGGAGACGGTGTTTTTGCGTCATTTTCGTTTCTGACGCTGTGCAAATTGTTGTTATCGACGCGGTTCTCGCTGACGTCGACTTTCATCGGACTGAGTTCGACCCGGGGGTGCACGCCTTCGGACATCAGCAGCACGCCCATCTTACCATTCGAATTTCGCGCCCGCCGAGCGCAGCGCCACCGCGCGCCTTTTTCAAATTCACAACCCACCACTCATCTGTCACATTAACTTAAAAATCCAACAAACCAAAATTTTCCTCTTCTTTTAAAAACACAGATTTCTGATTCCAAAAAAATTAAGTTTTACGAAATACTATCTATCAGAAAGACAACAGTAAAAAAGAAAGGATGTTAGATTGAGTTTGAATAATGGATTTTTTAAAATTTGTTATAGTAGCACTTGGGACACAACGTCGCGGGACGATTGTAGAGCCGAGACTGAACTACTCGAGTGAACTGAGGTGGCGCCGTTTTCAACCTGAAGATAACCCCTTCCTTTGGAATGCCTTCCGCCAGCAAGACTTGGGCCAATCGCGCCTTCCGCGCGCCTCTCCCGTCGCCGTTTCTGTCGCGTGCGTCAAAAATCTCGCCAGCTTTCGCGCACGCTCTCGCCCCCTTCGATGTAATTCGCAATTCCTGATCGATTCAAAACGTCGCGCGCTTCAAACGCCTATTGCAAACATTCAAGATATACAACAATTCTAATTATATAACTTTTTGAAACATCCTTTTTTTTATTTTTTATAAAACGATCATTCGTTTATTTTTGCACAAATGAAAGAAATTAAAACAAAAATTAATCATTTGAATTCAACAAACAGAATCACAGAGAAAATTTTAAACAAAATTCTTTAAATCATTGTGCATTAATGATTGGTGATAACAATTTGTTAATCCGAATTAGCACGTTTTTAAGAATGTGACCAAATGAAATGAAAAAACGTGGGTTTGCTAATTTGCTTATTATTAATTCAACAGGATGAGTAATTATGGGCCGAGACACATGTTCGGTTGCGTTGCCACGCACCGATACCATCGCCCGTTTCAATCTTCGACCGAGATGAATTTCTCGTTGCCTTCTCTCGCGCTCTTTGATTTGTGGATATCTGAAAGGTTCATTGTGTTTCGCGCTGATCTATCGACACATCACTTTTTCATTCGCACGATTTTTCACCTGTTTTTCATTCGTAATCATTCCTTTTTCTTCTTTCATTCAATTCAAATGTTTATCAAGTTTCCACTGATTTATTTATACAATCTTCTTTTTCCAACTTTTTTTGCAATAAACTGAATTACCTTTCTTCTACTCGGTTTATATTGTAAAGATTAGTATCGGTTCAACATTTTCGCAATTTTCATTTGTTGCACACAACAGTTTGCATTTTGCTTCTAGTTGTACCTATTTAATATTTCAATGAGACGTAACAAAAAATAAGTTAAAAATGTTTTGAATTTGAATTTTAAATTGTTAAATAAAATATGGTTTGAATCAAAAGAGTAAGAGAATGTTGAATAAAAACGCACGTGTGCCGTGGCATGTCACAGAATATGTCGGTTGGCAAAGAAGGCCGTGTGATTATAATTGCTGTGCACAGAGAGAAGAGAGGCTGCGTAAAAATAACGCCACCGAATAAATTCAGTCGCATCACTTGGCCAGTCCTATAGTTGGTTACGTTACATAAGGACGATGTAAATTGACCTCGCGAATAGCTTTTATAAAAAAAGGCGTACATTCTCTCTCAGTTGAGATCAATTAATTTGAAATTAAAAAAAAAAGCTTGACGTGCGATCTGTTTTGCTTGACATTAGGCTCAATTTTTCATACAGATGAAATGTTGCAACAATTTTTTGTTTACAATTTATAATGGAGAGTGAAAGTGCGAAGAGAAACGTGTCGAGATGTAAAAAAAAAGGGAGAACGAAATGGTGCTCACCATCGATGATGAGCATTTTTTCCTCGCAGAATAAGTCGTCTGGATCTGTGCGTTCCCTCTTCAATTTAGTACCTGCAAAAAATGGAACAATTTGTTAATAAATTGTTACATTAAAAATGAAAACTGTACCGTTTTATTTTTATTCTCTACATTTAGTTTTTCAAGTTTTTAAACAAGACTCCTTTCATATATATACTTTCAAAGAATTCAAGTTATTTTTCTATTGACATGAGAAATAACATTTGTCAATTGTCATTGCAAAATTGTGTTGTTTTAAATATTCTGATTTTGCGCGCGTATTTGACTTGGCGGGAAATTCAAATTTCAATTCCAGTTCAAAAATAGAAAAGACATTGTTCAGTCCCAATTGTTTGTGTTAATTGAAAATAAAATTCTTAAAACCATCTTCATAATTGAATGCAAACAATTAACAAAGATGCAAACAACAATAACAAACTAATATATAAAAATTGATCAGATGGTTGAATTTATCGGCAGAGAATAGATCGAACGAGAATCCACAGGTTGATAAGGTTTAAAAAATGCGAGAAACGCGTCTCTCCACGTGCTGTTTCGTTGGTGGGGTTTTCACGCGGGGAGAGGGGGTGCAGGTCCGGCCGGATTCTCCAGGTCACGTGGAGAGCTGGCAACGTCGCATTGATCAGAATGCCACGCGGCCGAGTGCGTCTGGCCAGCGAGGGCCAGTGCGCATGCGCGCTCCGCGACTTAGTTGGCCGCGTGCTCGCGGATTTCTACCCCCACCAGCGTGAGCACGGTTTCTTCCTGTCTTGTACCTCTGTTGCAGCCCGGCCAACGAAGGGTAGGGTAAAGCCCCCTTTTTCATTGAGTCCTTGACGAGAGAGCGGTTGAGCGTAACACGGACCTAGCTTGGGTGGGTGTAGCTCAATTTTCGATTAGACCTTTTAAGACGACCCCCTCCCCCCCTCCTTTTTCTCTTGTCATGAATCAGGTTGGCCTTAGATCAGTGATCGAAAGAAGCAATTCTTTTTTTGGTATCAAGACTTTTTAACTGTCATTTTTTAGAACGAAAAATTTATTGTTTTTTTTATTAATATTTTGATTTAACATGATATCTATTGATATTTCAGTTATGTAATTTAGCTTAGTAACGATTTTACCGGCGAAGACTAACGAACTTATACTGCAACCATAACCTCAAATAAAATTTGATTTCAATTTTTTTTATTTATAATAGCAGTGTTCAAGATTGTCTTTTATCGTTAATTAATTTTCATATCGTTGAATAATTAATTCTACGATACTTAGTTACTTCAGAACAAACTTTGAACAATTTTAACTTGACTGTAATCCATCCTGAATCATGTCAGTTGCTGGATGCGCGCGCAGCTAATCGTAACTAATTTCAGAGTGTCTACTTTTTATAGAAGTAAGAGATTTTAATTTAAAACTAGTAAATTAGAACGAGTAGAATCAAGAGGGTGATAATGATAGTGAAATATTATATTGAAAAAATGAAGAAAAAAGAAATAGTTAATAAAAAAAGAGTGTTTGAAATTGAAAATTGAAATTCATTTGAAAATCAACTATTTTCAGGTTTCAGTCATGTGTTGAAAAAGGGTTACGGAATTTGATGTGACAAGCAAGTGCGTAGATTCACAAGTCAAAACAAGCGGATCACAGTTTGGGTTGCAGACACGCGTGAAATCGGCATGTGTCACGCGTGCGTACTAGGGTCGTCGGCCAAAGCGTCATGCTTTCGCGAAGCCCGTACGCTGCGCAACGTTAGCACCGCTCGAGGGGGAATCGATCTGACTTGACGCATTTTCTCTTTTCACACTTCTTAATTGACCTTTAATCATCATACGATTACATCAAACAATACTTGACTTTAAGAGTTCTCATATTCTATTTCAGTTGTCAAACACAGCAATACACAAGCGCTATCAAATATAAAATAATATTGGTTCAAGATAAATAATTTTAATGATAACAATTCCAAATTCAACTTATAAAAATGACTATTTTGAAAAGCTTTTAACAGTTTCAACTTGTTTAGAAATGTTTATTAAGAAATAAAAAAAAAGGTTTAAAGTCTTATTTCTTAATTCATTTGAAATCATTCATCATAAGTATGTTTAGCAAACAATTGAGATTATCAGAAACAATGGCTGAGTGGTTAGAACATGTTCTAGACCATCACTTTCAAGGGCGTGTTTTCAATTCTTGCTCATTGAAATTTTTTATCACTATTTCACGTTTTTACAATCTTATTACATAATTTGAATTGTATTAAAATTCACGTACCATAACGTTTATATTCATTCATTCATTTATATTTTTTTATTTAAACCTTAATCACAGTTAATTGCTTGCTTAAACATCATAATAAATTGTTTAAAATGGAAAAACTATTAAAAGATATTTTTAGTTGTTAAAACTGCGATGACTCGATTATTCGTAACCAATTTTCAAAATAAGACATTTATAGGCGGTTTTAACACGTACAAAAAAGACTGAAAACAAAAAATAAGAATGAAAAATCTGAACATTATAAATCGGGACATTAACAAAACCACGTTTCATTTCATGCTCGTAAACTGCTTATAAATCAAAATACCCCATCGTAAAAATAATTGACAATTCACTGAGCTGATATTCACACCGGATATAGAGGGGCAGGAAAAGAGAGACAAAGAGAAGGGGATCAGTCGAACACTAATCAAATGAGCAAGATAATGATGGAAAAAGCCAAGTAGGTGACGCGATTTGAACTCATGGTCACTGACCGGAATTCAGTCTCATCTCCTCTCCGTTGCCTCTTGTTTGATTTCCAGCGCCCTCTATTATTTACAAACTAAAACAGCATCAGGGTAAAAAATGAAAACAGTGTGAATTGTTGTGGGTTGCGGGGTTGACATGACGGATCGGAGCAGACTGGCGTGCACCATGGCCCGGCTGCGTGACTACCCCCCACCATCCGGTCGGTCGATTAGATCCCGTCTCCTTGTATATACTTTTCGCTCGTCTTTCTTCGTCCGCCTCTTCCGTTACTAACACCTAGTAATCCAAAGAGGTAACCGTCACCTTTTGTCAAAAACTAATCGAATTATTTACCAACAACAAAGACAATAAACACGCGGTTAGGCAAAATTTCGAGATAAAGCGCCCTCTGACGTTTGTTTATGTCATTAGTAGCGCCGTTTGTTTACATCCAACAATCCTAATTTGGTTGTAGACACACTAGTTGGAATGTTTAAACTATAATTAAGGAAGGATATATTGATCACTTTGACACAGAGACAAAAAATGAACAAAATACAATAGAAAAAAAAGGAACGAAAAATAGCAACAGTTTGGTTTTAGAAAAATGTAAACAAATGACTACTGTTGAAGATCAAAGAGTATTGTTACATTGAATTTTGGAGAATTTTTGGAAATGTAAAGATGAGGTTTTGGAGTGACATTGGAAGATAAAAAAAAATGTTTCGCTCGCAGCGCAAGTGACTTTTTTGTATGCGTCGGCGCGCGCGCTCTCTTTCCGCGAACGCTCTCGAGTGGTCTAGCGCGCAGTCGAGTCGTTGACCCAAGAAAACACGGCCGATTGAGAAAGGCCGCGCGCTGGTCCACGCCGGCACCGTCGGCACCGCCAGGATTTGCAGTCGGAAAATCGATGCAGCGCCACCGCCACGTGCACGCCGCTCCAACAAACCTCCTCCCGCACATGTCAACCTCCTTCTCCCACCCCGCATTAAAAGTACCCGAAAATTCAAATTTGGTAGATTTTTTAAGTTCATTTTTTTAAACCGTTTATTTGTTGATATATCGCCGTCGCGTAGGCTGTGATCTCGTTAGTGGGACATTGTACGTGTTGTTAATTTGCACACCAGAAACACAACTTTTAACCATATTTCATCACATTTGATACATTGACTGAATTTTGTCTGAAGATCACTTTTAACTCAATTTTAAAGCCAAGATTATGTAGTTTAAAATTGTGACTTATTTTTGACATCGAACTTAGGTGGTAAGCGATGATTTTTATTTGTTTATGTGGTAATAACACTCCTTGCTTTTCTTTGTGAGAGAAAAAGGTGACATCTTACTTCGATGATCCAAATTATGGTGGTTAACGTAGGGCGCCACGCCGATTGAGTGATCAGAGGAAGAGGAAGTGCTAGGCGCACGTTCCCTCTTTTTTTCCAACTGCTCGACGTAGCGTGCGGCCTCCAACAAAGTTTCTAAACTCATCTTCCAGTCTCTCTTTCAGACTCGAGACTATTTTTTAACTTTAGTCCTCCTATCACAAGGACCTGAAATCAAAAAAATCACAGTAAGTTTCGCAAAAATGTAAATACTACAGAAAATGTAAACAAATAGAAATACGAAACTTGACAGAGAAAAAAATAAACAGAAAAACTTCAAAAACATGGAAAAAAGTAAATAAAAGAACGACGTCAATGAAGAAAATGAACGTAAACAAATATGAAAATATAAAAAACGCAATATTGTAAATAAAAAAAATATATAAGCAAAGGAAAAATGTAAACAAACAAGAAAGTCTCTAAAAATGAGAACAAATATATACAAAGAAGGTAAACAAACAGAAAATTGTCATTAATAAACAATGTGAGCATTAAAAAAATGTAAACAAAGAAAGAAAAAGTAACTATTTGAAAAAAAGTTTGGAAAAAATGTTTCAAGAAGGGATTTTTTCAAGATGCAGGATTCAATTGAGTGCAGAAATTCGAAGGGAATGAAAATATACATTTTCTCGGTCAATTAAAATAAGGAGGCGTTCAATAACGACAACGGGTACATCCGCCTCGAGATATGCGTGTACACATTAGCCGTAATTTTGGATGCGAAATCGCGTGGTGACGTACGCGCACCCATGCCTAGACGGACATGCGCCCCCCGCCGGCTGGTGTGCGCAATATCCCTCCGCTTCCTGTCGCAACGCGCACGCGTTCACCTGTGCTCGATCCGCGTTCCCCCTCTTCTCCCCACTGCCCATGCTCTCTCACGTTGACGAGTTCACGCAATTATGACAACTGCTCTCCGAATCCACCGACGTGCACTTTCGTCGCACGTTGCTTATTTTGTAAAAAAAACAAATTGCTAATTACAAAAACCTCTAATATTCTAACACATCTTTTCTGCCTTAGTATTTCTTTTCATTTCTATTTGTTTTTTACTTTCAATAAACAAAATTTAATTAATTAAAAAATACCTGCAAATTTGAAATTAACGACTGAATTTTGTTAGAGTTAAACTAAAAATTAAAAAAAGGGATGTTTGAAATGGTAAGAAAAATGTTTTCTCATGCAACTTAAACAGGTCTAAAATCGCCGAAGCCCCTGGCGAATTTTGTGTGCGAAAGGAAAAAAAGTGTGTTGGAAACCCGAGCTATCGCTACCGCCCGTACGCGGATATTGTACTTATTTATTTTGGTTATCGAAATAATTTGGTATTAAAATTCGATCACTTTTAAAACCGTCCGAACATCTTTTTTGTCTCACCTTTGTTATCGCCTGCTATATGCGACGTTCAAGTTCTATTACAACGCTGTATACAACGTATCAAAGTTTTATTTAAATATTACAAAAAAATAAACAAACAGAAAAAGAAACAAAATGCCAAAAATTAAAAAAATAAAAAGCTAAGTCATAAAATCAATAATTAGATAAATAACGAAATGAAAAAAAAAATCTGAACCTGCTGTCGGTTTTATTAAAATAAAAATAAAAAAAAGTTGATTCGCGCAATTAAACGTTTTCTTTCATTATTTAAAGATGACTGTAAATGAGGATTTAATAGCAAAAAATCGAAGGACACGGCTTGAACGAGACCCATTCAAGCAGTTTTCATTAGACTTAACTCCGCTTGAAAAGCCCTTTTAAAGGGCGCTGTTAAAGTATGCATCGTTCGAACACACTTCAAAAGGATCTTCGCTAAGAGAAAACAAACGTTCGCAAGACGGCGCTCAGAACTACCAAATTGTCTCTCGTCTTTTTCAACATTTTTCCGACATTTTCATCCGAAATCTCTGCACTATTCGAACACCTTTCACAAAGCGTCTGTAGAAAATAAACAAAGTGCAACAAAAGTAAACAAACAATGTCCTTGAGAAATCGAAACTTTCTCCTCAAAACCAAAATCCAATTATTTGCTTACATTAGTCGGCCTTGAAACAAGTTAATAACAAAATTAACAAAATCGAATTTTAAGGTCATACTTTGACCTTGTAAGATATCGAGATGTTTATTGATTGTTGACGTTTTAAGACGTAAACAAACAAGATATTGTGATTGGTTGAGATGAAAACAAAGGAAAACCTTGACGGGCGGCAGGAAAAGAGAGTGAAATTGTTTGTTGTCGGAGAGGATTGGTAAAAAAGGCGTTGGTGCGAGAGCGAGGCGTGCAAGACGCCGGACAAACGGGCAGTCGGCCAGCCGTGCACCTCGCTCGTTGTTTCGAAAAGCGGACGAACTGCAATCTCTCCAGCGTCATTGGCTCGATCTCGCTCGCTCCTGTATCGACGCGTGCGGCGTAACCGAAAAAGGAGCGAGAGAGAAAGCCAACAAGGACGGCTGACTTGCGAATAAACACACACACACACAGACACACTTTTCCCAACTGACACCGTCCAATCGTTCAAAAACTATTTAAAAAATCATCGAGTTCCATTCAAAACAATTTGCTAATTGTTTTTATGCAATCATTTTTTGTCATTTGTTATTTAGCTTTTCTTTTTGTTTTCAAACATGAATTTTTAATGTTTTTATGGTTTTTATTTACATTATTCAATTTATTGTTTTAATTTGTTTGTTTATTTTTAATTGTTCATTTAGTTGATTTAGAATTGTGATTTTTCAAGTTTCATCTTAGTATTTCCAAAGATATTATTAATATTTGTTAGTAGCTTACAGCTTAGTTTAAAAATATTTGTAGTTTATGTTATGAAACAATGTATTAAAAAATTCAATCATCATGACAGTTGAATCTTATTTGTATTTTGGTTTATGTCAGGATGTGAGGTATTGCCTTTGTCGATTGTAACAGAGAGGTCAGTGAAGTGTTTTCATCTTGAAATGAGATATTTTAATGATTTAAAAAACCTTTCTATGAAGTGTTAAATATTGATTCGAGTGTTTTCGACATTAATTTACGTAGATATTATTTTATTGTTGTTTTCTTATGATAGTGAATGAACCATATATATAAAATACAAACAAAAAATAAATAGCTAAGAATAAATAAATTTATAAATCAAAATAAAAGATGTGTTTAATTCTGTTAAGATCCATAAAATTTCAAAGTTTAAAGTTTGACAGTAAGTTTGAAAAGTTTGTTTTTTATTTTTGTTGGCATTTTTTTCAGGTAATAACTTTTTTTCATCTGAAAAGGAAAGGATTGAGTTGAGAAAATTGTTTAAATAAATTATAATACAAGTAAAAGAGAAGTTAAAGGTGTAGTTTGTAAATTTACCTACATGAGAGAAGGGAGACCGAGAGAGCGTCGTACAGAGGCGGCTCTAAGAATATTTGCACCTCGACTTTTTATGCTTTTTCAATTACAACTGTGGCTTCGACTAAAGGTTATGGTCGCACTTCGGGCGGGAAAATGCTGTCATTATCGCCAACTGCGGCTGTATATAAATTAAGCTTCTTTTTCTTCATCATCAAGTTTGACAGATTAGTTGCACATAAACTAGTATTTCATTATTAACCTATATCCAAAAATACTTAAAACCAAATTTAAACATAAATAAATAAATTAACACAACAGATAAACAATAATAAATCCATTGTTTTTTGTTTACAAGTTTGTTTACATTCTAAAGTTGTCAAAAATCTAATTAATAAAAAAATAGAAGCAAAGTCATTATTCTTTGAATGTTAAAATTTGTTGTCATTTGAAATTTTGCAAACTTCAAATTAAAAAATAGATCAAAAGAAAACAACTTTTTTCAATGTTCTATTTCGTTGATATTCTAAAAGTTCCAAAAACAAAACTAAAAAAAAAAGTGAACGAACCAAATCAACCAAAAACCCATTGTTTTCGTTTAAATTCTGACATTTTCATTTGCCAAAAGCCATTTAAATTTATTCCTATCTCAGTTGTGCTCAAAATATTGCTCCTGCGGCGACGAGCGCTAATCCTTTTGCTAAAACTAGATTAACTTCTCAGTTTCGGATTACGCAAAAGTTAATCATTCTAACGACGCGAAAGCATCTTAGAAACTCCCCGTAGACAGAGACAAAATCAAAACAAAAATGAAACTTTAATCTTCAACATGTCAAACCACAACCGAAATCTGAAAAAGGTATTTAAAAAAGAAAGCCAAAGAAAAAAGATTAAAAACAAAACGCAATGGCAAAAAATGTTCATTAATCTCGGGGCGATCGTTCAGTCGGCTCTGTCAGTGGATTGCACGCATGCAAAAATAGGAAAGCTCTGGCCGGCGCAGCTCGCACCCACCTGCAAATTTTCATTCCTCGTTCCTGTCAAGAAACTCTCCGCGACCTAACCGATCCAAAATGAAAAAACCAAAAACAAAAAAGTCAGAAAAAAAGTAGAAGGGAGAGGGGGAGGGGGCGCAAAAGAAAATTGCGCGGAAAATGGCTTTTGGTCGTGTGTGGCGGCCACGTCGCGCCGTCCAATGGGGTGTCAGTGCGCGCGTGACGTCACGCGCGGCTTCTGGTGCGCGATTGGCCGGCATTATTACAACACGGGAAACACGCCACGCAACCACCTATACACATGTTAATTAAAGCCGAACGGGCTCGGGCGTCGACTGGGAAAGAGAGTGAGTGTGAGAGAGAGTAAGAGAGTTAGAGAGAGAGTGAGAGAGAGAGAGGGCCCGAGGTTGGGCGTACCTGTTAGCTCGGGGCTGTTGTCTCCAGGACAGGTGATGCGGAGATCAATGGCGAGACAGCGCGCACGCTCGCGAAAATGCGTTTTCGTTTCAGATCGCGCAGCCGTTACAACGTGATCGATCTGGCGCGTGGAAGCGACATTTCGCGAGCGCTAACCACTGCGCATCAACAGCCATGCTTGCTTGGCCGCGATTCACGTGTCCGGGCCGAGCCGCGCCGACCAATCGCCGCTGCCCGACTGACGTCACTCGGCTCTATCGACCAATGAGCGCGACCCATGTGACGCACCACGGCTGGGTGTGTGAACGACGCGCACCAAATGTCCACGGGTAATAATGACGGAGCCGACGCGCAACCTGTCAAAACTCGTCCAAGTCCCGACCGAACCCGCGACCGGCCTCACCGCACACGCTCGAGATCTCTCACGCAACGGCGGCGGCGTCACTCGGCACTCTTTGCCGCGCTCCGCGCCGTCTCTCGCACAGCTCTCCACTTCGCCTCCTTTTGTGTCACGCTCCTTCTCTGTCACATGGACTACACTACCGCACCGCGACGTTGCCAACTTGCGAGTGATCGCCCAACACCGACCTGCGCGCGCCCCCTCAGCCCCCCTCCTCCTCTGCCCCTCCATCGACGTACGATCCGCTTTGTTTACGTTTGCGCGCGCGCGCCAAATATTTGAATCCGGCGAGCGAACGGCAGACTAGAGGGCGCTGTTTCTGCGCTCCTCTCTTTCTCCTAGGGGGTTGTTGTGTGCGAACGGGTTACTACTTTTTTTTATGGCTTCATCCTTTTCTAGGAGAGAAATAAATACTGTTATTCTATATACTTGTTTACTTTTTTTTTTGCTGATGTGGATTTAGGCTTTGGGTTCAATATCAAATAGTGAAAATGAATTAACAAATGACAAATTGAAACAAACTACATTCAACGTTTAATTTTCAATTTAAATAAAATAATAATTTAATTTCCGTCCGATTAAGTTGTAAAATGAATAAACCGAGCTATTCATTATACCTATCTGTATCATCGGGAAACTTGCAAAACTCATGTCCACAGTTACGTGTCAGCGAGGTATTATTTGCATTACTGCTAACTCTCTGCAATTACAAGTTTGACCTGCTTTGTTCTTTTATATCCTTTGCTTTAAATGTAATACACCATAAGTGCACGCCAGCTTGTAATTAATGCAGCAAAGATTAAGCGTCGACAAACATTATCGAATTACATTTTCATTCTTTTCATGCTCACTATTATTTCTCTACCCCCTCTACCCTTTTTAGTTTTAATCTACAAAATGAAAAGTGGATCGTTAGAGAATAAAACAGCCCACAGTTTACAAATTCAGATCTATTGACAAAAGTTGTTACAATTTTACATTTTTTTTTATAGATTAGGTCGATTTAGAAAATTGACAAAAAAACAACAAAGAACAAAGTTTCAATTCGGTAAAATTATATACGAAAAAACAATGCAAACGAGTGAAAACAGTTTGCAGTCAAGCTGTAACCCTTTTTTCGGGGACGCAGCGGAAACATCTGTTGCGTGACTTAACAAATTAGCCAGTTTATATCAATATACCGCAAGTCTGTAATCACAAGGTAAAAAAGAAATGAGCCGATGTCGTTTGATATGCGATCGCACACACTATAAAACGCAACGAAAAAAAAGACCGCCCGATCGCATAATTAGAAGGCTTTCAAGCTCCCGCGCGAACTTCGGTTTATTATAAAACTTGTGAAGGAAAAAAGGGCTGCGAGCTTGTACAATTATGCGCACCTTGTATTCAACAGTTTCCCGGCCTATCACGCCATTCAAAAATATTTCGCACTGAGACAAATTGACTGCAGCATTCCAGCACATATCGCAATTTCGTACATTTTTTTTGTTCGTTAGGGGCGTTTCCCTCTTTCAAAAAGAAAAAAAAATAACTTACATTTTGAGCAGAGACTAAGTATGTTGACAACAAGAGAAAATAAATATACTTTTTGTTCGTGATGATAAAATTTAAATCTACGTTTCTAAATCTAGATTTGAATTTTCACAATTGGTAAAATCTTGTTCAAAAAATATTTCTCATAGTTGTATCACAATCGAACTACCAAATTTAGAAATACAATTGAAATGAAAATTTTGAAGAGCTAACATTCTCAAAGTTTAACAGTAGACTTTTTTGAATGAGAGTATTGTCTCGCATTAGCACCAAGCAATTAGGAAAATATGCGCAATTCTAATTAAAACATCTTTGCGCCATCTCACGTTCAATCATTTCGCCTTTGTATATCACCATTATAATCTTCGTGTACTATTTTTTTTAAGTTTTATATATAAACGCTCTAGAAACATAATTCTTTTTCTACTGACAAAATAAAACAAAATCTTTAGCTTTTAACACAGCGCAATTTCAACTAGACATCTCCCGTCTGTGCAACTTCAGGCTATCTGCTGAGGTTGGTAACGTACAGATGTTTCAAGTCTGTCTTTGGCGTGTTTTCAAATAAGGCAGCGCGATTCTGGCCCTCGCCTTTCTTCACCCAGTGACCGTAGACTCTAAAGGCACATCCATCAATGATCTAAAAGAAATGAAATGAAAAATAAGAGAATAAATTTTGAATCGAACAATTTGCTCATTTTTTAAATAATACATTAAAATAAGAAATTTGTTTTTATAATAAAAAATAAAAATACCTTTCGAAGAATTTTAATTCTATAAGGATCCGAGCAGGCAACATTGATAGAAAGTGGTTCTGGCGTGGTGTGCAATCTCTTTATGCGAACAACTGCTCTGACACAAATGATTGCTAACTGGAATCGTTTTCGTGCGTTGAAGGATTTGGCTTTCAGTTCCTGTGTAGAATCAAATAACAAATATCAATTACAATGTTTTAATATTGTACTATTATCATAAAAATTTGTAAGAAATAAATTGTAATGATTTGTTAAGATACTGATTGATCATTTACACTGGGAAAACTAGAGGTACAAGCCGTGCAGTGATCTAAGTTAATTAAAAAAAATAATAAGAAAATCAATGCAAAGAAAACATTAAATAATAAGATTCAATTTTTTATAAAATTTTGAATTAAAACATGCTATAAGTTTGTGATAAGTTTTTTGTGTAACTTTTATGAAGTCATTTGCAAACTGTAAGGGATGGATGCAAAACATTCAGGCTACTTGAACATAAGACAATTTACCAAAGCTAATTGAGATATCCTACTGAGGCGTCTTGATTTTAAGGAGAGTGAACGTTTTAAGGGAGAGATGTCCTGATCCCATAGCTAGAATACAGATATGCAAAATGCAGTAAACTTAAAGTGTGCAAGTAATTTTGTACTTGAAGAAGCGTACAAACATTGTTTCCAAGAAAAATGCTAAAGTTCAAAAGTTGTAAAGAAAGAAAAGAATATAGAGATGAATTTTTGGAGCTTGATTGAGTACTCACCACTGTGTGGAAGAACGAGTGATTAAGAGCATCTTTAATTGTGATTCTTTTTGTCGGATCGACTACCAGGAGCTTTCTGATCAAATCCTTGGGTGCATCTACAAAAAGAAATGATTTTTGTATACTTAAATTCGATTGAAATGTTTGGTGTACGTGCTGGGTTTGTTTTTTAAATTACCAGTGATATCAACCCATTCAGGTGATGTAAAAGAATATTTTCCTTCCATGATATTTCTTAACATAACCATTTGTTTACGATGCCAAAAAGGTGGACATCCTACGAGTAATGTAAACATAATAACACCACAGGCCCATCTGTAAAAAGCCAAACGTTGAATTAATTATTATTTGAATTCATTTTATAAATACTAATTTATTCTTTTCTTTTTCTTTACTAGATATTAAAAAAAACTTACACATCAACTTCTGGGCCATACCCTTCAGCATTTTCAAACATGTTACACTTTAATACTTCCGGTGCCAAATAACCAGGAGTACCACATAAGTCTGGGAACAAATTTTTAAATTTGTTCTTTTAATTATTCAAAATCGCTAAAATTAGAAAAATAAGAAAAATTTTGTTCAAACCGTGTAGTTTTTCTCCTGAAGCCAACATCTTAGCAAATCCAAAGTCTGTTATTTTGACGTTAAGATTGTCGTCCAGGAGGATGTTCTCCGGTTTCAAGTCACGATGAACGATGTCCTGGCTGTGGATATGTTGCACCCCCTCAAATACTTGTCTCATGATGTACCGAGTTTTTTTCTCGGATAGTGTGACGACCGATGTTAGATAATCAAAGAGTTCACCGTTTTTGCAAAGCTCAAATATCAGAAAAATGAACGTACTAGATTCAAAGACATCGTGTAGCTCAACTGCAAACAAAGACAACAAAAAATAAATGTTAACAACTGAATAAACTTGAGATAAAAATAGATTATAAAATTTTTAATTAATGTTGACAGTTTGTTGTTTTTTGATACTGACTAATATACGGATGACCAGCGACTTTTCTTAGAATCTGCACCTCTTGCATCGTAGCATCTTTCATCGTGTGGCCATCTGTCCCATCTTGAGATTCCGTGCTTATATCTATGATCTTTGCTGCATATGCTATTCCCGTCTCTTTCTCTATGCATCTTCTTACCGTCGAAGAAATTCCCCTGAAACAACCAGTACCATCAATTTCAAACTAAAAACAAACGTTGACATTAATTCTGACCTCTGCAACAATGTTAAACCACCATAAGAAAACAAGAAAAAAAACTACTGACAACAATTAAAAAACGAATTTGACCTCTGCAACAAAACTACTAACCAAAAATTAAAAATAAAACACAAAAGGAAAAAACAAAAGAAATAAAAAGTGAAAACAAAAACAAAAAAATCGACAACAATCGTCATTTGAAAAATAGTTAATTGCACAATGAACTCATCCGAATTACATAATTTTGGAGGTTAACTTTTTTGCAAAGTGATATCAATTGAACCGTTTGTTGTCAATTGAAAAAAAAGTGAAAGATTGTAGCAGCAGAAAAAACTAACCTTCCGAGGATCTCCTTTGGTTCGTATTTTGCGTAGAAGCCCTTGGCTGCGTCTTTGTCTGGCAGCAGATCGTCGCCCTCGTCCTTCGCCATCATCAGCGTCGACTTTGTCAGGTCAATCCAAACTCAACAATCGGCCTGTCGCATGTTTTGTGTGATTTCGATGCGAGAGAGCAAAAAGCAGAATTGTTATGAGATCAGACGACGCTGCAACGCACCTGTCACTTTGATTTGTTCCACACTGACATGCTCCCTCACACATGCGCACTCATACCTACACCAATTATCCTTCCTCCACTTTTTTTATTTCACTTAAAAACTTGATTTTTAAACTGACAAAAAGTGGTTTGACACAAAGGGGTCACCAATTTTTTGGTTCAAGTTTTTTCAAAGGGGGAGAGGAGAAGATTAAAATTGGAGGGGAGGGAAAATCTTTTTCAAAAAAATTCCGGGCTGAGGTACAGAGGGGATAACAGTGTTGGATTTTAATGTCGTATGATCTGTGTATTATTTTTAAATGTCACAATCATATATATTTTGTCTCTTTATTTAAAAAAAGAACGCCGATTGTGGCGACACCTGCCGGCTTGCGGATAAAAGTTGATAGCTGTCAAAGTGGGTTTTAAATTGTGGAATTTCTGACATTTTTAAATACTTTAAAATATAAATAAAGATTGAACAGTATTCATTGTTATTATATTTATTTATTTGAGTAACTTTCATAAATTTAATACAAATTGAACAATCTGTCTAGATCACATCTTAACTTTTGTTTACAAAACAGGACAATTGAAAAAATTACAAAGAAAATAATATTTTTAATTTAAAACAAAAGAGGACATCAAAATTGAAAAAATGATAGAAAATAGATTAAACGTCCTCTGAAAGAATCCCAAACTTGTTCGAAACAACCGAGACATCTTCAGTTTCCTCTTCCTCAGATTCATCTTCAGAGTCATCTTCCTTTTCAGAAGAAGCCTTTTCCGATTTAGTTCCATGAGTATCGTCATCATCAGACGTAGAAAAGTCTTTCTCACTAGCATTGTCTTCGACAACTTGATTTCTAGCTTGGATCCATCTGACAATCTCGATATCTGGATGGTTCTCCCACGTTTCTAAAAAATAAATTTAATTTAAATTAAAAACTATTAAGTTAACAAGAATTTTTCTAGAAATCTTATCTTTTCTCAACCTTTATTTTTACACCATCCAGGAGGATAGGCATGCATACAAATTTTGCCCTCCAAGGCCATCCTGAGTATCGAATTGGCTGCCCTATAACTGTCCAGCCTCGCAGCTTTAGCAGTGAAGTAATGTCTCTTAGCAGCCCAAGCATCGCAGATGTCCATGGCGGACCAAGTATCATCATTATCCTGGTGCTGCAACTTTAAAAGTTTCGGCAGGTCGAGCCGCTCAGCGAGGAACTTGATAGCCGTGTAAGGTTCCCTGACCTGGGCAATTGGGAATGACCCCATCAGGATCTGTGACTGCTTCGGAACCGTCGACGGGAAAACCAGTCCAGGACAGTCACAAAGACAGACAGTCTTGGTGAGAAAAATCGTCTGGAAATGTTTGGTGTGACCCGGGGTTCTCGAGACGCTCACAACTTTTTTCCCCATCAGAGCGTTCATGAGGGAAGATTTGCCGACGTTCGGAGTACCCACGCAACCGATCGTGAGAACCCCGTTTCTGTATCTCTCGTGTTTGAAATAACTCGTGTCTTCCTTCTCGATGACAATCTTGTCCTTGACGTTAACTTCGTCCAGGTCGTATTCCGAGTGCATCTCCTCCTGGATCTTCTCATGCCACGAACTCAGATCGACCTTGTCACCGACAAGGTCCTGACAAGCCTCCAAAAGTTTTTTCGCACCTTCCGCGGCCATTTTCAGTTTCCCTTTTTTCCGTCGGGTTTTTAGAGCCTCTTCCTCTGTGACGGTGTTGCGAAGATTGTAGCAGGGGAATGACGTGAACATCACAATCCGAAGTTTTGGGTACTGGGTGGTAAAGTATTCCTTCCAAGCTACGACCAGGGCTGGTGGTGCCAGGTCAACTTTGTTTAGGATGAGTATCATGTCTTTTCCAAGGTCGTTGGTTATGTAATGGTATAAGTAGGGCGGGAACATCATCACTGGGTACCTTATGTCAACTATTATCAGAAGAATGTCCGACATCTCTATCACTCTCCAGAGTTGTCTCCAAGTTTCTAGATTTAGTTCGAAGTAACTTACGCTTTTTAGACTTTCAATCGATTTTAAATATTCCTGAAAAATATTAACATACATTTTAGATTATATGAATAATTAGATACTTAGTATCTAATTATAGTAAAACTTTTAGTAAACTTTTTTTAAAACTAGTAGTAAACTTTTTAAAAAATAAAAGGAATGTTGAAGATGATCTCAAAAATCATTACTGTAAAATATCTCTGTTCGTTCATTTCTAACTGCTCCTTGGGTATTCGAAAATCCCAAGGAGGTCTCTTGGGCATGTCCAACCCAGCTGGAAAATAATCATCCGAGACTTCCTGATTCTCTAGAGGAATTGGCTCGATACTCTTTCTGGCCTCCTCTTTTCGTTTCATCATCTCTTCTTTGGATTCTTTGAAAAATTCCAGCGCATATCTTCCCCGTCCCGTATCTTTTGAGCCCTTGTTTAATTTCTGAACATCTTGATCTAATTCACCATTTTCTTCATCTCCCCTACTATGATGGCCAACTGAAAATGAAAAATAATTAATACAAATTATTAAGTAAAATGCAAATTACAATTTTCACATCGTTAATGTTTTTGAAAAAAATCGAAGTGAGATGTTTTGTTCACCTAAAAGAGCATTGCTTTGTCTATTTTTCTTAGCTTGCATCTGCAGTTTCTTAGCCTTCCCACTAAAAGGAACTTTTCTACGTCCCTGAGGCATTTTCGAACCATAAATCTCAACGCCACGAGAAAATTCTGGAAAACAGAACTTTTTTAAATGAAAAATTTTAAGGTTATACAAATGGTACACATAAAATTATTCCTTTTTGTTCACATCATGCGAATTATATCTAGTTCTAAATGAATATTCAAGATCAATTAAAGTTTACCTAATTAGCCTCTCGCAATCAAGGTGATAAGACAATTGCGAACAACAGATAACAATGTAACGGTTAAACAGCTTTCAATTCTTCCAATAAAACACGTGCAAATGTTCGTCCGAAGGAATTCTCAATTCTGCAGCTGAAAAAATATATGTTTAATGGAACCTGAAAAAAATATAAACGTAAAAAAACGTTTTTGTCAGGTCAAAAAATATCAGTTGTTTTGCAAATATGAATGTAAACAAATGTGTAACAGGTGAGTAAACAAACAGAAGTCGTACAGGCACTGTAAGCAAAAAAAATATTACCTTTTCTTATCAACAAATTGTCTTTAATACGCAATAAAATAAGATCGCATTTTATTGATGATTACATTTTGAATTAACAAAATAAGTAGACCGATTTGAAGTTTGCAAATTGTTGGTGGGAACAGCAGCGCCCTCTGGGGACAAATGAAACTGACAGCTGTTAAGTTGTGTGCGTACGAGACGGATGGAAGTGAGAAAGACAAAGAGTGTCTCAGGAAGAGAAGAGAAAAAAATCTGCAGCGCGAACAAAGCAAGAGTTAAACATTCAAATCAGCTGATTTGAATCGATGAATATTGAGTGACGTTGAGAAAGCGCGCAGTTTCGCGTTGATTGTTTTTTATTTTGTCGTCCGTGAGAGCTCGTGCGCACAAGTGACATTGACAGGGCACGATGGCCTGGCTGAGAAAGGCAGTGGCCCAACAATAAGAAAGCCACGGCACGTGTCAAAAGCGCGATGACAAAATCGCGAGATCAGTCGCAGATCCGAAGTCTAACCTAGACGAGCAGCTCGCCATACATTCCAATGCAACGCACGGCCTGAGATTGTCAAAATGTCTTGGCTTGGATACTTCCCCTGGTCCGAGGGACTCAAGAAGCGCGCCTGTATCTACCTGCTCCAGCGATACCTCGGACAGTTCCTCGAGGAGAAGCTCACCCTCGACCAGCTTACTGTCGACCTCTACAATGGCACTGGACGGGTCACACAGTTCAGTCTTGACGTCCAGGTACTTTGTTTTGATTATTTTTTTCTTCTTTTCTTTTGTTGTGTTCATTTTTCTTCTTTTCTTTTGTTTGGTTTTTTTCTTCTTTTCTTTTGTTTGGTCTTTTTCTTCTTTCCTTTTGTTTGTTTACCTTTGTTGTTTACATACTTGTGAATTGTTGCCACAACAAAAAATATAAACAAAGCATATGAATTTAAATGTCACTTGTGTATTGTTTTGATTATCTAAAAGAATTAAAAAGTAGGTTAAAGAGAAAATAAATGTGAAAGTCTCTTTTGTATTTGAATGAATTTTTTGACAAGCAACTTTGTTGACGTTTTTTTAGGCGCTGAACGAACTAGGCGAGCAGCAATATCTGCCGCTGGAGTTTGTGGACGGATATGTGGCGGAGATGTCGGTAAGCATCCCTTGGTCGGCGCTGCTCCACGAGGCAAGCTTCGTGGAGGTGACGGGACTGAGACTCACGGTCCAACCGCGACAACGCACCGAGACTGCGACCTCCATGTTTGAGTCCATGTGGAGCTCCATGACATCCAGCATGCAACTCGCCCAGGAGTGCCTGCAACAGGACTCTGCCAATTCCAACACTTCCCCTCAGTTTGAAGCTATCGAAGCATTTGCACAAACAATAGATTCGAGTAAATGTCAAAATTATAACCTTAAATTGTTTGGTTGTTTTGATCCTTCCATTTTCATCCATATGAAATTGTTATTATTGTTATTTCTGTTATCCTTTTTGAAATATTTTCTTTGACTCATTTTCATTGCCACTTTGACATCGTTAATTAGCGAGATTTAAATTTATAAAGAAATTCACGCAAAATACTTTTGTTTGCTTGTAGATAAAGCTTGTATTGTTTTTTTTTTGGCTGTTGTAATATTTTTATTGCCATTCTGTTATTGTTAGTTTTGAATGTTAAATTTGTTTGTAGATAAGATTTGTAACTTTTTTGATAAATTTTTATTGTTTCTTCAGTTTTACGAAGGGTAAAAGTTAGATTTGTGGACACGGTAATACGAATGGAGCACGTACCACTGGACTCTGATACCGGGGTGGCAATCGAACTGTGTATAAAAAATTTGGAATATTCCGACGAGGCCGGGTCGGACCCCAGCACTACGACGATGGACCCTAGTCAATCGCAGAAAGGCTACATCGTCTCAGCTTTTACAACCAAACGCTTTTATCTCGAGGGAGTTACTATTCACACCGATGAGTTTCCATCTAGGGCTAGAACATTTTCCAGGAGTGTCATGACTACCAGCAGGGGCTCAACGCCTGATTCTAAGGTTATTAAAACTAAAATTAAAATAGAACATTTGTAAGATTAGTGATTTTCATTTATTGATTTTTTTTCGAAAAAACTAATAATTATTTTCAACTTGTAGAATTCTGATGGCCAGTTTTCACCTACTCAGAACCAGCCGCTATCCAATTTAATAAAAAGTATCAGCGAATCAAATCCAATCATTTTTGCTAAGCTGGCTGGGAGACAGGAAATCCGATTGAAGTTAAAGCAGGGGGAGGGCGTCTCTGGTCCGAAGGTGGGAAGAAATTAAATCATTATATTATTGAACAAAAATCAAATAAGTTATTTAATTTATTTTCTAATGTAAAGTCAGTCTACAGAATTTATAAATTATTCATTGTTGTAGTAATTTTTCATTAATAAAAATTTACAGGTGGATCTGGAAGTAACATTCGGATCTTTCACAGTCTTTCTGAGCCCTAGACAGGTACACATTCTGATGGAATTGCGACGCGGACTTGCGTCGCCTGACATGGAAGACGTTAGCAATGTACCACCGAGACCCTGCACCGAAAAACCTATGGCAAATAGTGATTTCAATAGAGTCGAACGTGAACTGTTACATCAAATACATCCTTCTCATGGATTGAGAACCATGGTAAATGAAATGTTATTTCATCATCTTAAATAATTTTAAAATAGATCTAAAATAAATCATTCTTAAAAACTGAATTTTTTATTTCTTTTAGGATTTACGTCGTATGCAAGGCTGGTCAACAGCGTCAATAGAAGATTCGGACAATGAAGATGAGTTCCTTCCAATGAAGGCTCCCGGGGCGGCGTCCAGTATGAACGATTCCGTAACGAGCAACAATGTGAGCATGGACGGCAGCATATCTGTCAGTAGCATAAGTTCAAGGTGTTCGGCGACGATGCCAAAGCAAAAGAAATACAGGTCTAGCATGGACACCGACTCCACTGTCGAGACTTCGCAATTTCACGTGCGGGTATCTTCGATCGCTGTGGTACTGTTGCACGAGGACATCTTGACCGTCGACATAGAAAGTTATGGCCTGACCAAAGCCAGCACCGAACAAATGAAAGCGACGGCGGAGAATTTCTTTAAAAAGCTGGGCGTTTATGCTGCCGGTGGTTATGGCAATAAGGATTTTGAAAAAGCTCCGAAGATGTTTGTCGATGCCTGTCAGCTTAGTCACATAAGGTTTTATCTAGAAAATTTATTTATAAAAAACAGATTATATAGCGTAATAATGCTAAGATTATTTAAAACATTTTTTGTACTAATGTTTGTGTTTTTTGTATCTTTATTCAGATTACTCGCCGCGCCCTTGATCATAGAAGGTAGTGAGAAAACGACCGCTCAATTTTCTCAGATCTCGGGTAGCTTAACGTTAGCCAGCTTGGAACTAGTTGAGTGTCTGGTGGACACCTATAGTTCAAATCCAACGATTGAATTTATCGAGCTGCTTACCTTTCTCAAGGACAATGTAACTAGTCACGGTTTCACGAACAAGACAGACTTTCGAATGCGGTTCAAGTACACGGAAAAGGCGGTGCGTCTGGCCCAAGTCACGAAATTCACCTACCCACGTACAGAGATCGAGTAAGAGTTTAATAGTAAATCTTAAATCAATCGAATTTAAAGTTCATATGAGTTTAATGAGGTTGTTTCAATTTTTTTAGCATACAACTGGAACCGTGTCAAAGTGAGATCGATGTTACAATCGTGGACAGAATATGTGCTGTTTTAAATCCGCCTCCTATTTGTACATGCAGCTCGTCGACGGCCTCCAAAGATACAAATGTAAACGAACTTTACATTCACTTTAAAATCGATACACTTGATCAAAATGTAGAATTAATTATATATTAATTATTGTAATATATTTTTTCTATCACTTTCATGATTTCAGAATCAACAGACACTCTTCTATCAAGCAGTTGAAAGTCCCTCGTTGCTTAATCTGCGGACGGACATAAAACTGTCATCAGAAAGTTGTGTCCTGAAAATAAGGTAACAAATTTTAATTGTTTTGAATTATATTCGTAATTTTCTACAATTTTTTTTTATTTCAGATTTCCTGTCCCAGATTTGAGGCCTCTTCACGACATGAACAGAGTGCCGTGGTGGAAACGGTCGGTGCGCCCGGATTTCTTGACGCTAAAACTAAACGACGCTCAGATTCACACGTCTATAGATAGTCGATTCGCATATTCGGTGAGACATGAGATCCAGTGCAGGCAACTTTTGGTCACTTACACGGAGCCAGACTCGGAAACTCCCATAGAAATAGCCAAGGCTTCTGTGGATGAGAAATTTGACGGACCGCTGCAGCAGGATGGAGAAGGGTTTGGCTGGCCTCGGATAGTCGTTGTGATCTACCCGAAAAATTCCGGCGGTCCTCTCGAGGAGAGTTCTGAGGGAGAGCCTGAGTCCAGCTTGGAGGACACCTTGGAAAACACTCCCAGACAACAACCATCGCCTTTTAGCTCAAAACGTGTTATTCACGAATCTGATACTCCACATTCTAAGACTCGATCTCAAAATGACAAAAATGATTCGCAACAAAGGTTTCATATTTTATTTCATGACTTTTTTAAAAATTGTATTAAAATTTGTATTATTAATTGTTAATTGATTAATTGAATTTTGTAATTTTTTTTATTAAGTGATGATTTTTTGTTAATTAGAGAAGGAGAGGAGTTGATAATACCAGGGAACCGACAGGAGATCATGGTGTTCGTTGAAGAAGCTGCCCGAACTTCGCGAGTGCAACTTGATATTAGTTTGCCCTGTTTAACTGTTCAGATCCCATCGAAACATCTATACGAGCTGCTCTACAATAGGATAAACGCCGATTTATTTTTATGGGTACCTTCAGCGCCAAAACCAAAGTACATGAATCACGGGGAAGGCAATATTGGACTGGATTTTGCGTCTACTCTACTACAAGAATCAACATACCCCAGGTAAAAATTCAAAATTTATTGCAAAAATTTTAATCAAAGTGAATAACATCGAATATTTAACAATTTATTCAAAACTGACGATAATAACTAAATGTTGTATTTTTTTCAGTTCTTACAAATTTAGTATGTGCAAAAGCGGGATACAGTATGACACAGATTCTGAATCGGACGAGGACGGAATCTTTCACTCGATAGCTGAGAAGTCAGGTCGATACCAACAGCAGGAAAAGAGTCTGAACAGTGGACAAAGCACAGCGGCAGTGACCCTTAATATCGGTCAGGGTCTGCTGACAATGTACACCCCGGTACGAGACTCTTTGCAAAACGTCATCCCCGGTCAGCAGGGCGAGCTGATAATGAAACTGGAGGACGCGCTTATATTCGCTGTGACGTCCTACAAGGGCGATCCGAACCTGAGTTACATCTCGACGATCGTAAAGAACGTCACGTTGTACCAGTGCGGGCTGACTTCGATGCCTTCACAGACACCCGCACTGCAGCCCACGAACGGAACCGTTCCAAAACACTGTCTTCCTGTTATTTACCGTTGCGAGAGCGGCGCCAACGTTGCTCAGAACTCAACAGAAAAGGATATGTTGACTGTTGCTGTTCGCATCCAAGCGACCCATCAGACGCATCGAATAAAGGTTTGCAAGATGCAAACATATAAGATAGAATTGATAAATTATGAAATTACAAAGTTCGTGTGTAAAGAGTCATCGTAAAATTATGGAATTATGAAATGATGAAAGTGATTGTTTTATTTACAGACTTTTAGAGTAGCCATGGGAATAAGAAATGCGACTCTGATGCACCGTGTATGTTCGTCACAAACTTCTTGGTTCACCCAGCTAACCGACTGCTTGGATGTTACGGATCATCCGGTGGCTGGTTACCTTCCGCCTGGAGTTTTGACAGAATTTTATCTTCACCTCTGGGATTGTACCATTGATTATAGGTAACTTAATCAATTCAACAATTTATTATTCGATTTGCCCTTTTATCAATTATTTTTATCATTTATCAAGTTTGATATAATAATTTCCTTTCTTTTATCATCAGGCCCGTCTACCTACCTATAAGATCGATGGTGACCCTAGGAAGTTTCAGCATCTGCAGCAACATCGCAGCTCAAACCAACACCTCTTCGTTGCGATTCATTGCCGAAGAGATCGGTCTCTTCATCTCAGACAAACTGGGAAACGTTGTGAATCTTCGTAATGATTACATCCGGGTCATGGACTTGGACCTTTTTGACCTATCCTTGAACCTGAATGACAAACTCAGCAACAGGATGCCGAGGGTCGACCTGAGGGCCAGTAACAACGTCCTTCACGTGAGAACGTGTTCGGACTCTGCGCGCGCGCTCACACAACTCTTGACCTACTTCGCCAGCGACGGAGATTTGGCACCGAATCCTGAAAATGTTGAGAACGTTAATATCGTTAAGTCAAAAGACGAGGAGTCGTTATTGGGCAATGAAAATGCCAGCTACCTTAGCAAGAGTCAAGTCGAAAGGGTCAATAGTTTAATGGAGGAAGCTATGGAGGATACCTTAACTGGTACGCAAAACGTGAAAAATGACTTGAAAATTAAAAAATTGCAATAATTGAAGAAAATAAAAATTTTGTTATATTTTTTTCAGGAACGGCGCCTAGAGTGAAAGATCCATCCCTGGACCGTGACACCCAAGTGGAAGTATTTTTCTTCCCCGATGAATCTCAGCCAATAATGCACAGCTCGGAACCGCAAGAGCTGGATACCGATGAGGAATTTTGCATCCTGGGAGAAGACGCCGGTGTGGGTCTGATGCCAAAGCACGGGGTCCCGGAAGTTCGTTGGTTATCAGAAGAGTATCTGAGAGTGATAGATAATCACTTTGCAGTGCCTCTGGGGAAAGTCGATGAACTCAAGGCGCCGAAGAATTTTCCCAAAGCTGTGCTTAGCTACACGTTGTGTGAGATGACTCTGGTCTGGCACATGTACGGTGGAAAGGATTTCGCCAGTCCTCAACCACAGGTTATCAAGAAACATGTGACTATTGATGATGGGTCGCAGCAGGTTACTGACAATGCCAATTTTCAGCCTAGGTAAAAAAAATAAAATTAGATGAAATGTTCTTCTATGTTCTTCTAAAGATATCAAAAACTAAATATCATTTTATTTTCAGAAGTCGTCCAGGTCTTGGTAACACGGTAGGATTCAGCAGAGTAGCCCCAAACGAGGTATACTTCGGTAGCACCCCGAACTCGCCAAGAAATAAGTACAAGAACATCCACGACTGGCAAATTCTCGGTGGTCCAGGTCGAAATCATGAAATTCTGATGGAATTGCAACTGAACAAGGTTCGGTTTCGTCACGAAGTGTACCCGGAGAACACAACGCAAGCGTCTTGGCAGCGACTGCTCATCAGCGACATCGAGATCCGGGACAGACTGGCGTCGTCGGATATCAATAAATTTTTATACCAGTACACGAGCGAGGCGATGCCTCGTCAGTCGCACGCATATATGTTCAAGATTGAAGCGGTGCACATGCGGGTGGACCCCAAACTGACCTCGCAGGAGTGCTGCCTAAAACTGAGCCTACTGCCCCTGAGGCTGAACATCGACCAGGACAGTTTGCTCTTCTTGATCAATTTCTTCACAGAAGTGAGTGACGTAGGGCCAAAGCAGGGTTCCAACAGTTCTTCTAATAACCCCCAATCGTCGCCCGGGTCGAGACAAGGCACCCCCACTCACCATCCCCCTGTCATGAGTGTGAGTGACTCGTCTGAAAATTGCAACTCGCAAATTGTCATGAACGCATCCCAGACCGAGGCGGTGAACCAAAATTTGTTGATCCTTTTGGAGGACGAGTTCACGATTAAAGAAAGAAAAGTCAATAAGAAAGTTCAGAATGATGTGCAGGATGATAATCAGCCTTTGTATTTTAGGTGATGATCAGTTTAATTTATTTTCTTTCAGTGAAAGAATTTGATTTTTAAAAGGATAGTAAACAAAACTTTTTGGTTTTATCTTTTGTAGGAGCGTTAAATTTTCGCCTGAAGTCCTGGTGAAATTGGATTACCATGGAAGAAGGATAGACCTCACTCATGGCCCTCTTGCTGGTTTATTATTGGGACTGGCACAGTTGAATAATTCTGAATTGAAATTAAAAGAGATATCCTATCGCCACGGACTGCTCGGTGTTGACAAGCTGATATCGTACCTGCTTACCGAGTGGGTTCAGGATATTAAGAAGAATCAGTTACAAAGTTTACTGGGAGGCGTTGGACCCATGTATTCGTTGATTCAACTCTGTAAGAATCATGACATACTAAAATCTAATAACTTTGTATAATTGGAATAACAATTATATGCTCAATTGTTATTTTTATTTTTTTAGTTCAAGGGATCTTTGATCTTTTCCGACTCCCTATTGAGCAGTACCAGAAAGATGGAAGAATCGTACGAGGCCTACAGCGGGGGGCCAACAGTTTTACCACTTCCACAGCCATGGCTGCTCTAGAGCTGACATCTAGATTGGTTGCTGCTATCCAAAGCACGGCTGAAACAGCGTACGATATGGTCAGTCCTGGTCCGAGCGTACGATGCAAAAAGAATAATCAGAAAGGTGGACGCCGAAAACGATATTATAATCAACCGATTGACATCAGGGAAGGAGTTGCTAATGCTTATTTATTAGTCAAGGAGGTAAACTAATTAGAATATAATTATCTTTTAGATTAAATTAAAAGGAATTAAAATTTCTGTAATTGTTAATTTAGTTTAAGTTGTAAATTGAACATTTAGATTTAAAATTTAAATTTAGATTTAAAATTTAAATTTAGATTTAAAATTTAGATTTAAATTTCGTTTATAATTCGATAGTTTTTACTCATGATGTATGTTTTTTAGGGTCTTGGGGAAACAGCGACACAATTAGTCAGAGTGGCGAGCGAAGAACATGAACAAAAAGGCATGTCAGGAGCTGTAGGTGGGGTTTTGCGACAAATCCCACCGACGGTTGTGAAACCCATCATTCTCGCGACCGAAGCAACGAGCAATGTTCTGGGTGGAATGCGGTCTCAGCTGGTTCCCGACGCGCGGAGAGAGGCCGTGCAAAAGTGGCGAGAAGAGCCCACCGATTTGAATTAACACACAAGTGACGTTGCTTATTTTATTTTACTTTATTCATTTTTGGAGAAGAATGTTCTTCATTTTTTTCAATTTGATTTTGTGATTTCAAGAACTCTTCTCCCGACACAATCTTTTTATATGAATTTATATCTGTTTTCACTTGATGAAAAAAAAAAGAAATTTGATTTATTTTGTTCGATCGGTAAGATATTTTGATATTTTATATATTGTCTTGTTCAAGGCGATGGAAATTTGTTCAATTGTTTTATTTCTTTTTTTTATCTTAAAGTTATACTTTGTTATTTATTCATAATTTTATTGATCTGTAGGAAATGATTTGCCATACAATTGCAAAACTGCGACATTTCGTCAGGTTCGCGTTCTTTGTGATGTAAATGTACAATTTGTATGAACCAAAAAAGATATCTAAATCATAAGCGTTTTATCATGTACATAACTGCTTGCGAGCACTAACAAATTACATATTGAAGTATGTTTTTTCACATTACATTCAATATCGTTTTATTTAAAAGATCTCTATTAGTCAAATTTATATAAATTTTATAATAAACATAACACAGCAACAATGTAAAACATTTTTACATCATCAACAATATACCTTATTATTGTAAATTAACAAGACATATTAATAAAGAATGATGTAAATTATTCGTTTAGATTTTTTCAATAAAAAATAATGTAAAATTCTATTAAAATTGATGTATTACATTTTGAATTTTGCGCCACCATCTGGATAGGTGGCGCTAGTGTTTCCTCGCACCCCACCCCCTCATCATGTTAGGACGCTTGTAAACAAACATAACCTGCGCGTTCAAAAATAAAACACGACCCCAATTCTTGTAGACAAAAAAAAATAAAAAACAGGAAGTACACTAAGTGTGGAGCGTTGATTTCAACGATGTTATATTGTTCGACTGCGGGATGAGTGAATCCGATGACACTGATGTTTTGTTGCTGATACCGCCTGACTTATTTATCGTGCCTTCAACCGAATCTGAGGACGAGTTTGGATCGACGAAACCCGGCGTTGTGTCAGAGATCATCGAACACGTACAGTCTCTGGAGAGTCGCGTCTGTGCCATTGAGTCCAGGGACAGCAGCGTCGACTGCAGTTTAAGCCAGACGTCGTTGCGCAAAAGTCCCTCAAGAAACAGTTGGGTATGTTTCAAAACAACCTGTCAAAACGGTTTCGAACAATTTTGTATATTGTTACTTTAAAATTTGCATGCAACAATGAAACTAAAAACAACATTCTAAGTAAACAAACAATTAAAATAAATAAATAAAAATTTAAACTAACAGTCGAGTAAGTAAACAAACAAACTAAGAAAGATCAGATTGTAAAGAAGTAAATAAAGAAATGATAACTAAAAATGAAATAACAAAAAGGTTTTGAAATTAAGTTACAGTCACTGGCGAACGGAAGTTCAAGGTCACGACGTTGCACATCGGTGCCGTCGACTCCATGTTCACTAACAAATAAACCGATTGCGATGCGCGAGGGCTCTAACACTCAGCCAAAATCTAACTGGGACAAGCATGACCAGTCCTCGTTGCTGAGACTGCAACTGCATGCAACAAATGACAATAACCTACCCGACAACCGTAACACCAGTCTGTCCTCCAAAACCCGAAGGTCACTCTTCTCATCCCGTTCTTGTAAATCGACAGACTCTGAGAGAAAGATCGACGAGATGAACTTGGTCGAGGTGGAGCAGATGCTGCGCGAGATTGAGATGGCAGAGCAGAAAAAAGTCGACAACTCGACAACCAACAGGTACCAGTCTGATTTTCTTAAGGACCGGGAACTGATGATGCTCTCGCACGACGACTCCACACAGTACGCCGACCCGGACAAACTTGTAGCCGACTTCAAAAGTTGGAAGAACGAGGAAGAGAGCGAGAGGTCAAGGTCGTTGAATAAAAGCGACCAGAGGCAGGAAAACGGAACGGCGTACAGAACCAGGAACACGTTTGGTTCCGACCTGGGCACTTCTTATGTGTCTCATTTTGAGAAGGCCTCGGCATCCAAGTTTCCCGACGTAACTTCGGTTTTCTTTGATAGTTTGAATAACACCAAGGCCAATGGATCTGAGACAGTCGATGCTGTGGATTTGTTTGGCGAGGGAAACGCAAAAGGCAGCTTGGAGGAGGAACTCAAAACTGGGTGTTACAAGAAAAAGAACAATGGCGAGATGATTTCTGACTCTTGTCTTTTGTAAGTAGAAATTTTGAACGGTGTTCGATGATGCAAATGATTGGTAATTAAAATTGATTTTTATCTATTTATTAGAAAATCACAGAGGCTTTTGGCACTCTCCGACTTTTGGGAGCAGGACGATAGCAAATCGCCCGAAGAAATGTTGAGGATAAAATTAGAAGAAGAGAAACTAAGAAGAGAGGTAATTTAAAGTAAAATATAAATAAATTGGAGTTACTGTTTGTGTTTTGTACAGTTTGTTTTATTTTTATTTCACAGCACTGCGAGTACTTGATACAAGAGTTGCAGAAAAAACTTTTAGAGCAACAAGAAAAAGTTGCCGTGGCAATTCGCATTGATAACAAGAAGAATTCTGTTATAAGTCATTTTCAAAGTTCTTGGGACAAATTGAAACAAAGGTATCAAAACTTGGAGATAGAGTACAACAATTCGCAAAGTACTCTTAAAAGCATTACCGAGAGACACCAAACTGAAATAACGGATCTACAAACGAAGATCAACAAATGTCAGGGTGAGTTGTCACAAGCCTTAGACCTCGCTGCTGGGTACAAAGAGAAAAGCGACGCATTGGTGAAAGATAAAGCTGAGATGGCAAGGGTGCATGCTGATGAATTGGACAATTGCAAGGCTCTCGTTCAACAGAAGGAAAAAGTCTGCGATCAGGTCAAGGAGGATTACAATAAACTGATGGATAAGAACCATCAGTTGGAGGAATTGCTTCGTAATGCTCAGCAAGATCTGAATAAAGAAAGGGCCAAGAACGGGGAAGTTCGTAAAGAAATGGCAGCGATTCATGCTGCCTTGGACACTTGCGGGGCAGAGTTGACAGCTCTGCGACAAGAAAAAGAGAGCTTGCAATTCAAGCTCAAGGAGGAGATAAGTAGGGGGCACAATTTAGAACAGAACAAACATGCCCTATTGTCTGCCGTTGATGCAGCAACTAAAGCAGAGGTATTATTTATTGATTTAATTTTATATTTTTATTTTATATTCTGATGATGAAAATGATTAAATTATCGATTCGATTTTTTTAGAAACAAGCAAAAGAAGAAACTGCCACGCTTCTCGAGCAACAAGACAAAGTACGGTGCGAACTGCGCGATGTTTATCAAAAACAATTAGATGAAGTGGTAAAAGCAAAGCAGCTTGAGTTTCAAACACAACTCGATTCAGCTGAAGTTGCATTTCAAACTGAATTAGAGACTAAACAAAGAGCCATCGCTGAATGCGCGACGCGGAAAATTAAAACAATCATTGACAAGTGAGAGAACACACTCATACTCAATTCTCAACGTGATACGATTCTGAAACAGTCTGAGTAATGATTTTCTTTTTTGTTCTTTTTCACAGGCATCAGCTGGAGATTAATTTACTTGAAGAGAAACACAAAGAGGAGAAACGTTTGTATGAACTGCAGTTAGCTCAAGTGGCACAAAAGACAACCATGCTCGAAGCACAATTAAATTCTCAGCAAGCTAACAAGAATCAGTTGGTCGAACAGTTGCATTCAGTCATGCAGAGGCAATGGCAACAAGCTCTTCGAATCATTTCAGGTTGATTGCAACATTTTTGTGTACCTGATTTTATAAAAAATTTGCCTTGTCTCTTCAACTAAATTAACTTTCTTTCGAATAAATATATTAATGAATGAATAAATTTCAGGTGGAAACGGAGAGAACTTGGCATCGTTTCAAAAAATTAACGTGGACAAATTTTTTGACTTGAAGAACCCACTGAATAATGAAATCACATTGCATCATGCTAAAAAGATGTACCAAGATCCAATGAAATTAGAGGCTAATTTAGAATCAAGAGGACTTAGGTCCAGAGAAGACAGGGTTGAAAGTCTAGTAACATTAACATCTAATGATGACGTTCCTACAAATAGCAAAAGAGACGGCAAGAACGATCTCAGAGGATACATCCAAATGGTAGTTTATAAATAGAACATTTTTTAATTTTTTTTCATTCATGTTGTTTTTAGTTTGAATTGTTTATTGATTCTGTGTTTTACAGATTTTGGACATGCAGCAATCTAGTGACGATATTTTGAAATCAAGAATGACAGATAGTAATATCACGCCACCACCAATTTATAGAGAAGTGCCAAAGAAACATTACACTAAAAAGGAACTCAGTATCATGAGTGAAGACAGTGTTACTTGGCAACCTATTTCAGAGGTAATTTTACTTCAGCTTTCAAATGCAATTTTTTTGTTTTTATTTTTTGTTTTATTAAAAAGTATTTACTTGAACGAGAGAAAGAAAATTAATTGTTAATTTAAAGTTTACACTTGTTCAGGCTTCTGGAGTTGACACCAGTGAATACGTCACCGTGCCACAGAAACTAGGAAAGGATCAAAAGATGAAGCCACCGTGGAAATGACACCGCGCTTTACAGTTCGATGAAGGGGTTGATGAAGTTGACATGCGCAGTACAAGAGTCATACGATTCGTGTAATATAGGTTTTATCTACGGAATAGTAATTTCGAAATGTAAAATAAAATATTAATTTATTACAAACAATTTAATTACAATATATTAATCTAAGGTTGTATTGATTGTGAATAGTTTCTTTGATGTTGAATTTAAGCTTAGATTAATATTTTAGTATTAATTATGTTAACAAATTGTACAAGCTGTAATGTTAATTAATATTTTGTAAAATAAAAAGAAACAAGTGTAAAACTATCTACTTATGCTTGAAAAAAATCAACTTTCTATTAAATTTACTTTGAATTAATCAGTTTCACTTATAATTTCACATTCTTTTCCGGATCATTGTTTTTATTACGAAGATTTCGAAATTAATCATTTCTTTGAATAGATGGTGGAATAAGTATAGAAAATTAGACTTTATCTGGTCCACCATCATAACTTCCGACTAATACCTAAACTTGTTTTAGATAAGCGGTCTTAAAAAAGTCGTCCTCCCGCCATACCTGAAATTGTTGTATTTTCTTATTTCTCAAGAACAAAGCAAAACGAAATAAATTAAATAATTAAATAAAATTTAGTTTGTTCAATACAAATTCAAATAGTTCAGTTAGTTTGATAAAATAATAGTTGTTTTAACTTTAAATAAAATAAATGTAATAAAAAAAATATTGAAACCGTTGATTTGACACGGCTTGAGTACTATTTTTAAAGTGAATTTCATGTGGCGGATAAAATTTGTGAGATATTTTCATAGGGAATCTATAAGTAAAATCGAAGAGAGGACAATAAAAAGGATGAGGTATAGAAGATAACAGTGATATATCCCCTCTTGTCTGGTATGAAGGATACTGGCTTGGCGAGTGTGTTGTTTTATCGTGTTTTCTTCGCGTGGGTAGCTCCGAGCGTTTAAACTGTAAGGCAGCGAAAGAAGCTTTCAAACAAGAGAAGAAGTGACTCGCGCGCGGACGTATACACGATTACGAGCACGCGACGAGCATGTTTTCATTGATAATAAAACGCTATGATATCCTTTTTTTAACTTTACTCTTTTTTGTGACAAGTTTGAATGATCATGTGAGTGGTGTCGGCTGGAAAAGACCCGACGATAAAACTAAATGTCCCAAAGTTAAAGGAATACGCAACTTTGACATCTCCAAGGTAACATTTTAGACTCTCTTTGAGAGCGAAACTATATTTCGATGATCAAAGTCATTTTGTTTCCAATTTTTTGACAAGAAAAAAAGAACATTTTTTAAATAATTTTTTTATAGGAAATATGTTTTTCATGAATTATAGAAGAGATATTAAGAATTAGAGATAAGAATTATAAGAGATAAGAATTATAATAAGGGATATTTGAATATTTTTTTTAACTGAGATGAATCAAAGTTTATTATATACACGATGAGTAATAAGCCAAGGCCAGACTTTTATTTTCATGTTTGATATCAAAAGATTCTGATATTTACTTAGATTTTTAAATTAATTTCGCGGATGTTGTTCCGGTTGATAAAACTAGTTAGTCTTATCATATCCTGTAACGTTAATTTTACGGATGAGCAGTAATACAATTTAGATTATATTGTTAGTGAAAGATTGCCTGAGATTTCATTTTTTTAATTATAAAATTTAATAAAAAATATTGAACAAGTTATAAGATTAAACTTGTTGTAAGATCTAAGATCTATATTGATCTAAATTTTATCTCTTAAGAGAAATTTAAGAAGTTTTGAGAATTTAAAGATTTAAAAGATGTAAATTGCTAAACAATATAAAATGTTTACATTTCGACTTAGTGTAAATTTTAGAAAGATGTTAAATCGTTAAAAAATATCACTGCATTATAATTTATTATAGGATTTTTTTTTTTGGTAAAGAGACAAGTGGTCATGGATAAACATTGTTGTTAAAAAAAAAACAAAACAAAAATTAGCAGCAAATTACTTTTAACAAATTTATTACTTTTTTTCTGCTGCGACCCTTCAAAACATTATTTTCTAAATTTAGAGTCGCGTACGTTATTTTAAAGTCCTAAGAATATTTCGATATGTTTTCTATCCCACATTTCTGTTTGATGAATATTTTAAAAATAATAATAAAAATGTTCACAAAGTAATTCATTTACAATTACGCAAAAACAAAACGAAAGAAACTATAAATTATTATGAAGTGAATGAATATAATTAAAGAAAAACATTGAATTTTATTTTTTAAAATGGAAGTAATGATTAAGGTTAGTCAAAAATGATATTGAATTGAAAATATTAATTTTGGATGAACAAAAATAATCATGAAATATTGTTTAAAGTTTTTAGGGTCGTGGTTTGTGATTCAGTATTATGCCAGCTCAGAGGAAGCTCTCGCTTACAGATGCATGCGAGCCAAATTTTCAGTTTCGACTGAAAGTACAGAAGTTACTATGAACTTTACATACAGTTTCACAGATGATCCAATCAATGAACAACTTGCTGGAAATATCACATGGAAAATCCCTGATCCAGAATCGCCTGCACATTGGATCCATGCAGAAGTTCCATGTAAAATATTATTTATTTATTTATTTTAATATTATTTTTATTGTTTAATTTTATTTAAAAAAATTGTTTTCTTAGTTTTTCATTTATCTTATCTAATCGTTTATTGATCTTTAAAAATAATTTTAATTTCTATAAAATAGCAAGACTTTCGAAAGTAACAACTACCATAATTGTTCCTAAAAATTATTTCGTAGTTTAAACACTATTTCAACATTTGGTATTTTATTTTAACATTTACTCTCTCTTTGTTAGATGAAGGGATTTACAATACTTATGTTTTGGACTCGGATTACAAATCTTGGGCACTGCTGATGCACTGTGCTGAAAAAAGTAAAAGTCCTCGGTACTTGTCCAGTTTCATAATGAGCAGAACATCGGACCTGGGTAACAATGTGATTTCGTATCTGCGGGAGAAACTTCCCAGGTGTTTAAACGACTTTTATATTTCCTACTGATATTAAATCAATGTTATACAAAGGATGGAAACAGATTTATAATAAAGTGCATTGTTCTAGGTACGATGTGGATCTGGAATACATGTTCTCAATGGAGCAAACGAACTGCACAGAAGTGGAACCTATCTCTAATCCACTGTTATCGACACTAATAGCTAACAAGAAACTCAATTCCACAAGACACCCACTCAAAAGGAAACACAAACTGTCTTAATCGTGCCATCCTAATTTGTATACTAAACAAATATGACGCAATTTTGAAAGGCTGTGCAATGTAATTCTCAGAGTTGTTATAAATTGTTTATATACATTTCTATACAGTTGTCGCATTTTCCATTGATACTTTCATTTATTTAATATTTCGTAATATAAGAGAAATGACATTTTTAGCAATGCAAGGCTTAGGAAATTCAACAGAGCTTATTTTTGGGATAGTTTTATTAATTTAATTAATTAACAACGTGTTTATAATACTTTTCGTCTCTTCCTCTCATTTATAATCACAAAAAACATAATGAATTGTTATTGTTTTCTTTAGACCCGTCGTCAATCCACAACTTACTCTAAAATCATTCCATTTTTATTCTTTTTCTGTTTTCTTTTATTTTTTGTTTCAATGATGTGTACACTTCATTCTGACACTAGCACACCCCATTTGCTATTACAGTTTCTTTTTTTTATATTTTCATCAACGAGTTTCTCATCATTGCACCCATCGTTGATACGCTTGTGCAACGCTCACAAAATTGAAAACAGCTTGGCAGCTACAAATCATGGTTAAAATTTTTATTTAAAAATCACCTGTGCTTTGTCTGATCCGTCGCTTTTTCTTTCTCCCTCTCTCTCTTTCTCTCTCTTTCTCTTCTTCTTAAATTTTTTATTCACCCTTCTATTTTTTCACTTACGACTTGTTACATCCCATCATTTAAAACTATGCAAACATTTGCTCAACATTCGTACCAGTTTTACGAGCACACGTGTGATTGTATTTTACTTTCAATCACGCTACAAATTACACTATCAAATTCATTTTTCTGATCGTTTTTTCGAATCGACGACGCCACATCCTTCCCTTATTCAAGTCCAGTTTTCCTTTCGTGTCATGATCAACTGTTTGGAATGTACTTTTACAAACAAATGAATACCATATACCAGAGAAAAAGTTATAATTTACAGTTTTTTGTAATTTAATCACCATAAAATACGTTGTTTGCACTTGTGCAGAAATTTGTTCTGCGCTTGTGTAAAATCTTCTGCACGACTCAGTGAATAAGCGATAACATTCATAAAAGGATTTGTTACGTCATATAACAATCAAACGATGAACATAACAGCAACGTAATGTTAAACTTTATGTTTTTCACTGACACGTGTAAAAGTTTAGTCTTTTGAATGTTGTACACTTCGTACGAAACCAATTTCAGTTACATTGATACACAACATGTCATAATAACTTTTTCCACTTTGTAATAAACATTCTCAACAAGTTTAATCCAATTCAGTGATTTAATCGAATGTCAAAATTATTGTTATTTAAATTAGTTTATTTTTATTTTAATATTAGTTCAAAATCAACTTTAACTTTATTTTTCATCTGTAATAAAACTGGGCCAACTCCACCCCTCATTATAATTTATAATTCGAAGAACAAATTTACAGTTGGAAAATTTACAGGATGAAACAATTTTTGAATCCTAATTTCATGAAACGATATTTTTTTTATCACAATTGAACTAATCTAAAGAATAAATTCCAAACAGGTTCACTCACAGAACGAAAAACCTGGTCTTTATTTTTTTAGTAACATTAAAATGCACGCACTCTCAATCTTATTAATTTAACAATTGATCTCTTCATTTTTTTTTATTAGTAATCGCGCAGTTAAAATTATACTCATTGGCTCGAGTGGAAAAATGACTACGCCAGCTTAACTGTACAATGAAATCAAGAGAAAAACCTTGTCGGTCAACATTTGATTTTGAAATAAGCAGAAAAATCACTTTTTCATCATGAGTTACAAATAAGAATTTTTTTGTTACTATATCGGCGAATACATTTTCGGGATACACAATGGCTTATATCTTGATTATAACACATCCGCATACATTCCATTCCTACGGTTTGGTATTCAAATCACTATTTGATTTTTTATCATTGTTTTTTTGTTTTCATTATTTATAAGTTACATCTTTAATTATGTTTACTGTATTCAATCATGCTCTCCTCTCTAATCGTAAAACACCTGCACGAGCGTTACTCCCTGATTCCTCCGTTTCGATTAAAATCTGGTTTAATAGATCTGTTACATGCTGATAAACTAACTAGTTATTTGAATGTACGTTATAAATTACCTATGAAATCGCGTTTCTTTTAGGATATTTATTTTTTCATCATTTTTTTGGTTGGTTTTCTTCATTTTTTTTACTTAATTCGTCGTTCGATTACATGGTTTTTGTACGAGGGTTATGACTGTAAACCGAGTTTTGTCCGTGCGTTCTGAACTTGTTAGATTTTTCTGTTGTTCCATATTTTTCAATGCATTTGACTCTGGAGCATTTGTGCATCATCAGTCTATGAAATTTGGAAACTCGTTACAATGAAGATAGAATAGAATCAAGCGCAGTAAGGCCCAAGGAAAGGAACTCCGGGGAGTTTTGTTTTTTTGGAACTGTGATAACTGACTACGTAAGCACTTTGCCAGGGTTTTCGGGAGTTTTTTTTTCAATGAATGACTTCAATTCTGCTTGGTAGCATGGAAAAGACGAGAATACAGCTATAGGCGCCGATCTTGAATCTGTTAAATTAATTCTGTTGCATTGAACAATTCGATTATTTTCTTTGTTTTTTTGGTTTCGTAAGGGATCATTTTTCACTGGGTTGGAGCCACGTTGCTCAACCCGAATGGCAGCACTGCGAGATCTTAATTCAGAAACGGCAGTCATTGTGTCTGTGGGGTTGTGCAGTTTCTGATTTACAATTTATCATCTAGGTATCGTGTATCATAGACAGTTACAAGGACGAGACACACGAAAATAAAATTTGGAAGAGATCAAAGTACGTGTTTTGAGCGAAAATAAGATTGATCTTTCAGGAGGTTTGAATTTTCTTCTTTTTTCCTCCCTTCTTTACTTCTCACAGTTTCCCAAAGTGCGATGTTCGTAACCAATTTCTTTGGTTGAAAACTCAGTTGTAAACATGTTTATAAAACTTTATATCGGTTCATACAAGTTTCATATAATGCTATAAGTACAATGAAGTTAAAGTATGTGTCAATACAAGTTCAAGTTGAGACGCATGCAAAATTGAATTTGACTTTAGCTCAAAAGTGTTTAAACTGCGGCGTATAAAAATATAGATTATATATTGTGGTGTTATACATTTTATATGAGTAGTTAATAAATAACGCAGTTAATATTAAAAATAATTAAAAAATGACAAATGGAATAATCATGACAAGATTGAGTTAACTTATTTGTTAAGTATTACAAAATAAAATGGTATATTTAAATAAAAGGGAAGATCTCGGATTGCAAAAGTTATTGGAATGTCATTCAGAGAACTGAATTTTTGTTACAAACTAAAGATATTACAGACTAAATGGCACAAAAGTAAAGTCATGCTTTGCAAATTTTTGTTCTCGCCTTTGCTTCGCAATATTTTTTTTTTTTTTTTGCTATTGGAAAAACTAGAGTATGGAATTTAGAAGTATGGAATCATAGAAAGTATACCACGAAAAAAAAATAATATTAATAAATTGACACCGACAAATCTTTGAGACACCTTTGAAACACCAACTTCTCTCATCATAAATGCATTCACGTTGAAATGTATGATATTCGAAAAGGAAAGGAAAAAAGAGTCCTTCCACACATTCAACCAGCACACGCTTTTTATGACACTCCATTGGAAAAGATGGCGCCTATAGATGGAGCGTGATTATCATTGACAGATTGATACTTGTATTTTATTGTATATGTATATATAATATATCCAAGTTCTACGTAATTGCTAATCATAAGTTAGGTATCTATACAATCTAAAATTAGGTTTCGATGACCGTCAGCTCTTAATTGACGGGGATTTATTTCATTTTTTTTCCTTTGAGTTATCAGTTTTGTTAATTTTTGTTTCATCGTTTATTTTATTGCAGAAAGGTATGCCGTAGTCGAAGAGGATAGAACCCGTTTCAATAATCGAAAGAGTATGTTTTTTTTCGAACCACGATTCGGGAGCTACTTTTGTGTAGGGACAGTAAAATTGAAAGAGCGTCGTAGATGAGCTTGTTCTATTCCTCGGATTTTCATCTATTGATTTTGTGCCTTCACACCTGTTCAACGCCCCGACATTTCCCTCGACGTTTATGCGCCCCTAATCTTTCGACTAGAGACACTCCCTCCTAGTTGGAGTATCTTGACGATTGAACGGAAACGAAAACAAGTTCCAAATAATCTCGAATCTCGTTTGAACCAAGTGTTCCTCCGACTTGACACACGCACGAGTGGCTGCCATTGTCGAAGCCTCTCCCCGTGTAATTCAGTCACTCGATTCTCAACTCCTTAAAAACTAGACGAACGCCAATCTCTTCTGTGCGCGAAACATTCTTTCAACCGCAAATCGCAAAGTCAACTGTACAGAAATGAAAACAACGTCTCGCAGTATAATAATTGCATACATAACCGGACCCTCTAAGTCATACCAGATCGTCACGGTATTTTATCCATAAAAGCTGAAATCGTTGAATATGACTATGAATTAATTAATTATGAACACGCTCGCAGTCACACTCAAATCGCCTAGTTGTCACAATTATAACGCGCTCGATGACTGAAATTTGATTGGTCTGACTTGGAGTCTTCTCTTGGCTCCTCCAAGTGTTTTTTTTCTTTTCATTTTATTCACCTTTTTTATTATATAGTTCATTTAAATCTGTGTTTGTGTCAGCTCGAACAATTTACGCCTGATCGGACACTTTAATTTTTTTAATTCTCGCTAAAATCCAAGTGGCAAGCAGGTGCTTACTGTTTGCCTCTCGATGAGCCGTTGCAGTCTGGAGCGAGGACCGGACGAATCGGCGAGGTTCGCTGTCAGTAGACCCAAGAAACTGGCACCCATTGTGGTTGTGTGTGCACTCGTTCAATTGCTGCTTCCAATTGTGCGATGGTTTCTTCAATGTCGTTGTTCACGATAGTAAGGTCGAAGAAGTGACCGTACGCCTGCTTCAACATGTCAGACTCTTTTGCTAGTCTTTCTAAGCTACCGTCGTACTGAAATACAACAATCGGATATTATTCATCTACATCGAACCAAATCAATTTAATCAAATTTTATAATATTAAAAAATTATTAATATTTTTTGTTTCCAGTAGAACGAACAAATACATTTTTTTTTCATTTTAAAAGATTTTGCTCTGTTCAGTTGTAACTTACATCGGCAAGATTTTGGAGTTGGGGCGCCGCGATGAAAACAACATACGGTGCAAATTCGGCTGTGCGCAAAACTTTGAGGGCTTGTGGTTCCACATCCAGAATAGCCATTCTGCCTTCTTCATGAATTTTTCGAATAGTTTCCAATTTCGTGCCATACATAGCATCATCATGGGTTCCTACAAGTTGTTGGGCCAAGTTTAGTGTAAATAACGTGAAAAATAGAACGAACTCCAGTAAAACTACAGTCGATCGAACTGAGCCTATGCAGTATTCAGAATTAGGTTGCGCATTTGATATTTGGTTTTCATCAACTCATTAAAAAGTAATAATAAAAAAAATAATAAAAATAACTAAAACACTGTTTAAAATAAAGAAGATAACAATTATTTAGGTGAACTTGAATAAATGTGGAAAAAAAAAATTTGTGAAATAACTCGATCGTTTTATAATCTTATAACCCAATAATTAGAGCGAACGAATTGGGTTATTATTTTGAAGACTTTGCAAACTTGGATGATATCACCAACTTTTTTTATCTCGGGTTTATTTTCTTTCGTTTAAATGAATAAGGTATGAGTGTAAATAGTTACGAAAAGATGAGAGAAAGAAAGAAAAAGAAATCTTAAGACGTATGCAAAGTTCGCAGAATTGCAGACACATCCGGTTCCAAATGCCATATCTAACTGCACTGTACTTTAAGGTACTAATTACCGCCGGGAAATTACTCTTAATGACGAAAACGAAGAAAACTATTACATTTAGTTTGTCTGCATTTCAGCTTAATCAGTCGACTGTATTATCTTGAATTAAAGTGTTTGCATTAAAACCATCAATAATATAAACCTTGAAGATTTTTGCATTTCAGAAACAATTTTCCATTTATAACTTGTATTTATTAAATATTTTTTTTGTTCAAATCAATGTCAAATTTTTACCATATTCCAGGTACTCGTTAGCAGCGATGTCTGCCATCATTTCATCATGCGACACAAAATAATAATTACGACCGTTCTCTTCGTCAGGTCGCGGAGGTCTCGTTGTATCTGAAAACCAGAATTTAAACTGCTGAATAATCATACAAAATTTGCTCGAATGAAAAAAGGACAATAAATAAATTTCTTGTTTCGTTAAGCCAATTTTTCTTTTCCATTAAACGAAAAAATTTGCTTTTCAATTTTTCTTCTGTTATTAAATTCTCTACAGTTTTATTTCCTCTAAACATTGTTGCTTTTTTTCTTCTATACTTGGAAAATCAATTTGGTAACTAAATATTGGAAACTGAAAAATTGAAATGGTGCTTTTTATCATTTTCTTACCAAACTTGCCAAACTCTCGTTAAATTGCAAATGCAACAATTTGAAATGCAATATTGTTTGAAACTTACGTGGAATGGGATAGGCATATTTATCAGGATGTTTAGCTATTATTGTGTTTTTGATATGCCGACGACCAACACCATGAGCGCCCAATAGAACTAAAGTTTTACGTTGGAAGGCGGGATCTGCAAATGAATATTCAATCAGCAAACTTTGCCATACTGTATTCTTTAACTTCGATTATTGTTTCAGTTCCGAATCGATACCATCGGCCGGGGAATAACAAATGTCAGATGAACAAAAATCAGAACCTCGGAACCCGGGCAATAAATCTGAATAAAAAAAAGTGTACTCACATGGGAGCTTTACAACCTCCTCGTACGTGACCAGATCCAGCTGGTCGAATACTGCATTGTGCTTTGCGAGATACTTATCCTTATACTGCTTCTTCTTTCGACCAAATATTGAGCAATTGACTGTAAAACAAAACATTGAATTAAAACATCTGTCAAAATGAATTTTTGCAATGCTAAAAATTTCGTTCGCACTAATCAAGTGCTTCTCGCAGCTTTTGTTTAACGTTCGTGATCTACCATTGGTATATCCAAGCGCTACGAGAATTCAACTTTTTGGTAATTGCTGTACAGATGAAATGACAAGATTTTTATTCATTGTTCATGATCATGAGAAAAGGATGGAAACTATTGGAAAACATTTGTTTGGACTTTTTATTTTTGTTAGATTAAATCTTGGTGTATATCGAGTTTTCTGTTTGCAGTTTT
Source organism: Trissolcus brochymenae (assembly GCA_030523145.1). Lineage (NCBI taxonomy): Eukaryota > Metazoa > Arthropoda > Insecta > Hymenoptera > Scelionidae > Trissolcus > Trissolcus brochymenae. The sequence goes on from JAQQRF010000430.1 coordinate 321,656, forward strand.
TCATGTTGATATTGAGTAAACGAAGGTACGAAAAAGAGCTGTTTGCATCGGGTGAAATATATTTTTCTTAAACAAGAGTGCCTCGAAAGAGATCATCGCAAATGATCGAGACTGTAGGATGGATGATATGTGTGCTATTATGCGGCGCAGCAAGCAACTATAAATATCAGTGTTGGGACACAAGAACTAGCTTTCGATAAAAAAAGTCAGCAGTAAAATATTCACGAGTGCGAAACGCGGTGAAAAATTAGGTACTTGGGAGAAGTGGCTTGCAAAATTCAGGACTTTGCATAAAAGTGCATCTTACGTTTATTGATTACAATTTTATAACCAACTTTAGACAGAAATCGAATTTGCAACATTTTAAATGCTTCACGAGTTGATGAAAAGATGAGCAGCTGCCTAGATGATAAAAAACTGTGCATTTTATTTTCTGACACGTTCCATTTTAACTGATTAATAAACGAGGTAAAACTTATCAACCCTTCTGGTTGTGAAATTTTTATTCTTAATTTTCTTAAAATTTATAATTTATTGACATTTTTTCCATGGTTAGCATTTACAGTGAGTGCGACAAAAATTGAGCAATTATTTATATAGTATTAGAGTTGTGTAATAGAATTAAACCGCCGTGACGAAAACGTGACACGCTTATCGGGTTCGAATTTGTGAAAATTTATCAAAATTGAATTTAGAGAGAAAAAAAGAATGAAAAAAAAAAAGAAACTGAATTAAAAGCGAGTTAAAATTCTCGTCGGTGTAACTGATTTTCATTGGTTCATTAAACGATGTTGGCTTACGATCCTGATTATTCAAACGTAAACCATTTTGCTTCATTAGCGAACCGAACAAAATTGCACTGAAAAGTATATCAACTTGATGAAAAATGATGCGACCATGCGACGTTGATGAAATTCTCGAAATTCTTTTCATTGACATTTGCTGATTGATGAGATCAAAGATTCTTTCCAACGCTGTTTGACGTTTTTACCGAGACATAACCAGCAGATCGTTAATGTAAAAGTATATCGTAAAATAATTTTATTTTATTTTAACATTTCCTGGCATATAAATTTTGTGATTAATACTGTTTTTTAACTCTTTAAATATTTCGTCTTGATTTTCATTTTACCTCTATATTTTTTGAATTAAAAAGAAATGAAATAAAAATAAAAATAAAAATTGTGGTTGTGATTAAACTCTCGTCTTGTAAAGCAGTTTTTCATAAAGCAGTTTCTGCATCCCCAAAGTCACGTGTCCTGCTATACATTTTTTTGTAAATTATTTAGATTTCAGATATTTTATTGAGCTTTAAATTCGTTATTTGAAGTAATTTGTCGCATCAGGCGATACTGACAGAATATTGTCAGAAAATCTGCTAACTGTAGATACAATTTTTTGTCTCGTTTCTTTTTTATTAACTTATAGAACGAAAAGAAAAACATGAAAATTGGGTGTTTGCATAGTAAAAAGTTCCAGCAGGTCACATAATTTGTGTGAAACGATAAAGTTATTATTAATGCGTGACATTAGCAAGACGAGATGAGAGAGTGCAGACGTTTTGAGCCTCAATGGCATTACTGCATTATGATTTCCGTACTAAGAAGCATAACACAGTGCAATGCGTAATGGAGACATGCAATTTTTTCAAACATGCTGGTGCCGACGACATCGCAGGATGCTTTTTTCACCTGGGCTCTGTATTACTTTTTGCATAACGTATACACTTTACTTACTTAAGAAAATGTTCAAACTTTTTTCACAATACAAAAAGTAATTGGTAGCAAAAAAAGTTTCGTGACTTCCACCGTTAGTTAATCGGAGGGTGAATTAAAAATTTAAGGATGATCTCATGCATTTTAATTGAATGGAACAAATGAATAAATAAACAGCTCAACATCCTAGAGCATGCTTGAAAAAAAAATATGTAACATTTTCTAACATTTTTAAAAAAACAATATTTTAATTAAATTTTCTTGTTTGCACTTTTAAAATTCAGCGATAATATTTATTGCCAATTTTTGTCTTGTACCGAAAATACTTTACGGTATTAAAAAAGATTGTTGAATTCTGAAAATGGTGCTTTCTTAATAATAAAATACAGCTATTCAAACGTCGAGCTTCAAATAGGACGCATCACGAATAAGATATACAAACTCCATGCAGTGAAACATGCCCACGGAACGCAATCGAATGTTTATTGTCATCAAATATACGTCCTCCTAAATATGCGTTCACTTGACGGTATATAATCATATGAGGTTTAATTTTATGGATTGTCATGTTTCGTTTTTATTACATAGGTTTTACATTTTATTACTAAACGGCGCATCAAGCGAAACGTACTGATTTATTTGGTTATGAATTATTCATATGCTTCGTAGCTGTACTATTCATTTTTGTATTGTAATAATTTGTTGTTGAAATGACACGATGCTTTACGATGGGGTTTGTTTTATTTTCGCAAAATGTCGGCCAGAGTTATCTCGTTTGTTTGACAATAAAAACTGAAACTATAGATAACAAAAAAAGGATTGTAAAATTATTTGTATCGGACTAAAAATTGGAAACGGGATTTTGATTTAGAGATTGATTGGGTTTAAATTTGGAAGTGTTATTAAATTTTGTTTCAGGTGAGATGAATATTACATCGATTAAACGATGAAGGGATTAACGTGGTGAAGAGAACCTGTGATGATTTAGATAGGTTGAGAGTGATAGGAAAATAAAGCTATGGGAGACTAGTGATGATGATTAATCAGATCGAGAACTGTACACTTGATCACCCGCACGATGGGTAAGCTTTATCCAATGTAATCCAAAGAAAAATGACATTCTATCACGACAGACATGGTGTAGCTCGTCTGAAATCAATCTTTTTTTTAAACTAGAGTTAACGGATACCTTTTTTCGATAAAGAGTGAACTCTGCGAATATTCACTATACCAAAGTATCAAGCTCAGATTATATAAACTTTTATTCTATTGATTTTATAGTTAAAAAATGTAAATTATCCAACACCATTGTTACTATTTTCGAATATTTTGGAATGTTATTTTTTTTATGTTGAATGATCAAGATGTATAAATTAAATATGAACCTCATGTTAAATTTTCCGCCAAAATTTTACCGATGTTTAGATGCGCGCGCATCGTAGTTCTTAACGACTAACTTCACTTGAGTGAGAGCTAAAATTTTTATTTTAGGATAACATGTACATTGTAACATGCCTCTACGCGAAATCTAAGCGTGTTTTTTTTGCAGTTGCAGGCAGAACTCGTACCTGTCGAGCCGTCGCAACCGTCGGTGTGAGATGAACATCCTCCTTCTCCATCGAGATCTAGCCCGGCATAACATAAAATATTACAGTGTCACTCCAGCTATACGCAAAATGCAACAACTACTACATCAACGTTATGTTAATGACTACCTTTTATTTCTCAACATTTCAGAGTCTTATCTGAAAGACCGGCGCGGCCGCGCTCGAATAGCTTTAAACAAATTGCACTTCGCGGATTCATTTTGGTCACGATGTCAACGGGCCATTATGTTAACGCAAATATATAGCGCGTTTTAGTTTCGTTTCAAACGACTATGTGACTCTCTGTTTCCCAAGGAATGTATAATTATTCCTCCCATTAGCAATTCGCGGTTAGCGCCATCTATCTCTGCAATATCCAATACGTCGTACGAATTTCGGGCATTGGAAATAAAATTGCGGTCGAATTGCGGTACGAAATGAAAGAAAAATACGACATTCGATGATAATTAAAATACTCGACTTTTATTATGTTGAAGACGTTCTGCTCGAGTTGCATTTTCGGAGCGCACGTGCGGGTATATAGATATATTGCATTCAACACCGACAAGACATCAAAAGAAAAGCGAGACAAGCGAGCTGCTTGACTTGTTCAAGTTGGTCGTCTCTCCCGACCGACATTTACATCGTTGAATATTTCAGGGCTCTCCGCAGTCACTTTAAAGACGCAAACGCGGCGAGTTCAAGCGAATGTGCCGGCGGTCGAAAACGCATCCGCAAAAACTTTCTGCATGCACGCACGAGTTGGTGCAATCGAGTTATTTAGCGAATTTATTGCAGCTGCGGCGAATGTTTCCTGCTTTATCGCGGTTTGCGGTAGATGGCAAACTTTTTGAAAAATTGAATAGATGAGTTTAAATCGCAAAGTACGGAGCACGGTAATCAGATTGACGTAACTTTAAATTGAGTGACCGATGTGCGCTAACATAAAGGATGTACAATAGTGACATTTTTTAGTGCAAGACAAAGGCACAAAATAAGTCTCTGGAGAGGAGGGGACTCGGACAATTTGTCTTTAACACTTTTGCACGAAAACGAATTGCTTGCAAAACTTTTGCACGCAACATGAACGTAAAAGAAATTTAGAGGGTATTAGTTCGCAATTCTTTTTTATAGCTTCAAACAAGTTTGAAGCTTGGCCATGACAATTGGCCAGTAATAGTTATTTATTGTGACTTCGGTCATTCTAGGAAAATAAATTTGCAAAAAATCTTGAGCTCCAACTCGGATATTTTTAAGTTAGTTCACACCATTGGGTCACACGCACGAGCCCACAATAGCGAGTATGCGTAAAGTTTTTGGCACATTTCCAAGTAAAATCGTGAAGTTATTATGGTTAAGGCAGATTTACATGTACTTAAGAAAGATTTACAGGGTATTTTTTTAGCCATACTAATCAGCGGTACATTTTTGGCAGCGTTAAGGCACGTTCATGTCGGCGATGAATTGTTACCGCAACAACTTTGTTTTTTATATGTATGGTCATAAAAAAACTGGCACAGTCGTTCAGACAGTGCGACTTACGAAACTTAATCGTTAACAGTTTACGACACCTCATGCTCCATCGAAAAAAAAAATTGTCACACAGAAAAAGTAGACGAGCAGTATATAATATTTACACTTCGATGCTGACGTAATATGACAATAATGAAAAAACATTCACCTTGCAAAACGCGATAGATATATATAATATATGGATGTATGTACAAACACGTGCCATGTAAAACTGCGCGATAACGGAAATGTGATTCTAACGTATGATTTGATCAACACGATAACGTGACAATGTGAGAGACTATAGTTTGGGAATACCGATCAATGGCCGGGAATATAACGCAATGTTCATTTTATTTTTCGAGTTGCGTGAAGTGCGATCTGCTGGAACGGACGAAGTGGTCCTTACGATTAAAGATAATCCCTTCCCTTAATCATAAGTCCGCTTAAGTCCGTTGAAATGTTTATAACGACTCCAGTTTGTCAACCGTTCATTTTGACCGATGGACAAGGAAGGCAAAGAAGCATTTTAGTTGGTAAACAAAGAAGCAAATGCCCGTATTATGGTCACTACTTACAGGTTAATCCACTCAGTTCTAATACGGTATAGAAGGTACAGAATCAATCAGGCGAAGTGAAAGGATGGAATCTAAAGTCAATCAAATCAAATAAAACAAATAACATGAGAAAAAAGAAAAATATTTAGTAACCGACTAGCACAATTGGTCAAGCTTTCCAATAACTTTGAGATGATTTTCCGTGATTGAATGATATACGAAACAGAGACTAAGGCGTGATGTATAGTCAATGGCTTTCGGCATGTTTACAAGTTTGTTTTACCAACTCAAAACTTCTTGATTGGCGTCTTCCTAAGATCCAGCGTCAAGATCGGCTGATCCACCCGATTCATTCCATTATACGATTCACGGGAAATGATTTAGCCGCCGACAATCCCCTTATGGCACTTGAGGGCACTCTCAGGAGAGACCTTAATCTCATGAAGCGGAACTTGCATCATCGTATTATCTTGCCCAGGTTATATCAGATTATCGCGAGTTGATTTTGAATTGGATGGACTTTTGGTGACTCGTCAAGTAGTTTAGATAAGACTTTGGGAGCCATTAATATTAATCCTTACCTTGTTCCTGTTTATTTTTTTCCAAGGCCATCGAGGCGATCCTCCACTCTTGAAGCTCCGGCGATGGTATAAGACCCGCGGAACCAGCCGCGTTATCTTTTCTAGCCTGCCACCAATGATGGTCATCCTTGCTGATGATTTGTAAAATGTCACCAGTGTTGAATTGGATCCCGGCCTGGGCACAGGGTATCAACTGATCCTCCAATGGGTTGTAGTCGAACTGTGCTCGGACGAATATCTAAGACAGGAGATGATGGTATTAGAGACAATATCAAAGAAAGTACATCTACATCTTGTTTTGAATCTCAGAGACATATAGAAAGAATCACAATTCGTCGATGACAACGCGTCATCGTCAACTGCTAATATCAACAAAACTTGCCAAGGCTTGAATAATTAATAGATTAATATTTGTTTTGATTATTTCAACAAAACAGATGATGTATGTACAATAGATGTATGACGAAAATGATTGGATGCTAGAAATATTGGCTTTGGATTTCATAACAACTATTCTAATTCGATCAGAAGCGAATTTATAAATGATTTATTTCGTGTGATACATTTGATGTGACAGAATTCGGTAGATGGGTATTTTTTGTGCTCATAATTGTTCTCGAACTTTATTACATTATTCAAGTTTCAAATGATGAAGCGAGAATTCGGAGTGTATAGAGATCGATATAGAATAAAACAATAATGCGAATCGAATTGTTCACCGATAAGCAATATGATGGGATTAATGATGTTTGGTTTACTGATTTCAGATTTTTTTTTGTGGGTTCATTTTGTCGGATCACTGAATGAGTGATAAATAGCAAATCGTTCGCCAATGGATCAATTAAAAACATACTCTGACGAGACGAGAATAATGTCGCTTTAATAATGCATACATCGATCATGTGTCATTTTAAGCAAAAAGCTCTAATCGCGTTGCGATATTTTATTATGATGAATTTTACATCCCTGACAATCAAGAATTGATCCGTTTTATGCAAACCACCTCCGTATTGGCCTGCATTATTTATACAAATTGAATTTCATTTTTTGTGTAGAATTTATATAAATAAGGCAGGGCCATCTAGTGCCAGGTTTGCATATTTTTTTTTTTTTCAGTATAGAATTTACGTAAAATTTATACAAATTTCATATCAATCTTGCTATCAGAGATCATGATTAACAAGCTGTTATTTAATCATTCGAATAGTTGATTTTATTTGTTTTGTGTTAGTGTAATGTTCGGTTTACTGAAATTTTGATAAATGAAATTGTATTGAAGGAAAATAATTGTAAATTGAATATGTTGCTAGTACACCGATTTCATAGACACTATTTGATTAATCTTTGGCGTTACTTAGGTAAGTGAGACAGGCTCGTTCGAGGTCGATATTGCATTTTTGTCGTTCATTAATTTAGTGCTACAGCGGATTAATCATAGAAATCGTTTCGTGTCCACACTTCTGTTAAAAAGCTTAATAATGCGTAAACTTGGACTGAAACGTATAAATAGCGACACGCTCTAGAACGCATGCCGTGAGTTATTTGTATGTACGTACATTCTTAAAAAACATAATCCCGTTGATTGATGCTGCATATCAATAATCGTAGTATCATAGAAATAATAGAATAGTTGAAACTTATTCGTAAGAAAGCTATCAAGGTCAATTGTGATTGAAAAAAAAAAATGATAAATAAATGATTAGTGAATTTAAACAGATCAAAGCTCCTACGTGATGTGAAATTCATGTTCAATTCTTCGTTCGTTAAGATGTTGAGAACAAAAACGACATGCAATTAAGCCTTATTAAAAACTTATCAACGGTTTTTTCAACTGAGAAACGAATTTTTTTATTCATAGAAGATGAGTTAGAATAGAAATGTTTGAAAAATAGATGACAAAAATGTTAAAGAGAATGACAAACGAAACGTTAGTACACTGTTTAAATATTAATTAATTTGAATGTTATTTACAATTAATTGAAGCTTTATTAAAACTTGGTTCATTTACCTTCTACGGAAATATTAATAATTTATACAGAAGTTTAATTTAGTTTCGTCAAAAATGAGCTTTTTTTAAAACTTCTTTTCTGACGAAAGAATTTAAGTTTTTAGTTGGTTTTTTGTTTAGAACTGTACATTAACTACTCATATTACGTAAGGTTTTCATCTATGTGAAATAATTTATGTACATGAAGTGAATGTCTTAGAAAATAAAAAATATTCTAACTTAAAAAAATAGATTATAAAAAAGTCCGTGACCATTGGGCGCCACCGCTTGGGCGATGCAACATTCAAATACTGGAACTTTGGAGCGACAGGACAGCTTGTACTCAATTCCTAAGACCAACAACAAATTTTATATACCTGAGAACAAGCTCTTTTTTCCAAAACCCCCTTTCAAATAACAAAAATATGATGTGATATGATAAATTGAATATAAGCTGTCTCGGCGCCTAAATGTCCAGCGCCCAGATAACCTGGCGCCAAAATGTCTTGGTTTGATGATAAAATAATATAAATATGAAAAAAATTCAATCAAAGTGGATTTTGTATTACAATCAAACAGAAAGAAAACACGGAAACAAAAAGTACAACATAATAAGAAACTAGGTGAGATGAGATTTTGTGATAACACGAAAGAAAAAGAAACAAATAAAAAGACAACAGTGGAAAAGAAAAGTCGTGAAATGCTCTAACAGTATGGTGAACATGAACAATCGTCACGTCAAGTCGGTCATAGTGGGCTTAGAATGATAAATTAGTGTGAAATTCTGTACGTACATAATAATGTAGACAATTGTATAATAAAGGTGAAACGCATAGCCTTTCTAACTACAGCAGTCCAATCACACCAGATCAAGTGATAGTACTTACTAACACTGGCAGAGGCTTTATCCTGAACAACTAGAGTGTTGAAGAAACAGAAAAAGGAAGATAATATTATTAACTTTGCATTAACTTTAAACTTTTCACGAATGCTTTTTTTAGCGTATTACAATAAACTTTTTCAAATTGCTTTTGTTTTTTTTTGTTTTACCATTACTGACTCTTTATTTTTTTGGCGGACAAATGAAAAAAAGATATACGTTGATTTGACAAATACTTGGTGCGTTTTTTTGACCCATGCAATGAATTATTCGTTAATCAATACAGTCTATCGTTGTAAAAGCGTTTTATATAGCATGGCCTTTCAATAATTGGGAATTTTTTTAAACAGCTTTGAATAAACTAGTTGAAAAAAGAAAAACAATAAAACAAAAACCAAATATACTGGAACGAAGAAAGAAAATCATAATCTAATTGAATCTGCGGTTTGATGAAGTTACGAATTGGACAATCAATTGCAGAGTCACTTTTTTCTTCTTAGAGCTCTCTACTATAAAAAATTACTGCGTCAAATTCAATTGAAAGCACTTCGTGCAACGAGGATGTGTGAATCTCGTTTTTGTTTGTTGTTGCCATGAAAAATTCATAGGACTTGAGCAATTGTTTTAATGTTCAAATAGCTTGTTTTTTTCATTTTGCGTTTCAAATCTATTCGGCAAATTAAGCAGGATTGCATGTCGAGCACCGAGCAGATTGTCTAAATATTAAAAAAGTATTGGTATATAACATAGACAAAGCAGAAGAGTCTTTTTTTTCTTATTTTTATGCCGCGGTTGTGATTTTATTATACCAATTACATGTATACCAATTAAGCAGTAGAGTATCACAAATACGGATATGCATGTCAACAGATTTACAGGACACAATAAACAGTTTACAGTTATTTTTTTATCACAACACCGACAGAAAAACGGTAACGTAATTGACACAGCCAATTAAGATCAATTGATTTTTCGTTAAAAATGGTTTTCTTGTAATACAGTCACTTCCAGAGCTATCCCAGTTAAAGTGATAAAAAGAAGTCATCGCCACTTGACTGAAAGTTAATTGTAATCTCAAGTTGGGAAGAGATGAAAGGCTATTACCACAACTGTTCCAAAAGTGATACCATAACCGTGCAGAATTTTGTCAAATCTCGCCGCCTGGAGATTTGCGATAATTTTTATATCTCAAAGAATATCAAAAAGAGGGGAAACTTGATCCACAAATTACAATTAAATTGAAATATTATGTACAATCTTCATATTTACATGACATCGAAAAGTAATTTTGCAAAACATCGAAACCAAAGATTTGTTTAAAAAATTGTTAAACAATTTTGTTAGGAAGGAACTCAAGGGGTGAGGGTATAATTTAAAAAACATGAAACAGGGTAAGGGGCGTTGAAAAATTCGATGCTTTAAATTCTGAATAGCGACTAGTGTTATCGACAACTCGTCTGGTGGACTGACTGCTGCTATTGTCGTACGTCTCATCACTTTCTTCGTTGTAACCGTCGTTCGCCAAGACCTCATTGTAACTTATCTGCGTGTTGTCCCGGTGCTCGACCGAGACCGTCTTCTCCACGTCATCAATTACCCGGACGACCCGTGCTATCGCGGATGAGAAAAAAAAATGTATCGTGATTCGAAAGAGAGAGAGAGAGAGAGAAAGAGGAAGAACAAGTACATACATAACATTACCTAATTGATCCCGGCATACTGCAACAATATGTTTGAGGAAAAAAGTAAAACACAGTGAAGGGATATGATGACTTGGGTGATGTGGAGAGTGTGTGCAAATTTCGGAGAACGGTGATTGACAACGAGGACTGATCGATATTCCGTTTCACCATGTCTTGTTTAATTGAGCCGATTGACGAACGAGACCTGGTGACAACCGGCGATCACGCTCATACAAATTCATTTCATTAACAGCATAGAACAAAAAAAAGGTAGGGAGATGTGAACAGTGACTACAATCCGAGGAGTTGCATCGTTTACAACCAAACACGAAAAACATCAGGGGCTTCAGATAAATGAAATGTCCTCTTTTCTTTTCGTAAACAAATTTTTCGTAGTTGGGACATTAAGGATGCTTTGTGGAATGGTTAAGGGTTTGTGTGTGACGGTTGAAAAGTGAAACAATTTTTGTTTAATAATATTTTTTTGAATTATGAGAATGCGATTTTCTTTGAACAAGTACTTGAATAAAAGATAGTTTTTGATAAACATTATGGATGAAAAAAAAAAAAAAAAAATTCAAATTTAAGTCACAATTCACAGTTGAGTGAATTTGAGACAAAAAGAATAAGTAACTAACATGTGTACTATTATTAAAACAAAATTTGAAGACTTTTCAACTTGTATCATACATTAGTTGTTAACTTGACTCTTAAAACATCCTTAAAGTCTATAAAGGATGTCACAGACGTTGCAAAACAAAGTAACTATTATTGAATCCGACAGGCTTGTACCGATAATGTACGATAGACAATTTGTATTGATTCAAGTTAATCCATTTTCTCAAAGTTTTTCTCTGGCAAAGTTTCGACGGAGGGTGGCTTTTTTTTCATTCAATTCTGTTTCACATATGCTGTTTGATATTGCTGTCACTTTCAAATTTGATTTAGAATCAACCAGAAATTTATCTTGTGAAAGATGAATTACATGTTATATATCTCACAAGTGTATGATGTTTTGATAATTCAACGTTTGGATCTGTTTGGTGGCAGTAAAAATTTGTAATCATTGGGTTGGGTTTGAGAGTTTGATTACAATTCTTTTTCGCCTTCACGTAATAAACGAGTTGGCAGAAACAAATTGACACTTTTGATTGCAAAATGAGTCGGGTGATAAACAAATGAACCGCTGCCTTTTGGTGAAGTAGAACTTTGCAAGTCATGTATTAAAGTTTTCGTATACCAATGTGCTAAAAGTGGATTGATATACCAGGGAAAAAAGTTATGTCGTTAGATTTGAATTAAGATAAAAAGTTGATGGCATTCATTTTCTAAACTAATGTATTTATTCAGCAGCTTCTTTTGAGTACGATTAGTTGTAAAAGATTCATCTTAACATGAATTGTTGAATCACACGTTTAACAGTTTTACAGTATTCATCGATGACTTTTTACCGACTTAACATTGTAATACACGTACGTTTTGCATTATATCATGTTTAACAAAGAGACTTACGCAGGTCTGTCAAATATTGATGGGGTGTAAAGTTGAATCATGGCTCAATGCAAGTCTTGTTTGATTTCTTCACAGGAACTTCAACTTTCTTACAGATATCAATGTCACACTTAAATTAGACTAGTTGGTGTAATGAAGAAAACAAAACGTTCATCTAACATGATTTAGTCTCAATGTGTCGTTGTATCATTATGAGAAGCATATATGAAAATAGAAACTCGCTGTATGATTTCTTTATTTTCGATACGCGAGTCTGAATTACAAATGAAAGACTTTTTTTGTTGGTTGCAAATAATTGCAGATGTTCGATGAATAAAAACTGAGGCAAAACGTGAAAACTTATCGGTTATCTACTGGTTCCGTTTGAACTCCCGTTAACTGGCGTATTGAGTCAGGGCTGGCAGCGCACTTTTGTAATAATCCCAGCATCATCGGCCAGCTTGTCATACACACGGGAGTGATATCGTCATTAACATCATTAGCAATTAATAAGATCATATGTGCTTTAAGCATTGCAATTTCTCATTGACAATTTCACTGCCAGCTCTGGGTTTAATTCATTGATACATTGCCAAATCTACCACAATATTCAATTATGTTTCTATGGTAACGTTTGACTAGAATCCAACTACCAGGTACATGTTCATGGAAAGATTTTTCTAGCTCTATAAAATGGTTTTTTTTGGTTCAACATTCTATGCTTTTATTTTGTTTAAATGTTTAACATTCCATTTATTAAAATATCGCTGCAAGGACAATGTCTTATCCGAATGCCTGGAATTCAATCTCTGTGTCATAATCACAATTCATTGTTTTCATTTTGAATTAATTCAGTTAAGTCATTGAATACGACTTTGAGTATTTTGAAGAATTGAAAGTTGAACATTTCAAAATAAATGAACGAGATGAGAATAATGATTTGTTGTGAGAACAAAGAAATAATTTCTCTTGATTGAGTGTTGTTTAATTTGAAATTGTGATCATAATAATGTAAAATCACTGTACCTGCAGCAATAAAATTGACGTAGGTGTAACAAAGACTTCGTTTTATCACAGACTTTAGAAGTTTAAAAGTCGTTATTATATGACGATTTTAAAATTTTCATTAAACAGATTTCAAACGAAAGTAAATTTTGGTAAGAACAACAAAAATTGAACGATGAAAATGATAATAATTAATTGAAAGATTGTAAAGTTGTTGTTGCAAATAGTTGGCATTTGTTCATCAAAGGTGTTTGTGTAGCAGCAACAGGATTGATCTTAGACGTGCAATATAACTCATTCATATTTTCAGTTGAATTCTTTCAAACAAAATTTTCTGTTCTCATTTTAAAACAAATGAAAAATAAATATCATAAAGTGCTGTTCACGTGACTGCGATTTGCAAAAGTCTAATTTTGTTGTGCGAATCGTAAAGTTGATCGTGGCTCAAACGAGTTTTAGAACGAAGAAAAAAAAAAAGACTGAACGAATAAAAAAGTTACACGAATATAAACTTGGAAAAAATTTTGGATTGAGAGTACATATGATCCGCAATTGAACGTGCGTGAACTTTGTTTCATGCTCAACAGTTACCAATAATTTCCTCGGAAACAATTTTTTTTTTTCGAGTAAATGGGAATGTCTATTTCTTGTGTATCCATTCAATGTAAAAGCTTTGACATCAATATCAAAATGAATACATCTTGAAATATAGAAAAACATGAAATATTCCAGCCTCGTTACAGCGTATCATAAATATATTACAACCAAACCCTTGAAAAAAGTAATTGAAAACAATATCAACAATTGTTTTGAAATGAAATAAATCCAAATTCTTATTATGTACCGTGGCATCAAGAAAGCTACACGTGCACTATGTATATCTGTACGACTACAACTGTATACTTTGTAGGCATATATCATTATCATTCTGTATACAAAGTAAGCGCTCGGAAAACTTAGTTCTTGAACTTTCATCAGAGAGGAAAAAATTGATGGTTTCCTTTGTCACATAATGTACTGTGCATTCATGGCCTAGCGGAAAAAACATTTGAAGAATTAAAAAAGTAATTACTGAAATCCAAAACCAAAAAAATTAAAAGTGCATGCAATCGTCAAAGAAAGAAATCAAAGTACAAAAATGAATTGTGAACAAAAAAAAAAAAAACAAAACTAAACATATATAAGAGAAAGTAAAAAAACTGATGAAATTAAAAGAAAAAGGATTAAGCTCGGTTTAAAACGATTGCGATTGCCAGAAATCATGTCATGTCTTTTGTTTCGACCACGACGCAGCAAATAACATGCTTTTGAAAAAAATGAAAAACGGTCCAAAGTATTTGTTACACCGTGCAATTAATGTAACTCACATGTAACACTCGCGACTCAATTATTTAAGACGCTCACTAATGCTTATCTTTATATCTCATAGTACGATATTTTTCTCAAACGTTTTTAAACTGTTGTTTGCCAACGTCATAATTCTCTGCGTTTTTTGATTTCTTTTTTTATTTTGTTTATACAGCGCAATCATCGGGAACATCAGTGGAGTGCATTTTACCTCGTTCAAAATTTGGAAAAGTCATGAAAACATAACGCAAGGACATCCATTAACGAGCAGAGGCGTGCTTATAATGTACATATTCATAAGTAAGTTTCATCAATAGAGATTCCAACATTTGCACGAAGAAAACATTGGGCCGATTGGGCAGGGCTTTTCATAATGTTTTTCGAAACCTTTTTTTTCTTCGTGCAAAATCAAAGCGAATAGTGTTTGGCGAAAGAGGACAAGATGAAAAATAGACTTGGGTCAGTTCAGCTTGTCCTTGTAATATATACTTAATGGGTATCTTGGGGCATGCATTCTTACCGTAGCAATGTATTCTAGTTGCTAATTCTTTACAATGCAAAATTTTGAGTTGGACAAATTTCAAAAGGGTGAAGATAGAGGTTTTGAAGATAAAATTGGACTAAGAGGGTGTGAAAAGACAGAGTTAGAGAAGCACGAATTCAAACGGAGGTTGGAGAGAAGTGAGAACATTCTTTCATTTCTCTTTTGTTTCTTTTTCCAAGACGAGTTTTGTTTGACGTTCGATCATGTTATTATTGCTCCTTCGGTTGCGGTCTCAAAAGTTTTATTTCTTTTTTTTTTGTTGTTGTCTTTTATGTTGGTATTGTTTCGTTGGTCAATTTTATCGATTAATGTGACACACTTTGTTATTTGCGGGAAAGTTTTTTAATCATGAGTTGAAATGATGCCAAAGGTGTGTGTTGCTCTCAAAAAGTTTTTTTTTCTTGTTGCTTGAAACGACGAAAAAATTGTGTCAACATTTTTTTTTCAACGCCGTTTTTAATTCGCACTCAAAAAGCTTTGGCATTAAATTTACTTACAAAGTTTGCTCAGTCTATCGAAAAAGCGTATTTCGTATATTGAAAAATGAGTATCAAATAATTTCACAATGTAACAATAGAAAGTATAACGGTTTCACTCAAATGTTGATCTGTATGTATTAAATCTTCCAACGTAAAGTTCACAAATTATGCGTATGCACTTTGAAAAATTTATGCATTTAAATTTTGAACTTTAAAGCAAACTGTAATCGTTAGAATAAAACATGTCTGTTCAAAAGAAGCTAGCCAAGTTTCAAAGAAATCTTAATCTTAATTTCCTGAATATATAACTTTAACTTTAGCTATATCGTGTACATACGCCTTAATGATTTCGAGTTTGCTATTTGAAATCGAACTGATGCTTGTCTAGAGAAATCAAATATGGAACGCAATGATGTACTTAGCGCAAGTTTACTCAGATCATGTTTTAGTAGACTTAATGATAGTAGCAGAAACTAAGCATTTTATTGATATTTATTTCATAATATATATTTACTTCCGACTCAGTGGACTATAAGAAATTAAATAATTTAATGATAATAACTGATTCTCAAAAAACAAACAAACAAACCAAAAAATATAACAGAAACTCATCATTCTTCGAAGTTAATCTTTCAGTGTTGAAAATTTGAAACGACTGAAATGATTAATAATTAGAGAGCAAAGAATGAAACTGAAAATTAAAAGTTCAATTTTTATTGGACTTTCGCGACCGAAGGGCAGAAAGTGGGTTGAGTCTATGTCGCGGTGTACTGTCAGACGAGGATGAGCCGCTTTTCAATTTCGATGACTTTTGTCCCTTTGCGACTTTCTCCTTGCCAGACGAAGATACTTTTCCGGTTTTAGCGCTACTCAACGCGGCATCGGACGCGACAGCGGAAGTAGTCTTTGCCAGGGAGGACGTGGAGGCGGTTGCAACAGAAATAGTAGAAGTAGCAGTAAGGGGTTGGGATTGGACACGGTATTTGGGGCTTACTTGTACCTCGCAGGGAGGCGGCGCGCTCCTGTAAGATGGCACGATCTTGAATGTAACTGATCCTCGAGCTTCCCTCTGCAACAAAAGTAACAAACAAAGTGATTACCATCATGATCATCTTTTCAACATTATAATCAATTTTTTTTTCAAGTGTTACTTACAAGTATCTTTTGTAATGCACTGACGGATTGATTAGCTACCGGAATTCCATTAATTTCTCTAATTTCATCACCAACATGTAACGTGGCCTGCCTGTGTATCATTCCACCGTGCATAATTCGAGCGACGATGCACTTTCCGTCTTCATTCATTTTGAGCGTGATACCCTGAAATCATATTCAATGCAACATTTAAGTTCACCATCACCATTTCAATTTGTTGACTTCCAAACGACCAATTAATCTCAGTATTTTATTTTAAACTCTGTCGTAATTAAGACCCGCCGGAATATAATTATTTATTTTCTTACTCGATTCAATTCTTCCCAAAGTATGAGGGAAAAAAGCTGGGTCACTTTTCTTACACCGCAATTTCGTCGAGCTTAATTGCAAATTTTGCAGACTGGTTATAAATAGTTGAAACAATTTCATTGCAACATTTTTTTCGCGCCGCAATTAATTTGCTCGATTTAAAACAGTTGCAGGCTGAATTTCAAGCTGTTTATAACGGGAGTTGATATTTTGAAAGAAAAATGAAAAAAGCTTGAAAATAATGCGATTTGTCGTATTGTACGATCCGTCATGTTTGTTAGCTTGTTTACAAAGTAATCCTATTCGATCAGATTTGTTTCATTCGTTTAGAGGATTATGACATCAATTTTGCGACAAATCAGCAGTGAAACCTGATTCTTGTTTTGTAACAAGCTCCTCGGTGCTTGAACATTGAACAATGATTTATTATAAGTTGGAATGATCGAGTCAATGCTACCCAGTTAGGGGCAGATGTTAACTCAGAAATAAATACGAACAACGCGCTGTGTCGTACAGTTCAGAGAATTCGTACAGTTACGTTCTTATTGAGAATCTTGTTCCAGAGAAAATCGTCTTTTAACTTGTCATAGAAAAGGACCTTACAAGTTCGAAACAATCATTCCAGCTTGGTGCTTCGTTTAATCATCTAGTCTTGATTTTAAATCACAAGTCAAAATTTATATATGGCTACATTTATGGCTCCATAAATGTGGGTTACCACTTTTCTGAAAATAATAACAGATTTTATGATGGATTGATTTTTTTATTTGTGATGAATTATTTGATAATATCAAATCCCAATGAATCTGCAGTTTTATTGAATCTTTTCAGCTAAGATAACTTTTCTTTTCAATTCATTATTTTTACTTGAACAAATATAGGACGTAATAACTTGCTAATTTTTAATAGATTAAAAGTATATATGAAAGTTAACTTCCATCGATTCATTTGAAATTGTCTTCATAATTCTATTCACACATTTATAGAGATTCTGATGATAAACGAAGGTAAAACAAAATTGTAAGAAGACGGTGAGAATTGAGGACTTGCCATGGGCTCGTCGGTATTTTTCTGAAATTGCACAAGTCTGACGCGTGTAACATTTTCAAGGTCTAGATCTCCGTTTTGTCCTTCGAGGTCATCGCCACCATTCAAGTAAGGCAGAAGTGGTGGCGGCGTTACTCTCTGAGCTTCCTCTCCATATACTTCGTGGCCAGCAACATCATGTGCTTGAAGAAGTGCCTGTAACAAAAATTTGTTTCCTTTATAAAATTGTTTTACAATCAATAAATCAAAAAATGGCTTATATATTACTCTTTTGTCTGGATTATTTGAATGTAAATTTTAATTCCAATAAAAATGTTTAACGTTTACAATTCACTGAATAGAAGAAGAATAATGAAAGTCCTGCACTGTCCGGAACTATGATGCAATTTTAAAAGTTGAAAGATGCTTTGAAAATTGCTTTATAGCAGAAACTTGACCGGACCATTTATCAATTTGCTTAAATGTAGTGGTTTTTGTTTTAATCCGCTGGTTAGTTAAGTTGAATGTTTTGCTCGAAGATGAGCAATGCAAACTGATAAATTTAATTTACATGCTTAGTTCGGGGTATGTTTGATAAAGTAATTTGGTCGCGCAATTTCAATATTGACTGCATGAGGCCAGGTCGACAGCTAAACGAGGAATAACGTCATGCGTCGTAAACTGCGAACGAACATGTTCTCAGCTCAAGAAAATTTGCCTTGCTAATAATTGTTTTATGGATCATAAAAACTTCTTGAGAATGTCCGATACAGTTGTGAATCAGTTTATGATCGCGTCCTTCGTGAACTTTTTCGTGCACCTATTGAAAAGTCAAAACTGATTACAAATGGAAGCTTAGAATCGTTTTGTTTTCATTTTTAAGGATTCAAAAACGCAACAAACAAAAAAGATATAAATCAATTGTTTCCGTGGAATTAAAAATTGTCATTTTTTTACCATTCCATGTTTCATTGTAACGTTTCAAGAGTCAACTAAATGAATTTTTTGTAAACCCGTCAGTTTCACGAAGTTGGCGTAAAAATTTTGTCAAACGAATTTTTCGTGGATTGATAGTTTTTCGACGACAGTTTCGGCGTTAATTTCAGCCGAGTCATTTTTATCTGCGGTTGAATCCACTCGGTTCACTCGGTCGAGGGAGAAAAAAAAATGCATACACGAAAAATTTTGGCCGCCAAATCAAATCTATTTAATAAAGTAGTCAGGCGCATCGACAACCTGATTCTGATCTTTTTGTGCGGAGCTTTGTTTCAACGTTGGGCGTCAAATTCAGCGATTTGAATTTTGCATATCTGTGTGAAACTTTCGGACTGATAAGAACAAAGATTCAGTTCGTGTTTTAGATCCATTGTCGTTTATAAACGGATTGAAAACAACCCTCGTTGTAAATTACGTTTCAGATGATAAAATCGAAATCAAAAGATTGATTCTTTTTGATCGAATTTACCTAACTGAATAAAATGTAAAAATGCCTGTACAAAATGTAAAATAAAAAGTATCAAAATTAAAATAATAAAATTAACTTGCTTTATCTGATATAATCATCGTTCAAAAAGTTAAACAAATTTTTAAGTTGGTTAAAAACGAATATTTTCTTAAGTGAAATTACCTTCGTGAAGATTTTATTATAAAAGAAGTTAAATACAAAGTTAGTAATCGCAACTTAGAAGATTTAAAAAAATGAGGATTTTCATTCTCTCAACATTACAATTCAGACGAAATTGTCAGACTAGTTATTAAATCTCTCTTAGTACATATCCAAGTGCACTGGCACGTAATAACAGATTACTGTTATGCCTATCGTGTCTTCATGCTCGGTTAGGGTTTGCTTGTAGAACAGTCAAACTTGTTACATGGCCAGGTCTTCAATATTCGCTTCGATTTCTCATGATTCAAAGCTTCATCTAAATGCAAATGATACGATAATCAAATCAAATCTCACAAATCGCAAAGTACAATTTCAACTGAGAGTGTAATTTTATTTTCAATTAATAATTAATCTTTGTAACATAATTTCCACTAGCCATTCGCCCGCTTTGGTACTCCAATTTAAATTACATCCCATGTAAATGACGGCGTGGGACATTATCGTGGTTTTGATTATTGTATTTCGTTTATTCGTATTCGTTGATATGAACTTTATAATGACATCGTTCAAAAAAAGTGTAACAAAAAACTCAATCAATCAATTTAATAATTATCAGAATAGCGATCAATTTTATATTTTGTTTAACGACAAAACAAATGTTGACATTCTTGTTGCATATTTTCGACCATAATAAGACAAAAGAGTTTTTTTCACGACTCGAATTATTCGGCCATGCAAATTTAATTGCAGCATGCCGAAAAGCCCATTAAGTTGTGGTTAAAAATAATATATGGTTTCATTATGTTGCATGCTATAAAAGGACTGATTGAGCTGAGAGTAATAATGTTATTACAATGGTGCTGGTTACGAATAACAGCAAAAAAATTTTAATTATAGTATTTTTTTTTCTTAAACAAAAAAAAACATACTGTATAAAATCTTGGTTCAAGAAAATAATTTTTGAATGAAATCTAAACTGAACTCGGTTAATTTTGCGCATGATTAAATCAAAAAATTGCACAATTAAGTTTGATAAACTACGTTTAAAAAGGAGAGTCATACAATTTTAAGATAAACGTTGTAATTTTTTGTCCGAATAACTGAATTTGAGCAAAGTCGAATTAAATGCAATTACCATTTCGTTTAGAAAAAATGTAAATAGCCAAGAATGAATTACCACCTTAAAAAAAAACTTGAAAGGAGCAAGTGGTTATTTACTGGGTGTGTTAGTTTATGGGCCATAAAGTGAATTCAGATGAAAAAAACTGGATTAAAAAAACAAACACAAATCACACTTCGCCACCTCGAAGGCGAGACTTAGTCTCTAATGAACTTTTGTAGTTGTTCTTAATGATTCAACTAATTAGACTGCGTTTGATTAAACAATGCATTCTTATCGCGTAACAAAGCGAGGTATTTACAATTGCCTCACTGACGTCGCAGTACCCGACATTTCTTCACATTAATTCATTTTTCTGAATACAAATTATCAGCGTTTTTCATTCTACCCACGATTTTTTAATTTCTTGTCTGATTCTACTTTCAAAATTCAAACCCTTTATATCGTCAATGAAAAAAACTAGTAATGAATAAATGAAAAATACCATGAAAGATAACAAAAAAAGGATTTTGAAATTTTATATTCAAATTTTCATGAAACAACGACGTCGTCTTGTTGAAAGGATGTCTTGTGCAGTTTTACTTCGGGAATAATATAGTCAAATAAGAGAATTTCAATTGCGTTAGTAGAAAATAATATACGAGTTAAAAGGAGATCATAAAATTGCAAAATGACAATTTGAGTGAGAAGTGTCTTTTATTCTTGGAATAAAAGAACAAAGTTGAAAAGTTGTACGAGACGTATAAAACAAACTTCCGTTTTCAAACGATGACGAAAAAAGAAATTGAGTCAAATCGGTAGAACTGGAAATTTTTTTTTACATTGCAGCGTTTTAATATAAAAAAAATGCAAGATTCTGTCAGTTTTTCTAACTAAATATGATATTAAATTTAATACTGAAACGTAAATTTTCATTTATTTTGCATTCAGCATAGAAGATTTCGACAATGAGTTAATGAATTTATGTTTCGAAATTCTCGTTCACTGCAGGTAAAAAATATAAAAAGCATTTTTCGTTACTCATATAAAATATCTCAAATATTTATTGAAAATTGACCAATGAGATGGTTTCGTTAACAAAAAATACATACAAAAAATAATGAAAAATAACGAAAAATACTTACATTTCAGAATTTTCGTTTGTTTAACATTCGATGGAATTGTTTTTACGATAATATGTCATTATTTTTTTTCCTGACCTATTTCATACAATTTCGAATAATCCATTGCCAGAAAGAAAACAACAATAAAAATAACTATTGTACGATTTCCAGTCAAACTAAATGTATTATACTTTTTATAGTGAAACTTTTTACTTAAAATTATTTAAATAATTGTACTTTTGTCAAATGATGTAAAAATTGTATAATTTAAGTCACTCTTAACGTGTCATATTATTTTAACAAACAAAATTTTCAACGCGCAAGAAAGTGAGCAGAATTTGAATAAATTTTTTCGTCTCATTCGACTTAAAGCGCAAGTCAAAAACAAAATGGTTTAATAAATTAAGTTAACACAGTACTGTGAAGGTGTAGATTCCTACTAAACAATTTATTCGTGTCTTTTTAAGACACGAAAAATTAAGACGTTACATATTTTTTATAAAGTTGATAAACAATAATTAAATCAATTAAAAGAAAGTGAAAATATAATTGTAGAATAATATTAATTTTTTAATTTTATAATAAGAGCGATTGATTAGATGTAATTATATATGGAATGGGTCTAAAAATAAAAGTTGATGACGGAAGAGAGATGAAGTCAGCGCTTTAAGATAGTATGATCACTCGATTATCAACGAACTTAATCTATATTCTCTTTTTATCGCTAAGGGCGATAAACGTTCATTTACTTCGATCCACTTTATAAGTATAATATAATATAGTTATACCATAACTTTATTTTAAAATTATGTTTAATGATAAACATTTGACTTTTTATGAAGCGCGATTTTTCTTTCTTCAAACATTACAAAAAATAATGTTTAAGAAAATAAAAGTTTCTTGTAACATTATGTAGGTTATAAATATAGCGTTTCTTTCATCTGTTCTGTAATTGCTAAAATAGATTCGAATAAATAAGGTTTTTTTTATCCGTTACAACTATTGCGGATGTGTTTAACTTTTATTTTGGTCGATGTAATGAGAAAATACCAAAACAAAATGAAGATTGCTATTCCAGTCACGATTCTTAATACAAACAAAATTTTCTTGATCACGATAATAAAGACAACGAAGCTTTTAGCGTTAACTTTTTTAAAGCTTTTCGATCGAGAATTCAGTTCGACTAGTTTCGTGTAATTTGTTCGGATTCTAATTTATCCTATTGTGATTCAATGTATAACCTAGAAAACATTTGACAAAGTTTTGTAAAAGTTATGCTAAATAAATCACGACAATCTATGTAAAAAAATTATAAAATCTTCCAAAGTACCAGTTAAAAAAATTTGAAATTATTTTGAATTCATGGGTTCAGTTTTTCAAATTTTAAAACCACTGTATTTGTTCAAATATGAAACTTGCAGTTCAATAAATCCATGACACGAAAATAGAAAACAAGGATGAAAAATATGTTTCACCTAAATGCTTTTGATGGGAATATTTCTTGATGAGAAATAGTTGGAGGTTCTTGTTATTTAGTGGAACGAATAAAAAAATCCCAAATTGTCATTTTTTTCGCAGTCAAATAACCGCGCCATTTTAAATTCATTTAGAGATTTGATGAAGCGTAAAAAAGTTCATGAAGACGACGTAGTCTGAATGAAGGTGCTTTCAACCACAACATGTCACGATTCAACGAATTATCGACAGACGCCGAGTGCAGTCATGCACTTATCTTTTAGATTAAAATTTTTTTCACGAGAAATCGACTTCCGCTGTTCGATTCTTATAAAACTCAACTATAGTATCTTCTTAAATCAATTAGTTGACCTTGACTCATATGACGTAACTCTTTGCAAAATTCATCTCGCAGTTAACTAATCCCAAATTTATTAGACACGAATATGTCCGTGGAAAATAATTTTAGTTTTTTTTAAAAACTTTTTCATTGTTCCAGGTTACCTTTCATGATCTACAATTTTTTAGCGCGAGGGTTTATTTGAATTTTTTTGTAACATCTTTTGACAAGAAAATTATGAGAGGAAGAAAACGTTTCTTTTGGGGATGAAATTTTGATATCAAAAATATTGAATTATTATTTTATTCGCATTCACGTTGCTTGTTTCTTGGTACTGAATAATTTATAAGGGTGAGAACAACAAAACTTATTTTGTCAGGCGGAGGTGAAAAAAATAAAAATTGAATCATGCAAAAACAGGTCTGCTAAGTAACTCACATAGCAAAGCATTTCGTGAAGCCGGAAATGGATTTACAATGCACTTTCATGGAAAATTTGGCGCGGGCTGGATTGACAACATTGAAAGAAGTTGGAGTTGCCGGTGAATTAAGAAAATTTCATGCCAGCGTCAGAAGAGAGGTTTCACATGTTCGAAATTGAAACGTGAGGTTGCGAGATTGCGAGCATCGTGCGATCGGCACAAGAGAGTTCCGCGCGAGCTGGCGGTTGATCAAGTACTGGGTGCGTTGCGCTATGCCGTCGCCGCCATGGCGTCCAGTTCCCGCCATTCCCAAGCTCCGCAATCTCAACATTTTGTCATTTTCATAACGATCGATTAAATTTTTGTCCACTTTATTATAATAATGTCCATTAAGGCACATCCAAAGATATCTTCAATTCACGCACATGTCTTATTTTAATACAATGGGACACTTGATTTAAAGGAATTTATATTTGTAGGTACCGTAATATCATAATTAAACTTATTTTTTAGAAAAGAATAAAAAATACTTAGTTCTTTGAAAGTAAGATCCTAATATTTTAATTTTTTTTATTTTCAAAAGTGATCTAAATAGAGAACATGAATTTCTGAAGTTGAGACGCTACATTCCTTGAAAGCGATTTGAAAACTTCTTTAAAAACTGTTTTGATCTGAGTCATTTGATTTTGTTTTGAATTAAGACGCTATTGCTTTAATTTAGATTAAGTTTCTTAGAAACTGCGCAAGTTTGGAACATGCAATTTCGTGAAATAGTCATACTTTGTCCAAATTATGTATATTCGTTCTCCATAGCAATCTCGAACTGTTTCCGAAATTTTCAATTTAATCATCAATGTCAAAATAGTGTGATTTGATTTAATGAATGAGGTCTCATTAAGCAAACCCAAAAATATTGTATAAAGACAAAATTAATAACATTAATTATGAACCAATTATTTACTTTATTTTTATTGCACTAATCTTTATTTTCTATGGGATTTTTTTCTTTCAATCCCGCAGTTGATTTTCTTTTCAGGCACGCAACGCCTGCATTATAGTAGAGATTTAACTTGATACTAACTAATCTTGAATTTTAAATTGTTATAATTTTTTTTCGCATTTGTCGAGATTGTAGAGATTGATATCAAAACTAATGGTAGGCATTTATACTGGAAATTACGAGTAGCCATTAAATTAACATATGAGGTTCATTAATCATCTCACCGGTCACTTGTTCGCGTTGTTATAAAATCAAAATACCGATTTTTTCTAATCATCCAAATTATTTAATCTAATCGAAAACTTAGTCTTAAAAAATAAAAATTGACGAAAATAACCGAACAAATAAAATTGAACAAAAATGGTCCTGTTGGTAAAAAAAGTTGAACAGTCTTGAAACATTGTCAGTTGTTGTATGATTTGTGACTTTTTGATTTTCAGCAACTAATGGGACAGCACAAATATTGATTTGTACTACTGAATGTAGTTATATCGATGAAATGAAAGCACGCTCGGCTGCACTAGAAGTAGTTTACCTGTTTACAGAAGTACAATAAGTTAAACAGTAACATCTATGTGTTTCATGTGTGACGGTGTTTACGTTGATTTGTACTGAAGTTGCGTCCAGCATTTGCATTAGTCTGAAACTTTATATTAGAGGCGGATTGAATAATGATATTTGTCTACGTTTGTAAGCAGTTTAATAACTTCTATCTGAATGGTATCCTAACACATTTTGATCCGTTTTTACTTGTTCGCTCATTGATTCATTCTTTACCACTGATGTATGATAAGTCTAGCGTACTTTTAAAAATGCAAATATTTTACTCATTTGTCTTTTTCACAACCGGATTATAATTTGTTGCAAACGAATAAAATTGCGATTGTGAAAATTGTATTATTCATTGTTGAAATTTTGGTTCATACTGTGGATAAACTACAAAAACAATT